>JAIEZT010001214.1:26963588-27411088 GCA_019594935.1 Periophthalmus modestus
AAAATAGACATAGAGCTGCCTTTGCTGGAGAACCAAACACAGAAGTAGCAGTTCAAAGAGGCGTTTTGACTGAACTGAATTGAACTGGTTAACAAAGAGCACTTAAGGAATACTAATTAGTGAGTGCATGTTTACAGTGTCGAAAACTGTGAGCGATTGTGAATGGGGTTGTCTTGGTGATCAAGCAGACGAACTGAGAAAATACAAATCAAAATCAAACAATATTGCATTAGGTCATCATAGAATGTGTTACATATAAAACCATCTGATCTCAGAAGCTAAGCAGGGCTGGGATAGTACTGATGGGAGACTGCTGTGAATATTTCGTGCTACAGTGGTTCAAGGCTCGTGCATACTATCACTGTGTCCATAGCAGGGCCGGCTCTAGCTTTCAGGGAGCCCCAAGCTGAATTTGTCTCTTGGGCCCCCGACAGCGAATGCCCCCTGGCTCAGCTACTGGTGATTCACATTTGACAACGTTATGACTCTGCTCTCATCAACTTGACCTGTTGTATTTGTATTTATATGACTAACATCAGACTGAAAACATCCAGAATGTCACAACTACCACAGTCACAAGAACAGCCGATAAACATATAAGGGGGGGGTCAAGATTTTTAAAATTCTGGACATTTTTTCTTCGTTTCTGGTGGATTTTAATGTGTTCCAGTTGGCGACAGTGGACTTAAATTTACATTATAAAGGGGCCTTGCACCGGTGTAAATGCACAGCTGCCCTCACCTCTGCCCAGCTCAAAAACAAATGTAGGCAACAGCAGGTATTTTGCTACTATAGATATAAAATGAATGTAATTGTTTTAGAGGGACATTTAGTCTGCTGTAAACACACAAGCCTGTGTCCAGTAAAAACTTGATATGTTATTTTCAATATAAATGTATGAGCTCTTGCGGGCCCTCTGCTGGCCTCGGGGCCCAAAGCAGCTGCTTAGTCTGCTTATAGGTTGGGCCGGCCCTGGTCCTTAGGCAAGGCAAAAACAATTGTTGATGATTGGAGTGGCCAGTGGTGCAGATTGTTAGCCTTGAATCTGCCCGTCTACCTTATAAACCCAATGCATCATTGTCAATCATTGCCAATCAGAGGACAAATACTTTTCGCTGTCATACCCCCGGAAGCTAATTATGTTTTGAAGTTGAGTTGAACATTATTTAACTTGTAGCTTTATATAGAAGCGCAAGCTTTGAGCACTGCACTTGGTAACTCATTACAACCTCACATCAATGAGCATCTCGCAGAGGTTGTTTCCTGCCATTTGAAAACCATCCATTGACACATGTATCAAATCGTGTCCCATTGTGGTGTTTTGTTCACCCCTGAGACACAATGCTATGAAGACCTGTTGACAGACGCACACGCCCTCCTTACACACACACACACACACACACACACACACACACGTCCTGCTCGTAGATGCAGCTACAGCTCTGCACACCGAAGACTGAACCTGATCACTGCGCTCTCCTGGGAATGTGCTGATGTGCCAGAAAGGCTCAAGTTCACAAGCAACAAAACCCAAGGACGCAAGCCACCTGCTGCTGCTCAAAGACAACAACAGGCTGGGCTGGCACGTCCCTCTGCTCCTTCTGAGAACCAGAGCTGACCGGATCACCTAGGTTAGCATTGATCCAGCACTGCAACCAGACAAAGCAACCTCCACAAGACATCTATAACTGATGGGACTCATAATCACAAGTTGTTTTTTTTTTTTTTTTTTTTTTCTCTCTCTCTCTTTTTATTAAATGTCCATTGTTGGTCTTTGGAGGAGCAACCATCTGTGTTGTAGGAAACGTCAAATGGGGGCGTTGTTGGGTTCATTTGATTCATTTATCTTGCCAGCTTGACAGCTCCGTTTTTATGTCAAGGAAATGTGCTTTTTATTTCATTCAATCACGTTCTAATCAAATGTCGATTTCGTGGCAGAAATTAACCTTTTTTGTCAACGCTAAAGAAATGCATACAACCACAATGAACAAAAGAGTCCATTGAGTTCAATATTAGGTTTATGAATGCTGGTTTGATTACAGTGTTCTCCATGCATATTTATCAGTGTCATGTATAATTCTGATATGATATGCTTGATTAAAAACTGGAGCCTACATGAGATTCCAGCTAGACAAGGAGCGCTAAATTCACTATTGTTGTTTTTTTTTTTTTTGTTTTTTTTTTCATAGTCCTACCAGCACTTTGGAAATGGTTTGCTTACAATATTTGCTCTATAAATAGCATTGAGAAGATTGAAAAGATAAGATGTTGTTTTCCTTACATGTTATTTAAAATTAGAGAGAAATCCAAAACGGTAAACGTGAAAAGAAAAAAAAAAAACCCAGCTACACTGTATGTAACTTTTTCTGGTGGGGGTCTGCCTCCTATTTCTCTCCATTAAAGGGCCCATATTACACTATTTTTTTGGTTTTAAATCTCTGTTATAATGTGTTTTCTCATCACACACATAGCTGAAGTTGTATTTTGCTTCATTCACACAAGTTTAACATACAAACCCTGCTTATTTAGGCTGTGTTCTTCTCTCAAACTGAAAACGCTCTGTTCCACCTTATGATGTCATGTGGCATTACAGGAAGTGCTCTGCTTTTTTTTTTTTTTTCCAAGTCCATACACCTTCTCTAGAATCATTCGGATGATTTCAGCCCTGGAGTTTCCAATCTCTACTGAACAAAAGCTAAAAGGTCGCTATTAACTACAAAAACTACCACTACATGACGTCACGAGGTGGAACAGAGCATTTTGAGCTCTGGAGATGGAGATAGACTAACAATAAAGGTTTGCTAAAATGAGTATAAATGAAACAAAACACAACTCCAGGAATGTTTTTGATGAGGTAACACCATTATAATTTGGCTTAAAGCTCACCAAAGGTCTGTTTTAATAATTGATTTAATTATATTGCTGAAAATATTACATGAACAACTTGCATTTTTACTGTGAACGAGGTCTCCTCTCTGCAGATCTGACCTGTAACTTGGAAGTTTATTACACAAATCAAGCGAAACAATAACATTTTCATGGAGACATACAGGTAGCATGCCCTCCACCAGAAGAGTTACATAGGGCACTTTTAGATGTGCCAAGTATATTTTGTGGTTATCTGTCTCTATCAAATGTTGCACAATGAACTTACTTGGCATTATTTCAAGTTTACAGTTTGTGATGAAATCTTGAACATCCTTATTCAGTCTTGCTTCTCTGATGCAAGTGACAACGATGAGCGTGTATCCGAGCTGATCCGTTGGTGCCGTAGTCTCACTTTTCCATACAAGTGAATGGGAGCAGGAAGTTGCACCTGCCCTTTTGTTGTGCTCCCGGAGGGGGATCTTTGTGTCTGTCCTCGGGCACTTCACTGTACAGTCACACAATCCAGTTTATCATCTGCGCTGTCACTGATCATCACCAAAGAAAGCATTTACTCTTACGCTTTAAATATGTAAGACAAAATAAACTGATGTGATGGGCTGTCAAAAAAGCTCTTTAACAGATTACGCCTGGCTATACTTAGTTCTATTCTGTGACAAAACTCTCTTCAAATACAAAAGAGATTGGGAGACTGGGCATTGTGCCAGTCTATTACCGTTTTCATAAAGCATCTACTGAAAATACTAAAGAAATCAATTAAACTGAATTCGATACGGTACAAGCTATTTAAAGACACGTGAATGCACATAGTGAGAAGGGTGGACTGCTGTTTTTTTGGCCCATTTGTTGCACATGACAAATGAGAATAGGTTAAATTTACTCTAAGCAACAGAATCCTTTTATGGACCCTGTGCAGGTCTGTGTTTGGGGGTGGTACATGGTAGAAAAGGTTTCAAAGGTACATATCTGATTTTGAAATCGAGACATTTTGACTGCCATTCAAAAGTCATTTTCAATTTGATACAACTGATCTGAGAGCTTTACGCTGCCCTGACGGGAGGGGAGCTAGATTAGTCCTGTCCTAAGAGAGGAGTTATACTTGAAACTTTAAATAGAAATGGTGGTTTATGATACAACTTTCCTTCTGTTTAGTCTCTTCAAACTTTGGTCAAACCACAAGGCTACGGCCGGTGAGTCATGTACTAATCAGGTAACTTACGAGATGTGAGGGAGAGGCTGGCAGAGAACAATAGGGTAGAAAGATCTAAAACTAGTCCTGTAAACAAACATCAGGTCAAAGCAAGTTTCAGGTACAACTTCTCTCTTAGGGCAGGAGTAATCTTTAGGACAGGCATGTCAAACTCAAATTCACAGAGGGCCAAAATTAAAAACTGGGGAAGTCGTGGGCCAAGCTAAATATTTATTGAAAAATTTCACAATATCTGCATGTTTTTCAGAAGGGATGGATTGAATTTGAGTGAGGCGACGGGTAGGAGATGCATTCTGGGATTCGTAGTATTAGTGGTGCATGTGCTATACTGGTACTGCAGCCAGCTCTAATACATATTTGATATGGTCTCGCGAGTCAAATATAATTAGATCGAGGGCAAAATTTGGTCTGTGGGCCTGAGTTTGACATGTCTGCTTTAGGAAAATATAAAGCTCCTCAGACCTGTAGCTTCAGATTGAAAATTACTTCCAGTTGATGATTACCTTTGACACCTTCTCTACTATAATAGAAGAAGCTGATGTTGCCACTGTCTCCCAATAATTTAATGTATACAGCATGTTTGCACATCCATGCATATAACAAAGATACAACACTTAGCAACAGAACTGCAATCCACACAGGAATCAAATTTACTAATTACATAAAGAGTTATATTTATGATAGAGACAGAACTTATCTCTTTCATTTATAAGGCCAAATAAACAGTAAAACACTTTTAATAAAACTAACAACAGCAACATTTAATAGAACAAATTTGCCTTCCTTTTATTGTAACTATTTGGGCCCTGTCCTGAGAGACGTGCTGCGAGCAGAATAAAGAAGGCATCTGTGCTCCTCCAGGTCAGTCATGCCCAGTTTGGGAAGACTGGAATTTGAGATCCAAGGATAAACATCAGCTTCCCAGAGAGGCCTGTTACTCATGTTTGCATTCTGTGGAAAAGAAAATGAATCCTTCACAAGCAAAACAGCAAGGAAGAGGTGTTCAGAGTTTATTCTTAACGTACATTTTTATAGTTTAACTTGCTTTGAAAATGAAAGGGTGAGGTAGATAACTGAAAATATTGTAAAAATTTAAACTTCTACTAAATGTTTCTTCTTATTTTGTGAGAAGAAAACTATATTCCCATTGAAATGAAGTAGGAGAACAGCTGCTTAGATGATGAGTGCTTAAGTAAATATAGTACCTCCACTTCTATCCACATAGAGAATACTTTCAGATGCATTTAGTAATCGAAAACAATGACAACAAAATCAAGTGGAAGTGGAACAGGTGCTTCAAATTTCATGGTAACTAATGAAAATACACTGCTCATGTTCTAAACTTTTCTAAACTGCTGGTCCTTCTCTCCATAACAACAGTTCACCATTGCAAGCAGCATATTTTCATTCTCGTGTTTTTGTTTTTGAAAAATAGCTATGCAACATTTTTTAACACTACATTTTTCCAAAATTTGCAAACAAGCTCAGAGCTGTGAATGAGGAAGGGGAAGGTGCAAGCCTTAAATTTAGAATAATACTCTGACATGAATGCTCAGCGTATAAGTAAATGTTGAAGGAAAAACATCAGAAATGTCATAAATTTATTTTATATATAAAAAAAAGTGACCTTCTAGTTTTTTCATGTATTTTAGCGTTTAAAGTTTTGTATAGAATAGAAAAACTGTGTCTGTTTACTTGGTTGAGTGGCTTACATACTTTTAAATGAATTGTTATTATTGTGTTTGCAGATGTACACCTGTGATTGGAGTGTTATGAATGTTATGAGAGCAGGCGGCATTCATCCAAATCACTCAGCTGCTGTTAGTTAGTGCCCTATTGTTGAAAATACCACGTTTCCTCTCAGGGAAATGACACATAACAAATATGATGTGCTTTATGGAGAACACTTTTAAATGGGTAATCATTTATTTTTTAACAAAAAAAAAAAAAAAAAAAAGACAACCTTAATAAATACTAAAATGTTGTTGAAAAGAGATTTAACTTCCAATATACAGCTGCTGAAAAAATCTTAATATTTAGAGGCCCCTATGATGTCATTCTGCGCAGACAGTGCACAACTGATGCGCTGTCCTCTAGGGGGTGTGAGGACAAAACGATACTGCCAACAGTTAAACGACACACGTCTTAATGTAATAACAGACCGAATGTACAACAGACGTGTTTCGCACTAAACAGGCTCTGTGCCTGTTTAGTGGAGAAATACGAGGATGAAAGAGAACTTTGTTCAGTCATTGGTTTATAATTTGTTGGTAATTAAATTTGTTTATAATGAAGTCAAAATTAAATTGTTTAAGAATGGTTAATTATTTTAAAATATGTAAATTCTGCTTAATTGCGCAATTCAGAAACGACAGCTTCCACCCGGTGTCCATGGCCCTTTATATCTTTCCTCTGCTGTGTGTAAGGCCTAGGATACACTGTATGCGTATCTCACACACATGTTTTGGACACATATTTTTTTTTACAATGCATTAAAAATAAATGGGGTAGCTACACCGTCTGCGCAAGGCTCATGTATGGTGCAGAACATTGTGTCCAAACTATTTTTTGACACTTGACACAAGCGTATGGTGCATCAGAATACATAGAAAGCGTTTGCTTGTTTTTGGGCATTTACTATCAGCACAACGTGTTCCTGGGACAGATGTACTGTTTGAAGGAACCCAGGTTCAGAAAGACAATTTCTGCTTTTAAATGTACTTTTGGAATCCTTTTCGTTGCCGTGGTCAGCCTGTACAGACAGTAAATATAGGCCTATTGAGCTAGTTATTTTTTTCTGTAGACCTGCTGCATGTGGCTATACAGTCACGTCGGGAACATACAGTGGGCCCTAATTTACTTCTTTACAATTTTTAAACTAACTTTAGGCCTTTAGTTTGTGCCACAGTTTAAACAGAAACACAGATCAGAGACACAGTTGGGAGCAGTTTGACTCTACATTAAATCCACAAGGACTTGATTGTCTGTCTTTCTATATTAAAACTTAAGCGATTTATACAATAACCTCTATGGGGAGTGTTGCAAACGTTTACAGCATTTTAAATACCTGCTTTTGTATTTTATATTTTTTGTGTGTATGTAATATAACAGGTCACATGGCCTAAAGCCCTCTCTGTGCTGAAACAGACCAGAATGTTTCCCTTGAACTAGTCGCCGGATCTCTGGTCACCATTGAATCTCCATTGAATCTCTGAGTTCAGAAATGTTTGATTGACAGGTCAATTAGCCAATCAGGAACACACATGGGTTGTCCATATCAAAACAAATATACAAACAGGTGAATAAACAGGTCTGCAATAATGTTCTAAGCATGACAAGGGCTAGTTATGTCCTACAATTTAGAGCATTGTGCAGTTACTTCCTATAGTTGCCTTGGGGCAGACAGACAGAGGTGTAACTGCCAATCCATATCCCTCATAGGGTAATATAAATATGGATTGCAATATTGGATCATAGATATACAGCACTCTACTTTTTCACTGGTTTTGGGTGGCTACAAACATTGTAGTCCCTGAAAACCTGAACATGCCAATTCTTTCATAAGATATTTATACAGTGTAGTTATTTGGATTTCCCATGTGCAGGCTACAACATCAGTGCACATCCTCAGAGCAGGTGGGAGTCAGTTTGACAGTGCAGTTAGAGAAGGGGCCTGCAGAGAATGGGATTCTAATGAGGTGCATTGTGGGAATGTAGAGCAAACAAAAGGATGAAAGCTTTTCTGTAAGACCTGTGACTGGTGCCATGTTTGAATCCTCTGAATTGTGCTGCTCCAGTCAGTCAGCAGTCATTTTAATCCATTGGAACACAACACAAGAGGAGCTGCACCGCGAACTCTCCAAATGCCCACACTGGCCAAATAAGAGATGGAAAATGAGACGGCTAGTGTTGAATAGTAATGCAGATGTTGTGATTTATTAAAGGGCCTTCACCCAATCTTTCCCATATATTTGAGCAAAATTAGTCTTGCCTCAATACAAGCTTTCATGGGATCCAGAATACTCACTTCTCCAAAATTTTACAAAGATGAACACATGAACACATCGGACCAGTCTGATATTTATCTGTATAAAAAATACAGAATGTCTGTCTGCATCTGATTATAAAGCACTTTATTGTTCATGAATCAGGGAGTTATTATTGCAAAACTAATTCTGGTAATATGTCTTAAACCGCAACAAAAAACAAAAACAAAAAAATAGACTATTCAATAATACAAGTCACTAGCTGAAGGACACAAGATGACCCTTTGGCAATGGATGAGTCTCCCCAGATTGTGCAGCAGAAACAGTTTGGTCTAAAAGTATATTAAAAAAAATATTTAGAACAGCCCACAGTACATTTCTGTCATTAAACACTTGACTAAGACCCAGCCAAGCGTCACATCCACCCACTGCGCCATCATTCAAACGAGGTAAACTGAGTAATTAGATATAA
Organism: Periophthalmus modestus; assembly: GCA_019594935.1. Taxonomy (NCBI): domain Eukaryota; kingdom Metazoa; phylum Chordata; class Actinopteri; order Gobiiformes; family Gobiidae; genus Periophthalmus; species Periophthalmus modestus. Next base: position 26,972,143 of record JAIEZT010001214.1, read on the forward strand.
TTGGATTTAGTCAAATTCAGGTTTTGCATGTGGGTTTTATGTCACTTCATCATTCATTAGTCCCAAAGTTGGACCAAAGAAAAAGTAAATAGTTGTTTTAATGTAACAGATACTACTGCACTGTTTATCTGTATTTATGACAGTGACAAACATGCAGCCAACTGGTACATTAGCGTTCATGTTTTAGATTCTGGTGAAGTAATAACTCACTTCCAAAGGTTTTACATAGAATTACAGCACCATCGGTCAGAATTGTTGCAGAGGACTGAAAGTTGAAAGTTATGTGTTGCGTATAACATCATATCTTGCAACACAGTGGTCAGAGTTAATTGAATAATCTTTGTTTAAACAAGAAAGCACATTTCCAGTAACAGTGGCGGTGGAATGACTATACTGATACATTTTTGCGATCTTTTGTTTTTTTTAGTTGACTACAAAGACATTTTTACTACTTGTATGTATAAAATTGACTCGGGCAAACCAGATATCACTCCTTTTTATCCACCTTGTACAAGATCTGCCATACAAAAGTGAAAATCAAAATGTGAGGGTATAATGGTGTCCACGCTGAGTCAGCTACAGCCACACAATTGAGCAGCTGCTAGTGAATGTCCCACAATGCAGCTGGGGACTGGCTCCTTTAAGATGAATATCACCAATACTTTACCTCATCTTACAGTCTGCCTCGAGCGCCTCTTTCCGAATGGTCAGTGTTCCAACAAAGAATGTGTTAAAATACTTGTTTGGGCACCATAAACAAGCAGTCCACAGTGAATGAATAGCATTTCTATAATTGGCATGCTGTCCTAGAAATAATTGGCTCATTTCAGTCAGTGGAGTGATGGCTCAGAATGTGCCCTTAAAGAGTTCCCTTTCTTTCCTTGAGGGACCAATCTGGGAGCATTCATATGTATTGTCTGCACACACATAGACCTGAATCTCCCAGTCTCCAGTGTGAAAAGAAGACATGATTAATGATGCAAGTTTCTCCTTTAAGTGCTATTATGGGATGTCTTTCACTACTGTTATAACCTCAAGCACTGTATTCAGGCAGAGGAGTGGTGATGGGGAAAAGATTTACTTCTGAAACAGATTGCGTGTTTTGTGAAAGCATGTACTTCATGGAGACGCAATGCATCAGGGGTTGTGCTCTACACTTAATTTCCTATTTATTATTTCCTATTTATTGCTTTATTTGATTAATTTCAGATTTTTCCACATGGTAGTGAATATGAATATATTACATACTTACTGTATGCAGAGTTAAATTTGCTTGTGGCAAAATATCATGTATGAATAATGCAACAGCTCTGTGCATTTATGAGACAATTTCCACCATAACTCAGTTTCTTATTATCTTTAAATGCTGTGCAAAAAGTGTGTCTCACTGTAATATTAATGTGAACGGTTGTAGTAATATAAATATATATTATATACAAAAATATATATTTCAAATTGTTAAGGTTGCTATTTTGCGCCAGAATATACAACATGTGATTGAGTTCACTGTGTCAACATGCTCTTGCTATGAAGCATTCTGAAATGATGGATTTCCTTTATATTCCTCGAGGAATAATTATGAATATATTCTGTGACCCTTACCCTTCAACCCCTAAACATGGGTCAAATAATTATCCTGGTTTTACTACTAAACTTGCTTTTTATTGAGAGCTGTAACAATCTGAATCCTAATCATTCCCTGACCCCATGACCTTCTCCAAAGAGCAGAGAGAAGACCAAAGGCCATATGTAAACAGGCTTTGGCTGTACTCCACCATTATTGGTGCATAGGTAGCTCAATCCCAAGAGCTACAAAACTTAGACACAATGTAGGAGTATTTCAAATTCACACAATAATAAATTGTGCAAACACAATTCTTGATAATAACAAGGCTGCCTCTGAAAAGAACAGTCTCTTTTTAACTGAAAGAGCATCAACTCTGGCCTTTAGACATCCAAACAAACATCTCTGTGTTGCTAGGCAACAGACAAATGCATCAGTGATTTAACCATACCCAGACAGACTATTAAAGATGGAGAGAGAGGTGCAGACTGACATGAGCACAATGGCTCCTGAGCTGATAGTGTGAGTAAAACAGAGCGTACCTGAAGGCATCGTGAATCACTACTGTATGTTACACCTCTGTATGGAGGGCAGCCATGACACTGGACAAGATATGCACGAGTGTTTCAAGTCATGTAAAAGCACTGTCTGAAAGGTGTAAATGGTGTAGAAACAATCACTGCGGGGGGTATAAAATAAAACTATCAAACTGAAATTCTCTATGGGAAAAAAATTTCTCTACGGTACGTCCATCCATTGCAGCCGAGTATGTGTGTGTGTGTGTGTGTGTGTGTGTACACACATACATATGTATACATATATCACATACATACATACATACATATACACACATATACATACACACATACATACATACATACACACACTTGTATATGTGTGTGTGTGTATATATATATGTATATGTATATATTTATTTATATATATATTTATTTACTTGCACCAAGCACTTCACTTCCTCAAAGTCTGGACTCTTTAAATGCTTAAATGCCCCAGTTACATATACTTAATATTTGAGAATGTTGTCTTCTGTAGCGTGTTCCAGTGCAGTGTCCTGTCCCAGCAGCAGATGGACAGTGGTGCTCCCAGTGGCCGAGCATGTCTAACACAGACATAAGGCAGACAGAACTGTGCTGTTATGTTCTCCAGATGCAAAATACACCATTCATTCATTTGTTGTGGTGGTAAAGGTGAAACATCTCTGTGTTTGTGAATAAAACATGATTGAGGCCAGAAAAAAACAAGCATGTACTAAAAGAAACGTTCTCCAAAGTTAACAATAAACACTTGCAGCCAAAATAAAAACAATTCAAACATTTCCTAGAATTCAAATTAGCTAAAAAATCAATTACTTTTTGAAATAATGCTGTAGGTGAGTATTTTACATACAAATCTGCAAAAAAATGATAACTTCTTTGGTTCTACTGTTTCATTTCTGTAACTATGAGGGTTGCTTGTTGAATCATATCTGACAGTACATCAGCACATACAAGTATTACTCAGTCTTGCTTCTAGTACAAAAGGTTGAAAATGTCACATAACATAACAACAAGTGGAGCAGGCAAGGACAAATTACAACGTTCACACACACATGCTTCTTGGGGACATTGACTTGAATTAATTTCCTTGAGGCCAGACTAACCTTAACCTATTTTAACCAACATACTGTGTTGTTGATCTAAAAACAAAGGATTTACCTCAGGTGGACATGATTTTTGTCTCCATAAAAGTGGCAGGTCCTCATAATATGTGCATAGATATTTCGGTCCGCATAATGTGATAAATAGCGACCCACATACACAGTGCGCTACACAAGCAGTAGACACAAAACAAATCACGTCAAATGAAAGCTTGATTATAATGTATGAAATGTTTCTGATCAGTCAGCTGAAAAACTAATTTCATTTTCTCATTAGAAGTCCCTGCCCAAGGCTCATTCTCATGTCAGCCTTTATTACACTGAAAACAGAAAATTAAAATCATTGGCGTGGTCAGAAACGGAGCCGTGAATCACCATTTATGACTTAGAGCGAGGGGCAGAGAGAGAGGGAAAATATGAACAAGTGGACAAGGAATGGAGGAATCTATCTGGTTTTACTGAAGCTCTGGATTTATGGGCTGTATGACCTTTTCAAAGCCAGGGATTTGTTGCTATGCACTAGTCATGTGTCCTGTTCAGTGGAAGGGACTGTGTTAGTGAATCATATGAGCGGGCAGTAAGAGGACTTTAGTGACTGGATTTAGAATACTATGCAAGTGCGGATCATCCCAGCAATAGACACAGAATTTGATAGGAGGAGCTCATTGGTCATCTGTCATTTAGAACAAAATTAAACTTGTATCACCTCAGATTGCAGCAACAGTATTTCTTCACAAGCAGCCACATTTGTTTTGATATGGACAGAGCATATATGTCCCTGATTAGCTGACCTGTCAATCACAGCCTCAGTGAGATGAAACCGATGTCCAGGCTCACATTTTTGTAAAGCACTGGAGATATGCGTTTTCTCGGCCAACCATAAACTAGTATTACCAACTCTGCTACTGCTGCTTTTACTACCACTAGCACTACTATTACTACTACTACCACAGCTACTACAAGTACTACAACTGGTACTACTACATTTTAAAGATGGAAAAGGCACATGTATACTTTTCCATCTTTAAAATGGCGTATACCAATAATCAATCAGTCACAGTTGCACTGAAAACATAACACTAGGTGAATGTAATGATAATACACTTAATCCAACTACAGAATATTGCTTAAAGTGAGTGCTGGTTCAGTGCAAAAGGAGAGGAGGTTCAGGTTCTTGTGATATAACTCTCAATTGTATAAACCAGGGCTGTCCGAGGGCCAAATGCGGCGCTCAGACCAATTTTTGTTGGCCCTCATGGCTCCTCCTAATCTGGCCCAGTTGATCAGGAAGTACTTTTAAGTACAAACTGAAGCAATTCTACTTCTCTAACCTGAATAACATCACATTGCATTGTGACACAGATAATCTTGCAAAAATAATCTTGCAAATCTTATTAAAGGTACAGTGTCTCTGTCAAACGTGTGTTAAATGCACCATTTGACTCCCTGTATCGACACTGGTCTGTGGCCCTCCGCTTCAAATATGTTTCAGTATGCGGCCCTCGTGAAAAAGTTTGGACAACCCTGGTATAAACCAAAATTTTAAATCTTTTTTTTGCCTACTTGTATTACTCTTGTTGTATATTACAAGTTGAATAACTCTGGAGTAGTTCATTTGTTGTGAAATCACTCTCTGAAAGTGCAGTGGAGCAGGCCTGCTTACAAACAGATTTTATTCCACATCACAGAAACATGTGTTGTGACCTTTGCAGCAGAAGCTTTCATTTATTTTCTAATACAGCTCCATTGTGAGTTACTCTGTTCTCATAGTCATAGGAAAGGTCAGAGCAGGCGCACTGTCTGAAGTCTGCTTTGTGAATTAGCTGTGTCACCTTTCATTTGTCCACCATCACACCTCATAACTCCAACCAGCCCATTAGATTGGGTTCATAACACTGTGTATGGTATAAAACTGTAGAATCTTATGTGATTTATAGCAGAATTCAAAATAAATGCATCACAATTTAAATCATGGAATGTGTGTCCAAGAAAAATGGGCTTTTGATGGGGTAATGTCCAAGGTGATGGCCACTTGATTACTGTGTAAAATAATAAAGCAAAATAAAATATGAAATGATGGAATCTATTTCTGATGTTGTTATGAGCTTTTAAAACACAGAAGCACAAGCAAATAAGGACGTAGTAGTAGTTTCAAAGCAAGTCCAGAATGATATATCTCAGGATATCTTTTCAAATATTACTACACGGTTCTTGGTGTAAGGTCATTTGGTATCTACAATTCACATTCGCAAAACACATGAATGTCTTTGGACAGTCGATCAAACCCGCTCGATTCATGCAAATGGAGATGACCACTCTGCCAACATCCAAATTCACCGTGCAATATGTATTATCATACCTTCCAAAGTTTGAGTGCAAACAAAATTATGCAAATCTATTATTTACAAGGTCTTAAATCCACAAGATAAATTTAAACAAAATGATACTCGTTCATATTTACCATGCATATTTAAAGTACAAAAACACAAGAAAAATGACTCGAACCTTACAGTTAATATTCTTTTATACAAGAAGTGCATCACTAAATAAATCACATGGAATTGCTTTCCACTGCATTATGAAATATAATATAGACTCTGTAGAAGTGCCGAGTGGTGCATCTCTCGTTCCATTCATCCCAAACACGTCTTTTTAATAACAAGGAAGAATGAGGAGATGTGATTTCCCCATTAATCACCAATGGCAGAACCAGCTCATTTATATTGTTTCATAGTGAAATGGTAAATTTAGGCCATTGTGCTGGAGAGTGACCCCCTTCTGCATTGTGAACATGGGGGAAGGGCCCGACTCAGAGGATGTTGATCGATGATGCTGGCTCAGATTATGAACACAGAATTAGCACATTAGGACTGCTATGATAAATAGACCGACCAGTATGCAGTCCCCACTCACTCCACAGAGCAGCTAGACAAATGGAGCGCACCCTGGCTTCAGCTGATGTGAGCGGGCACTAGGCTGTTTGCATAGAATAACCTCTTACTCAGCTGTGCTCTGCTCTGCTCCGCTCTGCTCCGGTCGGCCCTTCTGCCCAGAGAGACAAATCAGACAAACCACAAAGGCCCCCCAGTGACAAGTGACCTGGAGCATGCAGATATGAGACAATGTTTGACAAAAGCGTTCTTCCATAGTGTGGCTCTCGATTAGAGGATCAATAATGGCTTAAGCAAAGACAAAAGGATAGGCAAGAGGAAACTTACCACAATAACTTGACAAAATATGAAGTGGAGGAATAACATCTTTTATTAAATCTTGTATAGATTGTAATACCAAGGAGGCAATCCCTCGCAAAAATAGGAAGGAAAAAATCATATAGGAAATAATATGACATTTACTGTATATGCAGTTTGATAAGATGAGTTTGTTTTTGTTTGCCAACTTTATGACTGTTGTATATTCTTTTTTTCCTATGTAACAAATATATCCAAATATGTTTTTGATTTTGTACTTTTTATAAAATATTTTTAAACAAATATTATCCTACAAAGCTCTTCAGCTGGATCATAATTGTGCTCTTTAATTACTAGCGTCATAATACAATGGCATGTTCTAATGCTCTTTGGATTGGTTTGGTAGAGTGCCAAGTGCAGATTAGATAGCTTTGCCTAATCACAATGTTTTGTGTGCAGTGGTATATGTAAACAAAAGCTTGCTAAAGGCTGGCTGATTACTCAAGTAGACCGAGTCCACTGAATTATAATGGTTATCACACAAAAGCCCCATGTTGTCTCTTCTCTGAATTGCTCTCCAAAGGCTAATGAAAATCAAGCTGAGTTTGTCTCAGGTAGGGCATCTGGAGAAACATATGCCAACATAAACTATATGAATACTATGAAGCTAGCAGATTTACTTATCATATGTGTTTGAATTAATTATTAATTACATATGAATTCAAAGTATCTTGCACAAAATAACTTTGTATTTGTATATATATATTTTTTTATATCAAAAAGCCTTAAAACATTTGTAATGCATTTCCATCCATTCCATCCATTTGTAGTTAGACTGGCCGTCCTGGCCCTGTTGTATTCTGACATATCACCAGTAGATGCTCTCTATGTTACTTCTGTCTGATGGCGTGCCAGCTTTGGCCTGACAGAAGACCACAGAGCACAGGTGAGTCTGAACAAAGGTCAGGTGAGGGCAGTGGGGAACAGGTTTCACTTCTGCCAAAAATTTAAATAAACATACAGATGTGAGCTTCAAAGGTGCACTCTGTAACCTTTCTGGTAGAGGGTCCACCACTTGTTATCTCCATGGAATGTTTCACAGTATTGCTTTAAGTTTCTCTATTGATAAAAGCAGATGACAAAACTAAAACTAAATCAAAATCAAAACAAACTTTATTTATAAAGCATTTTTTCATAAAGAAATGTAGCACAAAGTCCTTTACAGTCATTAAAAAAGCAATCTACCCTACCCCTACATCTGCCTGACCCCACAATCATACCACTCACAGATAGTCACATGCAATTGAGAAAGTATCATCAGAGGAGCTGTCTGTGCTAGGAGCAGAGAGCCGCCCACAGTCACCAGGACACGGACACAGGCCTAGGGCAGAGATGAGGCCGAAACACCAAGCCTCCATTAGGAGCCCACGAGACATGTCCCAGCAGCCGCAGCCGACCATCACTCCCAGCGCAGAGGGCTCCTACGGAGGAAACACTGGAGATCCTACAAGTGATAAAACAATATGAGTTAAACGCTAAGAACAAGAATATAAAATAGTATCAAGAACATAATAGAACATAATATGACTAAAATAAATAAATAAACTAAATACATGTAATAATAAACAAATACAACAATAAATATGAATGAAAAGCTTGAGCCTTAAAAACAGACATCCTCTGTAGCCCTGAAGTCCTCCGGTAAGCTGTTCCATAGCCCAGAGCCACTAGGCAAAGTCAGATCTGGTGAAAGGTGGTCCTGCTATGAATGTGTATTAATTGAATTGTAATTTTCCATTATAAACACCTTTGAATTGGATAAAGGCATGTGTTTAATTCCATACTGTGGAACATTCTAGGGAAAGCAGTAACAGCTCGACTCCTGCAAGTTCATTTCCATGAACTTTTAAAATGAAGAAATCAGTATTTCAAGTTGCATTAATTTAAATGACATTGGACTGCTAAGGATTAAAGAATATCAATGTCTTCAAATTACTATGATATAGATTAATTTCAAATTTTTAAAAACGTAATTATTGGTTAAAACCCTATGCAGTAGATAGGACAAAAAGATTGAACCACACTACACTAAAGCCTTTCCTCTGTGTGTTAACAGAGTTAACATGACTGAAGTATCCATGTTGTACCCCACTCACACCATAAACACTATGAGCATTCTGGCCTTTGGAGGGCCGTGGGCTCTGTAGGTGTGAATGTGCAGAGAACCAGCTCAGACCGGGGGCACCCTCTGCTCCCTGGCTCCCCTCTCGCTGGCCCCTCTGCTCTCTCCACAGGGCCCAAACAAAGAGACCACCTGAACAATGGAGCACTCTGAGAGGCTGAATGGCTGTGTGGGTCAGGCACTAGCCCCGCCCCCCCTCTCCTCTCTGACACAAACACAAGCCACACTTGTTCTGCTGGAGAGACCCTGACCCTCCCGGCCAAGAAATAATGAAGGCAGCCTGAGCATTAAACTGATAAAACTACAGGACTGGGATCGGTTTGGAGACAAATCACCTTTAATGGTGAGGGGCTGGAGCCTGTCTTCTGTCCTGTCACTGCCCACTTCATTACAACTGTGCTGTACACTGTCCAGGCACACAGCAGGCCTGCTCACTGCTCCTGACCCTAACAGCAGCTCCAGAGGTTAGCACTGTTTGGCCATTTGCACTCCTCAGTACACTGGCTAATATCAGTTTGAGTAATATTTAGCAAATGGTCAAATTTGTGCAGCAGCAATATTGACTAAGATATACTTGCTGGTAAAATCTGTACCCATAAAAAACACTACCAAGACCATGAAAATAAAGTGCATGCCACTTTTACTTCTTGGCATTATATACAGTTTTAGCACTGATTGCATCCTTTCATTGTAAATTGTGAATTTGAATTTAGTCAGAATTCAGACTAAATACTTTTGGTGAGATTTCACTCTACCCAGTTATTCACAGGGCTGGCAACAGTAAATATACACATACAAAACCTTTTGTCTATAGTTGGAGGATGTTACAAACCATTGATTGTAACCAACTGCAAACGTGTTGGGGCCATATTTGTTAGTCAAATAGGCAGCTCAACCGCCACAGGTAGATCTGGTGCTCGTGAATAAAGCTTAACCAATGACATCTCTCCAAGCATTAGGGTTCAGCTACAGACGCTTTGCATATCCCATAGTCAAATTAGGTACAAAATGCATTTGCAAATGTCACTTTCACTTGTTGTGATGCTTCCTGGAGTGTCTATAGGGTACAAATATAATACTGTATATAGTGACTCTTCAACTGTGTGGTGGGTTGACTGAGAATGTAGCCATCAGCTGTGTAGCACAAAGAAGAGATTTATATATATATATATATATATATATATATATATATATATATATATTTTTTTTTTAAAAAATCTGATTTCTCTATAAAACAAATGCAATTAGATTCAGGTCTGTTCTTTGTCAGCACAACATATGATATCAAATCATGCCGTGCTTACCAAGGCATTATGATTCAGATCTAATCTTCTTTCTGTATGTACTAATATGGGACACGAGTATTTTTCAGTAGTTCAAGCAGTGGTTTGCTAATAGCTGTCTGTGCGTTGGCAGCTGAGGTCTGGAGGCATGCAAGCTGTCAGCTCTTTCACCTTGGCTCTTAGCCCCTCCCCCAGGTCAGCAGCCCATACATTAGATCAGCCAGGCCTCATGGGGTCAATCACAGCACAATACAGCGTGGAGCGTGGGCAGGACACCACACATAGCTCTATCAGCATATATCAGTGTCACAGAGGTTGTGTTTACACTGGGGACCTTAGTCAAGATCAGATTGTCTTGTTATGGTATTGGGAATTGTACTGGAATGTATTTTACACATTTGGCCTATACAGTTAGCATGTAAGCATGAAGAGAGTAATTTGTACTATAGTTTTTCTTCTGTTTGTCATAAGTGTTATTATTTAAGATATAAGAATTTGGCCCAGTAAGAAATCAAGATAAATAACTATTAGAAAATAGACTTAAATTTGTCCAGGCTTTGGGATAGCACCCAGGACATTTTGACTTTAACCCCTGTGACTGGATTGTCAAGCATATGGAGTTTGCAATCTTGCTCACTAAAAATTACAATGAAAGAAATATAATATTTTAAAGTTTAGAAATAAAAGTGGCCACATAGTCGATTATAGACTGCTCTGTAATGGCATATGTACATACAGTCTGTGTCTTTGGCTAAAGGCAAATATTTGTTTTGCATAGTTGGGTGGAGAACATGTTTCTCTATTTTTCCCTCAAGGTATATGGAGTCCATAAGTACAGCCCGATTGTCTGTATGTTTGAATAATCAAATAATGTATTTGCTTTTGCGTACTTGTAGCTGGACTAAACAGTCTGGGGTGATTGTATGGCTCATTTCTACTGCTACTTCACCCATAAAATCAACCTACAATCCTGATGAGTACACAAATATAGAGGCCATTTTCAGAAGCACAAGGCCTTATGATTCAAATGATGGCCATTTCTGAAGCTTTAAAACAAACACAAACTAATTATTATAAACTTCTTTGAGAATTTTTTAACTTTACATTGTAGATACATGTATGTTATATTTTAAAGCCATATTTTATTGTGTTCATTATGCAACTTTTCCTCAACTGGTAACTACTTCTATCCAAATCCACTCACTGTTAATGCACTTGTCCATTCAGTCAGTAATTCTGCTCTGCTCAACTCGGTCTGTAACCTTTTCCTCGCCCCCTTTGTTTGGCTTTTGTTTCGCAACAGCTGTTATCATAGATTTCTTTCCTTTTTTTTTTTTCTTCTTTTTTCTGGTCAGCTGTGATTGCTCCGGGCAAAACAGGAGCAGATGGTGTTTTGCTATGCATGAATAGAGCGTTAGAGGAGTTGCACTGAATGGGCCAACTTTTCAATGGTGTCTACGCAGCACCTGCCTCTTGTAGCAGAAGGGACATCCTAGTGGCATGATCTGTCTTGGCTTGGCCCACTGTCGTCCTATAAGGGGATGAAAGAAAGCAAGGCAAGAGCAAGGGGGAGACCTTGTTGGGCGCCATCCATATTTATCGATTTCCATGGCATAATGTTTTGTACAGTCAGTTTAACTTAATTGGATATGATATAGCTTGCATGTGTAATGTATTACTGAAGTCTCCTGGTAGTCTTTATCACATGGGGTTGCTATAGAAACATGTTGCCGCTGTAATAGCCTACATTAACAGGGGCTAAGTTGCAAAAAAAAAAAAAAAAGGAAAAAAAAACATCACTATAAAACCCTGATGAACTATAATGGGGAAAGTGGCAGTGCTTTCATTTCTGCACCGAACAAGTCCAAATAAAAAAAGTAACAGTTTCCCAAAGACATCTGTCAACCTCTGGGGCATGATTATGTGTCACAATAAAAAATAGCTTTTCCAAAACACTGACAGCTTTTTCATAATGACGGTGGAGGAACAGAATGAAGCGTCTGATCTGTTTGGACAGCTAAATACTGGCAAGACTCTGCTGCAGTGGTAAATGCTATTGTTACACTGACAGTTTTGTTCAATAAACGTAAGATTTGGATTTTATGATCTGTGTGATGTTAGCAGTAGGGTAATGGCAAATTGCAGAAGAATGGAATAAGACAAAAATGTATCTTGATTTTCTATACAGAATCATTTTTTGATTGCCAGTTGATTTCAGAATCACAAACTCAGGGTCATATTGTCCAATCATAAAATGTTGCATTATTTATCAGCAGAGTATTCTCCACTGTAAGTTTACATTGCATTATTTATTCACCCCAAACTCAGTGGTGCTAAGCTACTCGACTAGCCACAGCAGCCCTGGGGCAGACTGATGGATGCAAAGCTGCCAATTTGCGCCATCAGCCCCTCTGACCAAGGTGGGTGAAGTGTTTTGCCTAAGGACAAAATGACAGTATGCACCAGAGCCGCTGCTGCTGCCTTAGAGCATTTAGTATTCCTGGCGGTCTCCCATCCAAGTACTAAGCAGGCAGGCCCAACCCTTAGATTCTGACATCAGACGAGATCAAGCATTGTCAGGAATGAAGTGAGGCTGCCAATTTGCACAATTGGCCCCTCTGATCAGTAAATGTATAGACAGGCAAGGTGGGTGAAAAGTCTAACCACTGACTATACTGAATTGGCAAACCATTCCACTGTATTTTTGCTTATATATTTTGGATTACAGGGAATAAATTAACAATTGGAATTCGCCATTTGCACTTGAACAGATGCTCACTTGTGTGTTTGTGGTTTGGATACATACTGGCAAGTTGTTATGTCTAAATTTAACAAAAGAGGGGCATGAGAGCAATGGCTGAATCACTGTCACCACGGCAACATCATCTCTCCGACATCCAAACATGGAAAATGTGTGTGTTTCAAGTGCAGAGAAACGGAGAGGAACAGACAATATAAAAGCAGCGACAGTGATTTTGATTAATGCCTCACATCTGCTTCAGTAATTGACAAAAAACACCAGTCAAATGCTCTGATAACCTCTTCACTGGGTTGCACAGGGCATCATAATATTTATTTTACCCCTCTATGAATACACTTTTACTTGCTGGGAGGCAGTGGAACGTATTTAGTCTGGCAGGTCAAAAGTTCTCCAAACAAGCATTAGCATTGGTCAGGAAAGTCAAAGTGCAGCTAGCCAACATGGCAGCAGCCAAAACCCCCCCAAAACAAAGTTCACCATTCATCGGAGAGGTCACCGGTTTGGTTCTCCGAGCTCAACTCATTTCCACAAGGTCAAGAATTCCCGAAACATTACTATCCATTTGACCCCAGGCCTAAATCTCACTTGTAAACAAAGATTGGATAGGTCTTCTAGGATTACTTTCCCAACTTAACTAAAATTTTAGCTTCTTTGGCAAGCTCAAGTCTAGGCTAGAGCAAGCAGCGTGGTCAGATGGTCAGTGTCAGCCAGGGCTTTTGTTATGGTCACATTGTATTTGTGCATTGAATGGGAAAATAACAAAGGAATCAAATAAATCATTCAAATACAGAATCCCCCCAGCTTCCACATCTGACTCTGCACAATGGCCGTGACTGACCACAAAGGGGGAGGGGCTGGGCAATTAGGTCAGCTCATGATTGCACTGCTCAAGTGACAGATTAATGTCATAGAGGCCAATATACATTTCATCATCAAGGTGACAGCATTGAGGGCATTGCAAGTATTGATTCAGGGCTTATATATAGCAATGATAGTGCCCACTTGCATTTCAGTCTTTTTGAAAATTTGTGTAACGGTTTTACCATTAGATCAATGGGCAAAAAAAAAAAAGTTTTATTTTTGCATATTAAAGTGACCATTGCAAAGTTCTGTTTATGCAGTTTACTGAGTTTAGACATTGTTCATTGCCAAAATATCCCTGGTATAGTTTTGGATAAGCTTCTTTGAACCTGTAACTATGTAATTTTTCTGGTGGCCACCTGCTTGTCTTCATAATGTTTGCAAGATAGAACTTTTAATGCCTTGTTGCAGAACATTCCAGGTAATGCAGTAACATTTCCATGGCAACCAGGTGGTGGACCGTTCACAAAATAGTTATATAGTGTGCCTTCAACGTATTATTTAAGCCTCTATTTAATTGTATAGGCTTATATTTAATAAAAGCACATGTTGCTTTTCATTGCAAATTCTGTGTTCACGAAGATTGTAGTTTGAAACCCAAATATTTTCCTAGATTGTATTTGACATGATATATTTGAGAATCACTGCTCTATACTGAAGCAAGAACAATTTCCATTCATCCATTCTAATTAAGCCAATTATGGCCTGGTATCGAGCCAGTGTTATCTTTGCAAATGAGTGTGTATACATTGGGCTTGTTTGGAAAAATCACTGTAACCTTTTTATTGCTGTGGTCCCATAACTCCAACCCCGGCTGTGAGATATTTGTACACACAGTGACCGCAGTACTGAGGGGTTATGGAATAACAAGGAGCTCCATGCATTATTAATGGGCTCTGCTGTGAATCTGTTCAGAATAATAACAGCCATTTCCCCCGGCCTCATTACTGTGTGTTTTTAAAGCATGTGTTTGGTATCCATGGACACCTCGCTCGCACATTCTATCCCTCTTTTCAAACGTATTAAGATTCAGGTCAGGCACGCCACTTGCTGTTTTTAATTTTCATTTTATCATAAGCACTTCAAGCCCGTTGCCAGTGCTTATTTGCAGTTTTGCAGCGGACCTCTTCACTCTGGCTTCTGACAGGACAGATGCCGGCATTACTCACAGCAGTGAAATAAGCATCTTCCACAAACACACACAAGCTAATCTGTGACGGGCCTTGATCCAAATTACAAATGCCTCGCTAAAATGGACTAATTGAAAACAAAGTGAAATTTGAAAATATGATTTAAGTGCTATCACAGATGAGAAACAGCAGGTTTTCTTCTCAGCTAATTTGGAACAGACATTAACTCGTGTTTAAATGTGTTGGCTGCTTCAGAAAGCTCTTTTTTTCTGGCCAGCCTTTTGTGCAGATATGATAATTATTGTTTGCCTGCATCCCTCCCCCCACCAGCCATATTATTCAGGGGAGCTCAACAAACCCCTGGGGATGTCTTGGAAATGAAGTGATTTGGAAGATAGTAAAAAGGAGGCAGAATCCAGTGCACCCGTGTGTGAGACTGTTATTGAGACAAGTGCCAGTTACATTCCAACCTTATCCAGTTTTAACATTGTTTTACTCAAAGTGATAGTCCAATCAAATACCCAGGGAACAAAAATCTTCAAGAGTTTTCATGATGGCGGATGGATGCACAGCTTTCACCCATAACATTATAACAACTCAAGGTTTGTGCCGTCATCTGGAATTCTGTAATACTAGACCAATGGACATTTTAATATTTAAATGACTAAAATAATACTAAATTGCTCATTAACTTAGATGTATCCTGACAGTGTATTAGCTGCATTCATCAGTGTTATCCATTGCACATCTTTTTGACAACCAGCCCACCAAGATGATCTATGTAGCTAATAGTTTGTGATGTTTGCTCCTGATCTGTATTGAACAAAATGTCCACTTTGCCAAATATCCCATGTATCAATTCATTGTGCATTTTGCCAAGCTTCCATCAAAAGCAGCGGTTTAGGCTACAACAGCCACACCAGCTCTCCTGTACTCGCATAATGTTATGTTTGTACATACATTTTTATTGAGACTGAAGAGAAAGTAATAGAACAGAAAACACCATACAAAAAATAGTTGTGATTGTGATTTAATTTTGAACAGAGACACAAAGAAATATATAATACTTCATACAAAATTATGGCTACTATCATATTAGTGATGGAATGTCTCTGGATAAGTCTTCATGGCTGAGCACAAATCATTAAACATTAAATTACTGTTCCTATTGTGAGCTGAAAAAAGAACATGTCCAAGTTCATAACAATATCCTTTTATTCTATGCACAGTTTTCCAAAGCAGTAGGTCTGTAAGCAAATTACAAACAAAATGACTTGCTTCTATTGTAACTCATAAAAAAGTATAAAAGAGCAGAAATGCACTATGTGATATAGCAATCCACAGGTCGTTAACAATGTTTTCATTAAAGCATCACATATTCAAACTTTACATCAGGTGATATGAACAATGTACAACTTCATTTAAGGGACTTTTGTACAGCTGGCAAAAATACCTCCAACGCCCTGTGAATGGGCTTTGGCAGTGCAGCAAACTGGCTCTGCTAAGTTCTTTTAAAACAACTGTGGTATCAAGGAGCAGTAAAAATACATCCACCACTAAGGTACTTGCCTTGATCCTGAATTTTGTATTTAGCACAAAATATCCCCTTTGTACACAAAATAAAACATAATTTAATTAAACATCTCAAGAAGAAAGGTTTGGGTTGCCAGTTCTCCACTGCAGGTGAATCCTCTCCGGGTACAGTGGACTCTCCACATACAACATGTACAGCAGATTACAGCTACATTTGAGGATGTGATGACATCAATGATTCATGGAGCTTCTGTCTCAGTCCTTTCAGTTTCTCAAAGCTTTTTTTTCCCTTCTGTGACGCTTTTGTCTTCAGCCAGGGCCACAGTGTGACATGATTGAAACATGCTCAAATACCACGGCCTCATAAACCTTGATAGTTTGAACACATTGTTTCATGCCTCTGATGACCAAATGTGTGAATGTAATGAATAAAAGTGACAGATTGGAGAAGTGAAAGTCTTGGTATACACTGGCCAGTGTTTGGCCACAGAGTGACGAGTGATTTACTGGTTTCCAGCAAGTCATTCAGTCCACAGCCGAGCCGTTAAAATCCTTTTGTGGCATTCAAAATGTCCGCCAGCCTGCTTGACTGTCAACTCTGGCCTCATAAATAAAGCTTTATTGTTAAATAAAACAGTGAAAGACACACGTCTTTCAACATATTGAGTGCCCAGTCAGTTTGGAGTCCACTAACTCAAAGACCTCACAAACAACTGCCAGGCAATGCCCCGACAGACTGGAGTCATAGTTCAGCCTATTTTATAGACAAACCAAGCTAGTTACCCCCTGTACACGAGTGCATTTCCACCCAGAACATAGTCTGTATATAGACATGTTTATCTGACCAACTGGAGCATGTGTCAGAGAGCCTTATATGACTTGAACAGAGACTAAAATGGACTCTACACTCCATTATAATTTTGTGATATGGCTTTTTGTGTAGACTTTATGTAACAAATGTGTCTTTGAGACAGCTCTATAAACATAATTTGGATACCTTGAGACATCCCATCCAGAAAGTGGATGGTTGGCTCCAGCTATATACAGTCTATAGTCCTGAACAATAAACAGGTTCTTTGTATAACATTCTGAATCTTTTACACACTTCTTAAGTGCAACGTGGAAAAGCAACATGGAGTGATGCTTTTATTCTCTTTGTGGTCCAGTGGTTCCTTTGGGCTCAGTAGATGCTGACCTGGGACAGGACCTGGGCATGGGCTTGGATTTGAGAGGGGTGCGCTTGTTGTTGTGGTGCAGGTTGGGGGCTGCCGATGGGGGCGGAGTGCGGGGTGCTGGGGGAGTGATGTGGTGGCGAGTGGGGGGTACATTGTGCCTGATGCTGCAGGTGCTGGAGTTGCTGTTGATGGTGGAAGTGGTTTTGGTGGTGCAGGCTCTGCTGGTGGTGCAGGTGCTGCTGCTGCAGCTGCTGCTGAAGGTGGTGCTGGAAGTGCTGCTGCTGCATCTGCTGCTGGATCTGCTGCTGGTGCATCTGCTGTGGATGCATCTGCATGGGAGGGCTCATCTGGGACACGGCCGAAGACTGCCCCCCGACCATACCCCCTCCTGCCCCCATCTGACCCAGCATCTGGGGCGGCATCCCAGGACTCATGTTCTGGTGAGACACTGTGACGGAGGTGACAATCTGACTGCCCCCTAGTCTCATCTGCAGGGGTTTGGGGGCAATGGCCCGAGGGATGGCCTGCTGAAGAGCCTGAGAGGCGGAGGGCATGGAGGGGTGTTGGTTGAGTGGAGAGGGAAGTACCATTCCCGGGGACAGGCTGGTGGAGGCCAGAGTCTGCTGCACCGTACGGATCGTCTGCGCCTCTGCTGACTCTGCTGCAGCC
The DNA here is from genome assembly GCA_019594935.1 of Periophthalmus modestus. Classification (NCBI taxonomy): domain Eukaryota; kingdom Metazoa; phylum Chordata; class Actinopteri; order Gobiiformes; family Gobiidae; genus Periophthalmus; species Periophthalmus modestus. Next base: position 26,990,146 of record JAIEZT010001214.1, read on the forward strand.
TGTGTCAAAACAACACTTCTTTATGTACACTGGTCTTACGATTACATTAACACTTGTTACAGAGAGTACAAATCTCTTTCACACCTTCTCGCACAATAGTGCAGCACAGAGGATTTGAAGTAATGAAACCAACTTTTGTGTCAAATTAACACATTTTTCATGTGAAAAGAAGATGAAAATATTTCTCACCTTGGAAACAAGGCTGGCTCGGTATGCTGCAAGGGCCTTTAAATATTCCTTCTTGGCTGCTTCAGTTTTGCTTTTGTAAACCTGGAATAGTCAAGGATATTCATGTTAACACATTTATTGCACACTTCTACATTTTATAGTATTTAAGTGTTTTTAAGTGTTTCAACACATGGAATGGTTTGAAATGTACCTGCTTCTGCTCCTCTCCAAGGCTGTCCCACATGGAAGCAACAATCTTGGACACCTCTCCGAAAGTTGCATTGGGGTTCTGACCTTTGATGGCTGCCTGAGTGTCTCTGAAGAAAAGAGCATATGCTGACACTGGCTTCTGAGGTTCGTTAGGATCCTTCTTTTTCTTCTTTTTGGGAGTCTTGGGCTTTTTTGAGGGGTCTACTGGTGCTGGTCGCTTCTCTCCAATCATCTACAATAAGAGTACAAAGTTGTTAGACAATATAATTCAAAAGAGATGAATCATTTTCCTTACTGTTGTTTATCTTACCCTGGTGGTGTCATCTTGATCATCTTCATTGATAGAGCTGGAAGGAGAGGGCGTGGCAGACTTGCTGGCGGGCGGTGAGGGGGATGTGTGGGCGATGTTGTGTCCTCCCATATGTAGACTCAGCTGTCCGTTAATCTGCGACTGGTTAATGGTAGAAAGCTGATTCCTCTGCATCATACCATTGGGACTGTGCATGTTGATTATAGACTTCATCACCATGGCTGGGTTAGGTTGGTACTGCCTCATATGGCCTGGTCCAACATTCTGTAGAGCGATAGAGATAAAACTGTTAGTAATAGAGCACCCGTGGTATCAGATCAGCGTGATGTTCTATGTTATAAATGCCTGCTGTTATGTATTAACACTTGCAGAGAGGGCTTGTAGTCTTGAATGGTCTCTGCGCGCTCTATGACACCCTGCTGTAAGAAGCGGTATCTTTTTACCACAGTGAAAATGGGGTCATTGGAGGCTGTGGATTGTTATGTGGCAGATCACATGTCACCTTGTCCCTGGTCCTACTGGCTCTATTACAGAACATGATAAATTATCTCCACAAGTGAGGAACAGTCTTTCATAAGCTTGCATTAGCTTGGCCATTTATAGACTTTAAATTATGTAAATGCGACGCACTATGTTTGTTTTCAAGAGGGAGATCGAAATGCATTTGAAGATGCCATACAACCAAACAGCAATGAATCTAAGACAAAGTTGGTTAGAAATTCAGTATGTGAGTCCTTTACCAAAAACTATGTATGGAACCATCAATACTGAATACCAACGTGTGCAACAGTGCATGCAGACTGCTCCAGTGCAATGCTTACACTTGCTTATATGACCCAACAAATGCATTTTCTACATCACGTGAAGCTATTTATCAAATGTGGGTATTTGACTCTGACTCTGTAGTGCTTGAGGCCATCATCAGATATAGCAAATCTTTTTGGTATGGTAATTTGACTGTTCAAACACAACTAGACTTGTCAAAATTGTGAAAACAGCAATGAGCGTTCTGTAACAGATTTGGCCCACGAAATTATAAATGGACGATCAACTTTGGATAAACTGCCTCTGTCTAGAAAAGATGACAAAGTAGCCATATTATGCATTTTTTACACTTTGGCCCAAGACTGGTAGAATAAAGAGGAAACCAATTCTAAAGAAAAACAGAATATTGTTGGCTTGTTTTCAGTTATAAGGCTTTAACTTATATTCCAGTAGTTGGAGTACACCCAAGATAGCGTTCAGCTAGATGCTACTTAGACGCTCAGAGACATAACTCATTGTCCAAGCTTGTCTAAGTCAGATAATGATGTAATAATAACCTATTTTAGTAAACTACTCATCTACTCTTATGAAAAATCAAGACAGTGTGCTTGAATTGATTGTATCTATTGGATGAACATTAGATTTGCCAGCTTCCCTAAGAGAAGACTGATCAGAGAGCAGATCCGACATGAACGGGTGGGGGGGACGCATAGAAAAAGGTGATTTGTTCTCCCCAGGTACATCCATCTGGCATTCAGACAAAGGCAGCGACGCAATCTCCTCCAACATCAACAACACATCATAAACCCCACACACCTGGCTTTATTGAAAGAACCTTATGAATGCCTATCTTGCGAAACTATATTGTAACACCTTTTCAACAACACAAACATATTAGATCTACAATGCAATTCTCTCTCAATGCAATCTACCAAGTGAGCAGAAGTGATTTATATTTACATGTGCGATATAATGTTATCAAAATATCAAAGAGTTTTCTCATAACAGTAAAAAAAAATGTCCGATTTCCATATGTGCAACTCGCAATCTTCCAAGTGTTATTGCGTTTTTTATTACCAGGAACAAAAATGCGTCTAGCTATTTTGGCTTTGGACTGGCTGTGAACATCAAAGACATACACGCTGAGCTCATTAGCACTGGCCATCTGTATAATAACGCTTTTGTTCAATTCCAATGATGGCATTTGACTTGGAGCAATGGCCCGTCGTATCATTTGTTTTGGAATATGGTGATTTCCTCCTAAATGGGCCTCTCGGATGGTGCCATTGATGACTGGAGTTAAAAACCAGAGATATAATCATATAAATGAACGCTAGATGTCTTCATTCACCGCGCGTCATTGATTTGCAGGTGGGATAAAAAATGGCCGCTAATTTAAATGAATAAGACATTTGCATTTAATGGATCTGTGAACTTAACCAATGGAAAGATCCGAAAAGGTAAAGTGTGCTAAAAGAAAAACAGCTGATTGTGAGTGTAGAAGTGTTTACGAATATCTTGCCTCCAACTCATTTGCATTTTGATTGCTGTATTGTCAGCGGTCCTGGCACAAATCTCAGTAGAAATTTTGATAGTCATCATAAATCTGGAAACAAGTCTTTATCTCAAGTGTGCAGTGGCCAGATGTGTCCTCTTCCTCAACCAGGTACAACTATAATCATTTGTGTAGACTTGAAAGCCCAGTTTCAGATTTTTTCCCATGTATCTGCGCAACATTTTCCTTGCTCCTTTATGGATAGATTGTATAACCAGCTCTTGAGGTTATAAAGCGTTTGTGTCCGATAATCAGGAAGTACATATTAAGAGTTGTGAAAATCGCTTCATAAACTCATCATTGTGAATAATTAGGATGCTCAGGGTAAATAGGGTAAGTGAGAAATAACTTTGGACCACTGCAAATCGTTTAAAATGAACTAGGTCGGTTTAGACAGTAAAAACTGGGTACAGCTCCTTTAAAAACAGCATGTTTTATATGTTGCCACAAGTGTACTTATCATTGCAACCACTTCATACTCAAATTTTCTGATACCGATAATGTCTGAAAAAATCCCTCCTCTAAAAACACACAGCAGTCGGGTGTAAAACATATTATGCATTCACTGAGTGTGCTGATAAACATCTCAACACCAATGTCAATGAAAACAGGCCTTGCTTCGGCATGTTTTTAAAGATATTGGAAATCAGAATTTAAGGAGAATTTATATGAACGCTGCTGCTCTGTGTACTAAGCTGTAACAGGCTGAAAAGAATGTTAACAAGTTCAATTTCCATTCAATCAATGCCAGAGCTCTTGGAAATGTTCCATGGCAGGAGAGGGGTAAAATCATCTATATGGTAATTATTAGGATGAATCCCCCAGTAACTTTCGCCAGCATGAAAGGTCATTCCTATTAAAGATAGTTTATCAGCACCCTGCACATATTCCTTTACTTGCCATCCAAAAGCGTACACCATTTTATTTTTTTCTTCTCTTCCATTTTCAGGAAGTCTGTGCTTAAGCCAAATGAGAAAAATGGAATTGTGAAAGCTATAATAGCACGAAGATAAATTGTTTTTTCTTTCCTCTCCCCTGTCTAAGTCATACACACTCCTCCAACCTCTAACCCTGATTTCAAAACAAATCTGGTCACTACATTCTGTCTTCTTGGTCTCTGTGTAAAACCAGTGACCCTTTCTACTATTCCTCGCAATGCATTATGGGTATTTAAAAGTGGTCTGACATGACATCATTCCATTGTGTGAGCTGTCTGAGAAAAGTAAATTACAGAATCAATCATGCAGAAGGTCAGACTGAGACTTCATTACAAGTATTGCATGCCTGCATGAATATCTTTCATTTCTGACTGACCCAATATGTCACAATAGCTGCTTGTCCGGGGAAAGAATAAAAAAAAAGAACAGGAGAGGAAAAAAAATCCACTCTCTTAAATTGATGTACAACTCAAGTCAGTGCGTCGTGGCTTGGAAGGGAGATAAGAGGCAAGTGTAGAAAAACATGCTTTCTGCAAGAGCACCCACCCTTTCCATTTGACTGGGGGATAGCTTTTGACCAGCCAAACTTATGGTATTATATTTCCCACACATCAACGCACTATCAAGGCATATCAAATCATGTGCACTGCAAACTCCAAATGGCTTTTCACCCACTGCTTGAGCTGGTACAAGGCACAAAGTGTTGCATTACCGACATGTCTTCATAAGCAGCGAGCCTGAGACAAGCAGAGGAGGGAGAGACACTAGAGAACAGTAGAGAGAACCTAGTAAAAATACACAACTGTGCTAAGTTAATTCAGTAATTATACACATTCTGGTTTGCTGTGACTAGAAATAGCTGCAAACCCAGCATATGCCACCTGTTTGTCTCCAAGGAAATGATATTGCATTGTCTAGAATGGTCCACAATATAGCATTAAACTAATCTATTTCCTATTTATTCAATTGAAGATGTTTGGCATTGCTCAAAAATACCTTGGATAAGATGAGGATGCCTCTACACAGAGCTGACCTGTAATGTGGCCTTGCTTGCTTGCTCACCTGCTTGACCCCCTGGATGAGTTTAATGCCATACTTTGGATCATTCCAGTCAAAGCACCAACATTTCCATGGAGACAAACCGGTAGTGTACCCTCCTCCAAAAAAGTGACGTAGTGCAATGACAATGTTATACCTTTTATTTCTTACACTCCACTGTGAACAATAGTAATCTGACAAAATTAAACTGATCACTAAAACTGAAAATATATGCCAGCGTTATTCTGGTTATAGCGACATTTACTACTACCACTACTACTACTGACTGGTATTGAATTGTAGGGCAGTTTTATGTAGCACCATGTTGTACTGCATTAAATCCCTCATGTCCATATCCTCACCGTTACCCAACCTAAATATCTTAATTAAATGCAAAACAGGGGTAGTCCCATGTAGCTCTAAAAACACATCACATTATACATATATTTCCCTTGTTATAGGTAGTTAGTGATTTCAAATCCAATTGTGAAATACAGTAAGCATGAGCTGTTCCATCTCAGGCTTGCTGCTATCACAAAAACCTCAAATGTAGCGAAGGCACCAGGTGTTTTTTGAAATAGAACCCCAGACCCTCGCTGTGCAGCCAGGAGAAAATCGAAAAGAAATTGTGAATAAAGCAATACTGGCAGCTCTAACTCCAGTACTATTTGGCACTATTGAGAGTCAATCACAAATCAGGAGGACACATGCTGCGAGACAAAAATGAGAGTCAGAAGCTTGTTAGGAGAGCAGATTAAATAAATAATGACTTCGGATTCAGGGCTTGCCAGGCACAGAACAGCCGAAACAAAATGCATTTCTCTTTGTAGGGGCCGCTGCAGCATCTGTGGCCAATTTAGCCCGACATACGCCCAACATTACGAGAGGAATTAGCAGAACACTTGGCAACGCAATGACATGGAAGGAGGCTTTGAAAATAGCCCAGGTATATGCACCGGATGGATTTCTCATTTTGCTTGTGATAAGGGACAACATGCTAAATATTCTGCTGCAGTGAGTGAGTGCACACTGAGAAAAACAAGGACAAGTGTTTGGAAAATATGAGCGCGGGGGCTTGATGAAAAATGTAATTGCAATAGTGCATGGTTTATTTGTTTGCCCCTGCAGCCATAACAAATAACCCAGAATGTAATCATGTATATAAGGTTGTCATTCCTTTATCAGTGCGCTGACAAAATGACAAAACACCCCTCTCAGGGCCTGCGTTAATCACTGTCACCGGGTATGGAAAGCAGCCACAACGGTGCTGTTACTTATCTCATTTAGAACTTGTATTCCCCATTCAGATATATCTACAGATGAATAGAATTTCCAATGGCTTTGTAGGTGCGACTTTTGGGGATCAATCCCATTTGCGGGAGAAATGAAAGGGCAATGCTAGCTTTCATGTGCTACAATGTGCGATGGCCGATAACAGTGAGGAGTGCAACGGCGAGAATAGACAAGACAAGGCAGAGAAAGAAACCACATTGGGTTTTTAATAGAGTCCCTGCACAATCAGACACATGAGCCATGCAAATAGTGTTAAAGAGGAATAATGTTTGAGAATCAAATCTAATCCTCCAGCAAGTCGAGAGAACAGTCCGGAATGTAATTGTGCCGAGGTTCCGTTTCTTCCAGATGTAGAGGGCTTAACTGACCATGAAATGAAAATTCTTTAGGGCCATGCCTTCTGGGGCTCACTTACTGTACACTGCGGCGGAGATATTTTAAAAGCTGCAATTATTTTACATGCCAGAAGCAGGGAAGCATGGGGAAGAGCAGTAAAAGTTTATAACCCTTTACCATATGGAATGTAAATAAATATATAACATTGCTTCCAGGGAAAAGGGGCTAAAATGTGTTTCCTTTCAACACAGTTCTTAATGTAGTGCCATTTGTGCTTTGAAGATTATTCTACATCAATACCACTCACTCCCCTCACTCGTGCCTGTGTGCTTTCATTTCTCTGCACCTAAATGAAGCCTTCTATGTTTGTAATAGGTCTATGAGACAACTAGTCAGCCGGTGACATTTCAATTTTTCCTCCTCAATGCTTCTATGATTGTGGCATTTGAAAATGGCTTTCCACACTCCGACAACAATCTCACAATCTACTGTAGCAACATGACCAGAGTGAATACTACTTTCCTTTGTTTGGCCATCCGTGGAGTTTGATGTAGAATTAGAACAAAAGGGAGATAAAATGGATTGGAGAGCGATTTTCAGACGAAGATACAAACATTATATTCAGAAAATGCATTTTGCTAGTGTGGTATTTCGTCTATGGCTGCGCATTTACTCAGATTTTAAACATGAGCACTGTTCTGCCCTACTAAACCTGGAGCAACGCCAGTTTTTCTAATTAAGAGTGGCTTTTAAAATATGAATCAGAAAATATAACGACGACATGATAATAAGGCTAGCTTCCCTCTACACTTTAACAGTATTTAAATAATTGTTTCAAATTATTGTGTCTCCAATTAAGAGCCAAATAATTGTCTGCAATTATGTTCGCATTTGAATCTGGAGAAGCATGAATAATGAGCAGCTACAAGTCAGTGTATGCTCCTGTCTTTTCCTCTATACAAGATGAATGCATTTTGTTACCTCTACACCATCTGCAAACCACACAGATGAGGTGGATCCAGGTTGAAGCATGCTTTAAAAATCCTCACAGTAAGTAACATAATCTGGTGACATTTACTCAATGTGATCATAGACCTTGTGTGTTTTAAACAAGGCCAGATGCCGGACCAGATGTGTCCACACTTAAAAACGGCGAAGGTGACATTATAGTTCACTAAAAGCACCAGTTAGGCACTAGTAGTTTGAAACCACATTTTTACTTTGCAAAAACAGCAGGTCCAGCAGGTACAACTATGACACAGAGGAAGAAGCTATTATGTTCCTAAGAATTGCCCATAGCAGACATGCCTCTTACTGATGTGGTCTTATGGTGTCAACATGGCAATAAAATCAACTCCAAAAGTTGACACAAAAATACAAGCATGAGTTTGCGGCGTGAAAATGCAGTTATCTCTGGCTTTCCAAATGCCAGTTTATTGGCTTCTATGCAGACTGAGAAGCAGTGGCCAAAAACGCTCTCCCCTTGCAGCAACATTAAGAGTTGTCTGCTTTTATGTGCAAAAAGAAAACTACATAAAAGTCACCATAAAACTCTAGCCATGTTTATAATATTGATCTTGATTTGGAGTAATATGTAGTTGACACATACTTTCATAGCTGATACAGGACTATTTGAGTAGTAGTCATCGAGAATACTTCTGTTTTCAAAAGTTTGCAGGTCTGTTTGGTTGAAGCTTGTGGTAGTGACTAATAAAATAGATTGAAATGCAACTGTTCTGGCTCAGGGTCTGCTTGCCTGGAGATAATCAGGTGACGCCGCCAGGTCAAGTTACAGGTCAGATCTGTGGAGAGTCTATTTTTTTGTAATTAAAAAAACGCCAGAACATTCCAGGCAAAGCAAAAAAAAAATCTGGACACAAGCAGATGGCAAACCCCCCACCAGAAAAGTTACCTGGTCCACCTTTAAATATTGACTAGTTGAAAAAAATACACCTTATAATTGCAGGAATAATCATCTTCTTGTGGAATGTACTGCTTTCATTTCTCTTACCACAGATTGGCCATTGCTGCCTGGTCCTCCTTCCTGGTCCATTGCATTGCGTGAGATGGTGATGGAGGGCAGCTCCAGGCTCTGTGGGGGGAACTGTGGCAGCAGATGCCCCCGGTGCTGGTGTGAGTGTTCGGACATGCCCGGATACGGAGACACCACTTCTGATAGACTCATGCCTGACTCTGTCTCAGGAGGAGGTGTGATGGGTGGGATCTCAAACTCCTCATCTCCCAAACTCGGCGTATGGAACGTCTGTGAAGAAGATGAATGTGATAAGTGAAAATCGTATAAATGAAAATAGTGCTTGGTCTTATCTAACACACCAGGGATTAAATCAGACAACTTTGTTTAAGAGTGGAGTGCTTCAGCCGAGGTAATACACTTGTCTGTAAGTGCACTAAGATGTAACATTTCCTAAACCCATTAAAGTCCACTTTGAGGAACACAAGAGCGTAGTAGTGGTCGTCAAAAGCACAAAAAAAGCAAGCGGCAATCATGGCCCACAGAGAGGATACATGATAAAAGCCCTTAATCTTAGGGACAGGGGATGCTGGCTGCTGAAGTGTGCTGAAAATACAAGTCATAGCAAGATGGGTTTAAGAGAACATTTTCAAAGATTATTACGCCTGGCCAGAAGTGCTTCTTTTTGTTCCCCTTGTCCGCATCCTCAAATCTGCTCATCAAACAGTGTAATCCTTGTGCCTTTTAAATTAAAGCTTTTGGTCACACTTAATTTGCTTGTGTGCCTTCTCTGAGATGAGATGTTCACCTACTTGGATCTTGTTTTTGTCAGAACATTGGATTGCCAAGAGCTACTACTGTGTTCAAATATTCACAAGGAGCACACAGCAACATGGAAACAACTACTACAACTACAACAACAAGATATTGCTCATTACTACTGCCATATCATCTCCTCCTCCTCCTCCTCCTGCTCCCAATACTATCATAGCAACTTCTATCAACTCGCTGTGACAAACAGAATAGCAACAAACATGGCAGATACAGAATGTGGCAATAGTGTGATTTTTTTTTTTTTCCCTTTAGTGTAAGTGTATCTTTTCTTTCCATCCCTGCAACAGAAATCACATATACGGGTGAGGATAATCCAGGTGTTAGGACTGACCAGTGCTGTTGAAAACCTCTTAAAAAGGAGCGTGTGTTCTTAGCATTTAAAGTATCTCGACTGAAAGCACTTCACATACTGTTGAGTGCAAGTATACAAAGTTCCATATGGGCTCGAGTCCAGTTAAAGTAACAGCACTAATATTGAATGACAAGAGTTCCTGCATGGAAAATGTATATAACGGCCTCAACAGCCCAAATTTTCCACAGATGTAAGGTCATTTATGCGTTTTGTTGGTCTATTTTTGAGCTTTTGTCACTTTCATCTATTAAGTGTGTCAAAATGGCCAGTAATGTTCATTGGGTATAAGTTTTTACATCTGGATTTGGAAGAAAAGTGCTTATTGGCTAGTTAAAAATGTACCCATTACCACACTGTTACCAAATTATTAGATGTAATTATGTAAAGCATGCTTTTTTACAACACAAGCTTTATATAAAACTTTGAAAACCTGAACCCCCAGAACAGGGACGGTTATGAAACTAAGCTACAGGCAAAACTGTGAGAAACTGTGCCAGGATGGATGAGTCAGACCTGATAAAACTGATATAAAAACAATTGCAAAACTTGTTGCTTGAAAATAGCTGCATCTGTCTTTGTGAAAAAGGTAAGGAAAAGAATTGTATTACATCAGAGAGACAACGATCTGAAACCACAAAACATACTGTCAATTCACTTTTGCGTCTACCCAGGAACATTGCTGACTTTTCCTAGTTTAGCGCCTCCCCTCTCTGGCTGCAGTGGAGTATGGAATAACAGACAAGAGGCAACATGGGGAATATGCCACCATAGCCCTTGATTAGGCAGTATTAATGTCCCCTTCTCTTTAGCACACAGACACTCAAAACTAATTCATAGCTTGTTCGGGCCAGCTGTCTTGACAAGCACTGATGAATTCCAGTAGCATACGCAGCTAATAGAGTTTTCATTCCCTCTTTTCTTCTGTCTTCCTTCTCCCGACCAATGTTTCACTTTGCAGGGCTTGTTTCACAGCGAGGGAACGGCTGCTCTTTTTAGAAGGAGCCAAGGCAGTATTTATCACAGCCCTGGCCTATGGCTTACACAGCGCTGTATAAATCACCTGAGGAAAAACCTTTTACTACCACTGCTCCGCTCTAATATTATATCACAATAATGCCTCATCAGCAGCATGCAATTTAAATATAGACTCTTTTGGAAGTACGTAAAGCAAGTGTCACCAGCCGAGGCAGATTAGTAGTAGAAAGAAGTAGTCCAAGGTAAAATCTTCCATTTTATTGTTTGTATCTGCTATATAGTTAGAATCTATGAGACCGGTGGATCATTATGTTATAATTTGCACATTTTAAATCCCAATATTCATCTAAAATGACTTAATAAAAGAAACAAGTTTCGATGACATCCACGTTAGAGAAGTGCGGTGCCCAATGGGAGCTGAAGTCACCGTGAACGTCATCACAACAAAGAATCGGCTCCTCAAAAGCATAACTGCAGATCACATTAGCGAACAGCAGATTTTTTGTTCGTACGTATTACTAATTAATAAGATAAAGTTTTACTTAAATAAAATAGCATTATGTGTGTTTTTCTGTCTGTTTAGGTTAAATTAAGCTTACTTCAGCCAATTAGAAACGTTTGATTTCAATAGTTGGTCACAGAGGAGTGGTAATCTATTAGACAAGGCAAATAAAAGTGAATCAAGAATCTGTTTGCTTATTTAGAGCTATTGACATGAGCAAAAATGTGAAGGTTTTTTTTTTCCTGTCTCACATTAATCACAATACTAAAGTTTTATGATATGGCATCCCTATGTTATTCTGCAAGTTCCATATTGTCTGCATGTCAGCCTTACAACAAACTGAACCATTCAACTGTTAAACAACCAAAAGTAAATAAATAATTATGCAACCATTACATCAATGTGCTGTACTTTTGACCACAGGCTATGTGCAGCTTATGGCCCACATGTCTGTTACAGCTGAGTTTTACCATGAGCACGTGCTGATGAGCGAGTGCACTACAGCACAAACGATAGCAGGATATGACTAAATAGGCCACTGGCTTCTCTGGACTGCTGCAGTGTTATATAACTAAAGGTGAGATTTGAGATGAGTGTCAAGAGAGGTTAGAGAGGTTAAGGTGGTTTCTACTTAAGAGAGTGACATTGACTTTTGAAGTAGAAGTGTAGACACAAGTGAAAGTGAACCAGGAGAAAAACGACATGTCACTGGTAATAAAAGCAGGGGTTTGAACGCTTACAATTGTCCATAAAATAATCTGTAAATTGCGATATGAGGTTTGACCATGATAATAGAGTTTGGATTGATTCTTACTTGTCTTCAGATGTTGAAAGAGAGTGAAAAGTGGATCTCACACTATGTTGTCATCCTACAAAATCAGGCAAATGCTGATCTAGTAGAGGCTTATGGAAGTGTTGTTGCAGATTGCATCGGCAACTACATAATCCATTAAACTTGTTCTTAAAGGATCAGCGCAGCCGAGTGTGAGGACAGAACCAGACTTTCCACGTGCAGTAATGTACACTATGTTGTCAGGATAATGCAATTTCAAACTCTAAAGAAAAAAGGCTTGATACTCGCAGTGCAGTGCAGTGATAGCCATGATAAAAAAGTTAAATTTTTCAACAATACAATGTCTTTTTCAGCACAAAATAACAGTAGTTGCTAAAACTTTGAGAAAATGGTCCAGTTTAGTCCTATTTGTGATAATACTTGTTAAAATGAGTGTCTTGTTTCAATACTAGTTTTAGGATGCATTAGTACCTGGGAATCCATACTTTTGACAACCCCAATGTACACAGAAAGTCATACAATTACAAATGGAATATATCTTTAATGATTTCTTTTTTCACATACTCATTAGGTCTGTCTGGGTGCTATCTTTTTCATGCATCTGCACATGATTTCAAGCTGTAGTACTGCCCTTTCATCCATAACCACTACAAGACATCTCATTTACCTATACTCCAAGGAAAATAGTCAATAAATAGTAACTGATGAAATATTGTTCCTTACAGACTCCTTTACAAATTTGCAGCTCTGATCTATTGTTCTGAAAAAAAAGGAAAAACATAGTCCAATCAGTGTTACATTCAACTCTATTGAATCAAGAATAGCTACAATCAGGCGTAGTGATGCATGACGTGGAACCAACTCGACAAAAATATTATATAGATTCTGCCAAAACCATTGTGCGCTAGACTGCGGTCCCTTTGGTAATTCAACCACACCATACATGTACAGTAATTGAAATGGAGGTGATGAAAAGATGTTTATCGATGAACTGACTCTTGTACTTGCTGTCCTGCTCTTTTTCAATTTCAAGAAAAGGGCTTTTAAGGCAATATTCCAACCTCCTTCAATAAACACTGCAATAAGCGAGACTTGTTAAAGGTACCCACATGTGATTACTGCATATAATAGACCTCAGGATCAATAGTGGCTAGAGTGAAGATCCAGTTTCAAACATGCACACGGGGAGAGTGCTGCTACTCAAATGACAACGACCGCTATCCCTTCATCAACATTACTTCAAATTTGGAGTCCATTTCTACATATTTATAGTTGATTACGCGGGTCTAATTGGATTGGGAGAGTAAAGTGATCCGTCGGCCTGGAACACAATCTCGGAGTACAGTATTGCTTTCCCTGTGGAGAAAGCAGTGGAGGATGTGTGCTTTAGACACTGTACCAAGGTCATCTTATCTCCTCCTCTAAGTGCAGAAGGTAAATGATACAGCTGGCATGTAAAAAGGAGCAGGACCCCGCTGCATGCAAGATTGGGATTACTTGTAAGGAAACATGGGCAGTTGCATAAGTGTATTACATGTTTGCAATGGACACTAATACATACCAGTTCAAATCTCCTGTAAAAGATAAGTTTGATATGACTTTTTACAGAAGTTGTAGTATATGATTAGCCTACTATCGGCAAAGTTTGTAATAGTTATTTGGTAGAAGACTAATTGTGACTATCATGTGTAAAAAAAATACTTACTCAACTACTTAAATAAGCTTTTTCTGTTGCCCTATTAAACAGGAAACACACCATAATTTGCATGTGAAAGTAAAATGATGTAGTACAAAGGTCGGTAAAAAATATACTTACTTCCTCTTCAAAGACACTACTGTGTTTCAATCTGTTATTCTAATTTCTCAACTTATATGATCTTGATTCTATTCTATTAAAGGAGACCTATTGTGCTTCTGTCTGCTCAGTAGTTATAGTATATGACATCTGTGGATCATTATGTTACGATCTGCACATTTTAAATCGCAATATTGACCTAAAACGACTTAATAAAAGAAACAAGTCCGCTCACATCTGCGTTAAAAAACTGCGGTGCACGATTGGAGCCGACATCGCTGTAAACGTCATCACAACAAAGAGCCGTGTAGTTGTCAGCCGTTCCTATGGGTGGCTGCACATCACACTAGTGAGCAGTGGATTTTGACTACGCAACGCTGCCGAATCCTATGTCTATCTCTATAAAATTTAAGAACGCAGTAAGTACAGAGCAGTGGGCATACGTCTGTGGCTGTGAAAATTGATCAGCAATATGGCGTCTTGAAAAGAAGTGATTAAAGACATGCTCAAACATGCACAAATCACTCCAAAAACAACTCCGAGAGGGTAAATGAGATGGGGAAACAGCTAAAACATGGTTAAAAGCTCTGAAAAGTAAATTTTGCAGAATAGGTCTGCTTTAAGAAACTGTCATCTGCCACTTTAAATATTCTTGCTATTAGATGTTGCCAAAAAGGTAATAGTGTAATTACACAAAATGCAAGGCTGAGAGGTGCGTGCTTAAAAATAATTAGGTTCAAGTTACATTCAATAACATGGAGTAGTAGTGGAGTAAATTATGTGCAGTTCATTAAGAAGCGTTAGTGCGTGGCATGCTTCCTTTGCCACTGTACCCTGAAGAACATGGCCGAGAAACATGCTGTAATCAATGCTAAGCGAAAACCCACAAAACTGAACACTGAACAAACTAGACGTAATGTAAATGTAACTTGGACTGCAACAATAACACTGTACCTTAGTGTTTGATGAAATAAAACCCACTCTTAAGACTCTCCTCTCTGTGGCTCTTTCTAAGCACAATACCATCTGCGCCCCAACACTGGAAACAGTTGTTCCTTTTGATAAAATGCAAATGACTTTTTTTTTTTTTCTACAAGGACAGCTCTTCCCTCTTCCCTCATCCTCAAACCTTAAACTCTCCCCCCTTGTTCCTTTACTGTGGGGTGGGTCGTCACAGTTGGGGGGCTCTCCAAGCAGCTTGTGTTGGCGTTACCCCATTCCCCTGGCCCCCTGTTGATACACGGTATTCACTCACAGCTAAAGACATGAAGAGTTAGGCTCCTAAAATAATGTTTATAGCACTTCTATAGATTTGGCCTTTAGGAAATGGGGAGGGCAGGGATGTCTATGAACTGTCAGGAAGCACACACCGCAAAGGAGCTTACAAATAAAACATACTGCAACTAGCATTTATTTTAGTAGTTAGAGATATATTTTTTTGATTAATTGACTAGTCAAACGATTATTTCTGCTGTACTTATTAATTCTATTGTAGTTTTCAAATCATTTTTTTTACCTGAAAAAGAGAAAACATGCTCAGTGGAGGCTTCTAAAGAGAACAGTGTATTATTGATGATTTTGGCATTTTGATTTAATAATGCCGCTGCCCTAGTTATGAAATGTCTTTTGGCATGTGTTCTCTGTATCTAGGTATTATGATTATTATGATTGACTTTCAAAATAATCAAAAGTGGCAATTAGTCACAATTATTCAGGTTAATTCTTTGTATCCCTAATCTATATGCATTTCATTATTTTGTATTTGTGGAAAAATATGGCTGCACAATTAACTACACTACTACAACATTTGTAAAATACCAGTTAACATCCATTTAAAAGAAATCTAAAATACTGGACTGTAAATGCCTGTAGTTATTTTTTTTCCAAGTTGGCCAAAATAATGCCATCACAATAAAGTTGTAGGAAATCAACTAAAAGAGATCCCGGTCAAGAAGCTTTTTTTCTGAACATTCCGGAGACATAAAGACGATTATCTTTGTTGGCGATTATCACGTTTCTATAAAATCTCCCAATCTGATCTGACCAAAGCTTCAAAAGTATAAGCAATCGGACAAGAGTTCAGAAACGAGCAAAAGTCTCAGTACATTTAGTTGCTCGGGAATATGTCGAAATACACCTCCCTCTGTGTGAGCCGGCTGCGTTCTGAGGTCATCCCCAATGCCCAGTGGATGTACCATAACAATAAGTCTATCTACTGTATCTGGGCTGCCTAATGGGGCTTTGCGGTGGGTTTGGAAAGCCTGATCCATCCACACAATCTAAACTGGAGGAGATTGGTCCGTTTGAACCACAGAGGAGGCTGAGTATTTTTGGTGCACTTGTCTCTAATGACAGGGTAGCTGGAGTGGGCGGAGGGGGAATAAAACGGGTAAATTTAGCACACTGTTCAACCTTATATGACTCTGTAAAGTACATGTGGCAGTACAGGGAATAATTCTGGCATATTTACAATGGTATATGTTTCTTTTTGTTTGGTCAGTACATAAGATAAGATTTAGTTCATCTTAAAGGTCCTATATTGCGATATTTTCTGATGTTACAATTTTCTTTCCTCATCAGAAACATACCTGGAGTTTTGGAGTGTTTTGTTTCATTCACACATGTTTAACACACAAACCCTGCATATTTCTAATGGGAAAACACTCTGTTCCACCTTGTGATGTCATGTGGTAGTACAAAAAGCACTCTCCACTGGGTTTTAAACTCCATACACCTTCACTATAACCATCTTGATTATTTCAGCCCTGGAATTGCCCATCTCTACTGAACTAAAGGTAAAAAGGTCGGTCTTAACTTGAAAACTACCACTTCATGACATCACAAGTTGGAACAGAGCATTTTGAGCTTTGGAGATTCAGACAGTCTAATAAGCCAGGATTACTCAAACATGTGTAAATGAAATAAAACACAACTCCAGGTATGTTTTTGAAGAGGTGTAACGGTATTATAACATGGCTTAAAGCTCACAAGAATCAATGTTGTGAAATATAGGACCTTTAAATGGTACAGTCAGAATGAGAATGCATTAGATTTTCGAGTAAAAAAGAGGGGCTGTGTCTAAAATATATAGGCATTTTTTCAGTATTCTAAGTGACTCTGGTCGATGAAAGGAATACAATTTGATATTTTCTATTACTGTGAAGGTCATAAGGAAAAATACACACATAAAAGGAGGTTTCAAAAGCTAGGTGTAATTTGCAGTCCCCTCATCTCTTTCAATCGAAATGTTCAAGGCTTTCCAGCAATAAAGAGACCTGGGTCTAATCTGGATGCAATTTCTTTTGTAATAAAATGGAGGCATGTCTATCTAAACAATAAAAACGCAATTTGTTTCCATTTTATTTGCACAGTAAGACTGCGCCATTTGGGAAAAATATCTAATTGTGATTTTTCAGACCAACATTGCGATTGTGACTGGATTTGGGATTTATGTTTTAAAAATGGTATCATATTTTAAGAACTGACAAACTGACAAAGTAATGCAAGAATCCCATTTTGAATATGTTTGTACAGATCTAAACTATAGGGTTAGCAGCTTTTACGCAGAATAAGACAGGATATTTTATTATTTGTGAAGGAAATGATTAAAAAATTGCATCTCTTTGCGATTTGCTAATTAGGTCCATTCAAATTGTGCTTTTGAGCTGATTGCGATTAATCTTGCAGCCCTACCGCACAGTGCTAGTTAAGCTGAAGTCAAATAAAACGTATATACTCACATCCCCAGCATTGAGCAGCGCACCGTTTGCTTCGGCCATGTTCATGTAGTTGTTGTTATTCTGGAACTGCAAACATAGAAAGAAAAACAACACAATGAGTTACAAGTGTCCACCTAATAGCCACTATACAGTCTGAATGGTGGGCATCTGTCACTCAAACACAGCTATTGTGTTTGTGAATGTTTACTCACTGTGTTAACCCTATTCCTACTGCTCGCCCGAGTGGATCCTGCCACTTTGCCACTATAGTGACACGGAGAGAGGCCCATGTCGATTCATAGCAGGGTAATGAGAATCCGGTCAGACTATTCACTTCTTGTGGGATGGCAATTAAGACTGTGTTTGCATCACAAAGCCAAGCATCAAGATGCAGTGGCAGGTTATTAACTCAGTATAACCTATGGGAACGCCTTGATAGTGGACAGGAATGGAGATGTGAGGTAGGGTTAATGTGGAATGACTGTGGTATTATGTAGGTTAAAGAATCAATTTCACCCCTATACTTTCTGACATTAAATCATTTTGACTGAAAGGGTGTGTTTTGTGTAAAAAGTCATGTTTGCTTTGGCATGTCCATTTTGGGCTGCCGTACAAACACTGGCAAGGAGGAATAGAAAATCACAAAATGCACAGCCACAAACGCAGAACAAGAAATGATTTTAATAATACAGAAGAATTAACCAGTACACCTGTATTTAGATCTGGCACATAGAATAACCAGCACATGCCAGAAATAACAGTTAAATATACTCCTCAGCACCACTCAGTTCACAAATAGTTTAGTAGGAATGATTAGTAACCATTTAAACTAATTGAATTTAAAAACCCAGCACTGTACACTCTATGAAAAAGCAGGTTGCCCATCGCTATCTGTCCGAAGAGAACAACCCTGTATGAAGTGTATTTATAAGGGGCTACTTGGTGGACTGCCTGAATACCTCACTCGCTTGTTGAACTTTGAGATGAGAACTTTCAAAACAAGATCTCATGATTGTCTGAGTCTAAAAACTAACCGCACTAGAACTGAAACAGGGGAGAAAAAAAAAAGCTTTTGGTTATTTTGCTTCCCAAAAATGGAATACATTTCAAGGACATGCAAAATTGGATACTTTGGTAATTAATGTTTTGAAAGGACTTATGTAGTCATTTGTTTTATTTGTATTTTTCTTCATTTTAAACAGGGCGCCCATGAAAAGGAGAGTCTGAGTGCTCTCATCGGGCTCTCCCTGTATAAATATAGATACATGAAAATGAAAATTAAGGGTTTGGACTTGGGAGTTAGCATGTAAATCATTCTTAATATACTATTTGTTTTTGCCCATTCTTTATTAAGGCTATTAAAAGCATAGTTATTATTGCTCTTTTAAAAAAATGCTATACTGGACAAATCCAAATGGCAGTTAACACAAAACTTCAGAACTATCCCAGATCGCTTTTTGAAATGTTAAACTCATTATTTCTTGCAATCAAAGCAAGTGATAACTTTCTAAGCTAAACCAGCAGTAAGCTTTTGACTGACACTCAACAGACAAATTAGCATTAAAAAAAGCAATTGATATGTTATTATAACCCTGTACTTAGGTAAGAAATAATATGTTTCCACAACATTTCCCCGCCCCATGAAGCCACGTACATAGCCTGCTGGCAAAATGGCATCCACTTCCTTTCTTTGGAGACACAAGCACACTGACAGGTAGGAACAATGGGACATAGAATGAAGAATTATGGGTTAGCAGCTGGGCCCAAGAGCACAATGCACCTCTGTGTGAGTGAGCAGTGCAAACGTCGCTTCGGAAAAAAAGAGGAAAGGCAACGCAACCACTGAGAAAACGCTCCCATATTCCAACAAAGCATCCGGCTAATCCCTATTGTGCATTTATTACAAAGTTCTTTAAATATTATGACTGACAAAGACCTCTAATAGGCCGCTATCTCAACAACAGCGGAAACTAATTAAGATCGGACCGAAATGAGAGAAGCGCTAATATATTTTTGTGTGTTTTGTTCTTGGTCGTCGCCCATTCTTTCGGCGCGATTTGTATGTGAATGTAATTACCGTAAGAACTGCTGCTAATCAACTGCAAATTGTATCCATTAATTAGTCCATGCCCTGGAGAGAGAGTTGGGAATCCGCCGCTATGTTAACAGTGTTCCGCACCAGTGAGACGTGAAGTCCTAGGAGCACTTGTGGAAAGCAGGTGGCTGGTGCTCAATGCCTCAACCCTGCAGTGTTGCTATATGTAATACTGGCCCACTAAACTATATCTGACACAAGAATAAACAACAACAAGCGTATCGTCTGTCACAACATATGTCTTTGTGTTTTGATAGGGCAAACACTGTGTAACTTCACTGCGGGTTACGTGAATGAGGCTTGGTTGGTAATTAACCTTACGTATCCAGTTATCGCAGCGAGTGTTACTGTGTCCCCTTTCTTCTTTTAGATAACAAAATGGAAGTCTCAGAGATATCCTAGTCTATCCAGGCACTGGGAACATTGCTGAGATGCTGGGGGGAGATAGCACTTCACAGCCCCTATGTTACTATGGCTCTATTTTCAGAAGTGAATACGATTTTGCACAGTGCGTTCTATGTAGAGAACACAACAAAGCTCTGTTTTATGTGGGAAAGTCAGATTTCAAAATGTACAGCGTGTTGTCATTGTGTAGTCCCATGAACATATATTAAGAAGGTATAGGGGCAACACTTTAAATAGAGCTATGCTGAAATCTACAAATGACTTGATAGAGTTGTGCAGTTTATCGAGAGATCCAATTATTTTAATTAAGAGGGCTAAATTTGAGAATTTCTTTTAGTTACATGAATCTGATTAAAAGTTGGTATTGTTTGTGTGTAAGCCTGTCATGATAATTACTATATCAGGTTATGGCTCAATGTGTGAAAGCTGGGACGATATGTTTTGGGGCTCAAGATGTATCATGTGTACAATTTATATGCAAAAGTGGGAAGATTTGATGTATTTTTGTTTCAATAGAATAACATTTTAGTTGCAAAATGTTAAATAAGTGATTCCTATGGCTAATTATCGGTACATTCTTTTAGTGATACTGTTTATTTAAAAATGGTTTACTGGGATTATCTTGCATTAATGGTATTGTGTCAGCGGCATAAAGTAGTTTCAGTATCATCGTTCATCGCAGTATATCTCTGTAGCAAGATATCGTGCTTCAGAATTTGTTATTGTTTCAAGAAAAAAAGAGAAAAAAATCAATCACTATAACAAACAATATAAAAAGTATGGTGATACCGTTTTTTGGGGAGGGGGTTTTGGCCATATAAGCTAACCCAGTGAGGGGAATACAAATTTCTGCAGTGGTCATGTTCAGGGGCGGTGCCATGGGAAATCTTGATGGGGCACTAGCCTCCCCTAGAATAGTCAATGCATCCCCATTGCTCCACCGAAGATTTTTGCCCTACTTTCATAGCGCATCCAATCTTGACTAAAAATGTTGGTTAAAATGAGACCATTCCATATTAGTCTTTATAAATCACTACAGGGGCTAACTACATTTAAACTTTAAAGCAGCGAAGCAAACATGGTAGGTAGATGGGGGTATGTTCCATTGTTAAAATAATCTAAATTAACAAACTAAGTGAGCACCCACATTGAAGACTTTAGCACATCCTTAGCTGCTCCAACCAAAAATACCTGACACTGCCCCTGGCCACCTTAGAAAAGTTGAAAGGAAACCAAAAAAGTTGTGGCAAAATGGTAATCCACTTGCAGAAAAAGTATGAATCAATTACACCTCTTGAGCAAACATCAACTTGAAAACTTCAGGCAGGCAGAGGGGCCCACGGCTATGTATTACTGTACGCTCCCTCCTTTAAGTGTAAACCATCTCAGAGAACAGTGAGTAACATCCCACCGTTAGTCCCCAGTCGTCTGTATCAATCTTCCCCACTAAAAGCTCTCCTATGTTGTGGCACAGCGCAGCCCCAAAGCCCTCAGAGGAGAAAACTCAAGAAATGGTTGTTGTTCCTGCAGATTCATTTTGGTTTAGAAGGCTTGGCGATTGAGTCAAATGTCAGATGAAATTAAGTGTGATTGGAGGGGACCACGCAGCTGACAACCAGGGAGCCACTCAAAAATGGGTCAGCGCAGACAATGAAGCCTCTGTAATTAAAACGATGTGACGAGCAAGACAAGAGAAAGAGAGGGGAGAAGCCAAACAGCCATATGTGTCAATGGAGAAACAAGATGAACAATTGGAGGGATTATACACGGCTAAATCTGCCTGATATGTGTACAACAGAACTGCACGATATAATGCAGATGGATTATTAGCATATCCAATGTCCATATATTAGAAAAAAATGTTTAAACCAACCTTTGATGCAATTTATTACAAAGGGGCTTTAAGTTTAATCAAGCAAGGCGGAACAACAAAACATGAACTGTCTTTGATCCTTTGTGATCCTGAGATGGTTTTATAGCCATTTTTCTGTGATAATTGCTATTTTAGTGGTTTTATTGTTTCAGAATTTGTATCTGTAATGAGTCATATAAGTGATTTATTCCACGTTTTATGGGTTAAATCTTATTCTGCAGCCAAATAATAACCATAATTCCGCAGTAATGCAAAGAAAATGTATACACGATAAATATTGACCACAAAAAGATAGTGTTCCAGCCTCCATATATTGAACGATAAGTCCATATAGTAATTATCGTGCCTAATGAACAGTGCATTTCGGGTTAAACAGTCAAAATTTTTCTTCTGTCAATGTCAATTTAAATAAAATCAAAAGTAAACTAACATGTCAAGGCAATATCCAGCCAGAGAGCCCTAACAACCTGGTTTTCAAATATCATATTGTATTTAGAGCGAAACCCACTTAACAAGATTTGGCATAATTATGTTTTGTCTTGTTAAAACCCACAGAAAAACCAAACTTTTTATTAACTCCGTGATTTCGGTGCAAGAAGGTGCTCTGTAATATGACTCTCGCTCAGAGCCAGACACATGGCTACAGAACAGAGCAAACATTGGCCACTTAATGTTTTGATTCCTGCCTCTGCACCACCAGCACATTTCTTCAATAAGCATTTAACAGGAGAGAATTAAGAGCTTACGTGGGCCCTGATCTCGAGTGAAAAGACTCCACTGTCTCCACCATCGCGGCCAGATGGAAAAACTGCAGCTCTCCTCCAGTGAATACAGATTTCTATATTTTGCTAAATGGAAAGTGCTGTCCATGTCAGAACAATCACTCAGCATGGACAGCCTTCAAGTCGTATCAGGATCCAAGCTAACCATATTCTGGTGCAGCAGTCTGGTAGAACAGTGCTAGATTTGAACATGCATATGGAAAGAAAAGTGAATAATAGCACAACTTTCCAAGTTCTCTTGTGTTGGTTTGGGATTATGTTAAATAAAATCAATAAAGCAAGAAAAAAAGGCTACAACATGGTAACTTTGGTCAGTATTTACCAAATGATATTCATATACTTCTTGTGATATGGATTTGCTATATACAAAATAAATGCATATTGCAAATTTTTCTATTCCAAATAGAGCAAGTGTAATTCTGTTGATTCTTCTCAAAATCCCAAAGCAGGACTATTTGTATGAGAGGGTGTCCAGTGGGAAATAAGGTGTTTTACAGCTATTATAGCAAACCAAATTATTTCAACCTCAGGGCGAACACAATATTGCACCAACATGACCCTGTCTCACCCTCGATATGATGAAGTAGCCACACAGATCCTATCAGTAAACATGAACTGGACCAGCCAAGATCCAGAGAACTCACAGGAGAGGCACTGATAGTACAGCTGCCAGCACTACATGCATACAGGACATCTCATCTGAAAACCAAACAGGGCTTTGTGAATCTTCAAACAGCTCAAAGTAGCCTTCAAATGGACAGCCAAATCTTGTATTCGTTCTTCTCGCTCCTTCTCTGTCTGAACCCACCAGGCTAATTCAATCAAGAGGTTTGGACACACATCAACTGCTGACAAGTGATTTTACAGTTGGGGCCAGAGCGCAGTAATCATAGCCTAGCATGTGGGCAATGGAACATGACACTGGTGCTAATATGTTCTCCAGTGGTCTCCATATAAAAGTAAAAACAAGGCTGTTTAAATTCAAACCCAATCCTAAAAAGCCTGATAATTTGCTGTGTTTTATTATATGCAATTTCCTTTTGAGTGTGGCACAGAGCCAAGTTTAATTCACTCATTGAAGGAACCACAATTACTAGTCTTTTTACTGTAGCTTGATACATGCATGTTTATAGGACTGTGCAATGGTAGGATACAGCCAAAATATAATTCACAGAAGGAAAACTATACAGACATGGTTTGCAAGGTCTATTAAGAGAAACAATATAAAGAGTTGTGTAAGGAAGGGCATGTGGCATAAAAAACTATGCATCTAAGTTAAGTCGGATGTGATACGGCACATAAGAAGTCAAAATATTCTGTCTTTTTATATGCATACCTTGAAGCTCAAATGTATTTCAATAACTAACAGCAATCAGTGTTGTTCTACACCACTAGTTCATAACACAACTTTCCCATATACATTTAAAACCCGACTGAACACATAACAGATGGCACTCTGATAATCTCAAGACTTCTCTGTAGCTGTGCATGCAGAGGCAGCAGACATATATAGATATATCCCCTCTCCATGTGTGCTGCTGTAGTCAATTTGTAAAGTGACTGCACAACACAGCATGTCCGCACAGTTGGCCTGCGAGCTCTGTTCTGATCTGCAGGCACAATCGATCGGTAATTCACTTTAAAGCTAAAATCATTACATGCCCAGCCCCGTACTGTCTTCTACCATTAGGACAGCTACTTCTCAAATGCATAAGGTACAAGTACTTTCAAGTATTAAGCTTGTAGTGTGAGGACCTGCCCGGAGTTCATCTCTGGTACTCTGGTACTTTGAGTTGTTGTTGAAATACTAGCACGCCATAAAGTAAAATGATTTCCTGAAAAAACTGCCCTAAAGTTTGTCAAAACATGTTTGCATTGTCATAAATAAATGCAGTTTGTTGTTTTTTTTTTAAAGTAACCCTGCGTAACTTTCTAGAGGTGGCATGGAAACTGAAAGTCAAAACCATACTTGGAAAATTCCCTACAGAGATAGATAGGTTTTACTGTAGAACATTTAACCAAAAGAACATTTCCAAGGAAACTAAAAGCAGAAGGCCCTTCTCCAAGCAAAGTAAAAGTCAGTTTTGTGGAGATGCAAGCCTCCACACAGTAAGATATTCAGCGCAATAAAAATAACCTAGTATGCCTTTATTTTAGTGCATTTTTGGCTTAAAATGACACCATGAGGATTTAAAATGAAGTTCAACTGGCACAATCGAAAATGTAAACCAGAAACATTTCTTAAACTTATCCCATCCCCTTACAGTACAAATCATCTCATTCACACATTGACACATAAATCCACAGAGCTTAGCCACAGCTTCTGCCAAGACCGGCTAAACAAAGAGCTCTAAGCATATCTAATAACAGCCCCAGTGCCTCATCACTCTAGTTCTCTCTATACAACGCAGGTCAATATCCAACGTCCTGTTTTTTCCTCTCTGTTGAGTCCACTCGGAACTCCCGAGAGCAAATCCGAAAAGAAAGCGGTCTAAATGGGGTGCCATCTCTGATCTGGCGGGTGCAAAGCCATTGGCCCAGTGCCACAAAAGGAGCTTAGGCCATGGAGAGGGCCTTAGAAACACGGGGTAGCTTTCCCACAACGGCCGCTGTAGCATGAAGACGCAGTAGCTCTGGAGGAAAACAATGTGAAAAGGGCTGGCATTTCAACTTGTTTTTGTAGCAATGTCCTGCAGTCTTTTGAGGTTTTTGCCCCTATAACAGCTTTGAACTAAGTGAAAAGGATATTAGTGCATTTAAGAGGAGATATGTCATTACTTTTCCTGTTTTGTGTTGTGTAATTGACTGTATTTGTAATATGTGGTGCATTTTGTCTTTCTTTATCACCTGCCTATGCATGGGGTTCATATTGATAGAAATTGTGCATTGCCATAAACCAAATCAAAACAAAATATTATCTTGTTATGTATTGGATGGTCAAAAGTCCTCAAATATCACCTATAAACAGGAAGCTGAAACCCACAGGGACTATGAGGGAAATAATGCTGCGCTCATGAGGTCCTCTGGAACTTGGGAAAAAGTTTTTTCCGAGTTGAAAAATGCACATTCGCACAAGTAGGAAAAACAAGTCAGGAACTTGGGCCAAAACCTTCTGCCTGACTTCGGCATCTGGCGTTACCTGCTCTACCTGCTCTGGTGAAATGAGCGCTTTGACTGGGGTTAGCTGTCAATTATCCAAATCATAAGCAGGTCTGCACAAGAGACTACAACTGATGTAACTAGCTACAAATTACCTAAATAACTTAACGTTTAGAAGGCTAGCATGCCACTCTCACTGGTTAGCTCTTTTAAACGCTGTTAATGAGCAGGCTCAGTGATTTTATTGATGGAGAATTAAAACTCCTGACTTTCTGAGTTTAATCCCTCCAGAAACTGCAGCTTCTCCAAAACTCCGCAGCCCGTATCATCACCAGGACCCCATCTTCTCACCACATCACCCCCATCCTCCAAGAACTACACTGGCTTCCCATAAAACAGAGAATACACTTCAAAATCCTCCTCACCACCTTCAAAGCTCTCCATAACCTGGCCCCCACCTTACATCTCTGACCTCCTCCACATCTCCATTCCCTCTCGCTCCCTCCCTCCGCTCCTCTTCCTCTCTCCAGCTCTCTGTCCCCTCTGCTCGTCTCATCACTATGGGGGGCAGAGCCTTCAGCTGCTCTGCTCCCCGCTCTGGAACTCTCTCCCTCCTGACCTCCGCAACATCGACTCTCTTCAACTTTTCAAATCCAGACTCAAAACCCACCTGTTCACACAATCCTACAGCACATAATCAGTCACTCTCACCATCATCCAGTTCCGTATCTCTGTTTTATTCTGTAAATATGTGTTTTTAACTTTGTCGTGTACAGTGTCCTTGTGTGTCTTGAAAGGCGCTTTCAAATAAAATGTATTATTATTATTATTATTAAAAGCATGTGAATGCAAGTCAGAACCTCGACAACTCATCTTGAAATCCCGAGTTCCAATGGACCACATGAATGCAGCATGAGCATCTACAGCATATTTACACTGTAACAACAGATGATCATTTATATGCATTACTTACATTAAATAAATAAAATTATGATTTGCAATGAACACACACTATACTACACTGAAATAGCACTTCAAATATATTGAAATATAGTGAAATATATTCTCTAATTTAAAAATATTGATTTCTATGTACCCTCCACATAAGGGATTAACTCAGCCCATTAATACACATTGGTTTCTGTAAAACTAATAACTAAACTTAACACAGGTAACTGTCCTGGTACAAAAATAGCTTCTCCACTGCTGGAAATAGGTTTGTTGCATTGTGCTACTTCCTTTGGTTCACTGTATGGCAATGAGCTGTGGGACTTGGTCCATATAAAGCGCTAAGCTACTGGGAGTTCAAGTGTGCTCTTATTGCTGGAGCAGGACACATGCATTTGCTACTCCCTCAGAGCCATCACCAGCTCATATACTCATTATTAGCAGCTTTGTGGAGGTCCATGGAAGAGTGCTTTTAGGGAGTCAGCCTCTTAAATACTGCATGCTGTTGTGCAGTTGGACAAGATAACAGCTCTATTTAAAGGAATAAATCATTTTATGGTTTGTTTGAGCTACTGCAATAATAAGAAGGGCTGTTTGTAGAGCAAAAGTCTTTATGGTGAACACAGCCTGGAGTCATTTTCAATCAATATGAATTTATATTTTCACCTACATCAAAATCAATACGGACTGTGCTGTGTTTATGTTTAGATAAAGAAAACTTTTAATGGGAAATATAACAGTAAAGTATCGTACGGTGCTTATATTATAAATGACTTACTGAGGCATACGCAGATAGACATCCAGCTAAGGATTATTTGACCAGTTGACTTGTATCATAATTCTGTTTATTGCAAATGTTTTCAGAACAAATGTCAATTATTTCAGTAACAAACAGTAACATGATCATTGTATTCCATTTATTCCTTTGTATTGAAATCAACTTTGACATTTTAGTATTGCAACAACACTGTCTAGAATCTTTTAATCTGAAACATCTTTCTTAAACTGCTACCTGTTTTCTTTCTGTTCTTAGCCCTAAGTCCTCGGTAAACACAAACTGACCACTGTCCAATCTCTATAAATGTGAAAAAACCACAAACTGCTGAGCATCCACTCATATATCAGTCTATTATATACTACAGGGCTGACTGTATTAAACAAATGGCTTGGGCCTGCAGCTGGAAAAGAGAGGCAATATAGAAAGAGCAAGAGGTTATTGTCTAATTTAAATCTTGGCTGCTTTCCCAGAGCTGTACCACATTCCAATTTGTGGCTGTGTTGCTTGGCGCTACTGACAGAGAGGGTCCAGGCAGCAAATGCACCCGGGCACCCCTCCAGAAACCAACCTCCAAACTGACAATCAACAAGTTGGGCTGAAATTAACGCAAATGACTCAGCCAAATTAGTGGAAATAATGAAAATATAGTCGCTCAGATCTGGCACTCAAAGTCTAATTTCTTTATAATAATGAGAAGACACTACAGTGTTTCAGGCTGCTAATGAAACAGAGAAAAAGACATCCAAACACATACAGTATAGTGGCTGGGAAGCAATTAGCTATTTCAGGCCTTTTTCTAGTGCATGCACCATTGTCTGTTCTGGGCTGGATTGACAGCACAGCGGGACATCATTAGCAGACCTGACAGAGGCGCACAAGAACACATTGTTTTTCTGCTGACAGGAGCCATCAGGCTAAGTGCTTCACTAATGTTTTTGAACACTATTTAAACTCAAAATGTCACTTTAACATTTCCCGGCTCAAAAGCAAATCGAGATTAAGACGCTGGCTTTAAATAATTACAAACACTAAGCTTTGTCTTTTGATTTCATATCATTGCACTGACATTTAAATCAGATTGGAACAAAGGGAGATGTTTGAGCAGAAATTATTGCTTTGGTTGGGGTAAAACAGGTTGGAGATCAAAGATGTCTTGAGACAGAGGGGCCAAATGTCTACTTTTACCAAGTCCAAGTTTCACTAATGTATCCTCGCATAACATCTGACACATGATATTAGGATAGATATCTTCTTTCATAAACATTAGTGGCAGATGTTATCAATGTTTTGGCATATTTCAGTTGGCTACTACAGTATATAGTCCTAACAGAATGAATATGTCAAATGACTAAGCAGCTTAACAGTAGTTAGCCCTACCCTTGAGCAAGTAGGATGTGGGTTCAACTCATGAACCAATTAAAGACATTTACTAAAAAGTAGGTTGTAGAATTTGTATTGTATAACTGTTAACGTCATTGCCTATTAGTGATGTAACAATATTCAAATCCCTTGGTGCAATATTCACCTCACAGTATAATATTCATTGTGCTATTGCAGGGAGTTTTGCAGGATTATAGAAAGGCACTGAAAAAGAGCAAAGGATAATGGTCTCTGTAGCCCACTGTGATTTTTAGTGCAGCAACTAAACAAAGCTTTAAAGGAATTTCTGATGCAATATATTCAACAGTTCATGATATTACTGTGTGAGTTTTGACCATAAGATATTACTGTTATTGTTACTACTGTTATTGCATACATCCCCGTTTCATATACCTGCCAGCGATCAGACAAGAATGACTGCAATGCCTTAACAGAATAGACCAGTATGACCATGAAATATCCAGTGATGAAATCTCAGTCTAATACAGTTTGAAAGGGAAAGGTATGTAAGTTACGAGATGAACCTGCTTATTTCACTCTACGTGCATTCTCTGTGTAATCAGTCCACGGTCAAAAGAAAATATTTACACTCCCTTCATTGCGTTGGGCCGCTCTTATCCCTGTCCTAAAGGCTCCATTGATTCCCTTGTATCGCTGTAGCACAGATCCCTCTGAGCATGTCTCTCCCATTTCTCCTGTGCAGCAGCTCAAAATGGGGTCACTGACACTTTCTGTTTCGAAGCCTTGACCTCTATTTTAGGAACATGCTGCGACTTTCTGCACTGAAATAAATGAGAGTAGGCCACGATCTGCAGTACTCACATCTTCTGCACATACATGTGAGTATGTTCTTCGTGAATCTTCATTAGGATCACCTGTGATCAGTGTTATGGCATTCTTTTACCTAAACCCTTATGTGTATTGCTATGTCATATTAACTATCTCTTTGGCCTAATTTTCGTGATACTATCTGTTGTTACACACAGGCATATCTCTTGTTTGTTAGCGAACAAGACGATGTGTCCAGCAGCATTAAGACTGGTAATTATTTTTATGGTATAAATGCACTGTATGTATGTTCATTTGGAGGTTGAGGGTGAGACGACACTATGAGGGACAACAGCTCTTTGACAATTGTGCACAATTGAGTCAATAAATCTGACTTTTTGATTCAAGACAACTTCTCCATTGAGTTAATATTTTTGAAGGTGTTGTTTACTATTAGAAATTCCACAACACCAGGTTATTTAATCATTTGCTGATAAATTAATCCTTGGTAGGGTTGCAATCTGACAAGTATTCCAATTGTTATTAGATTTATGAAATATGTAAAAAAAAAAAAAATAATAATAATAATATTAAAAATAAAATAAATAATAATATTAAAAATAAAATAAAAATGTAATTAAATTAATAAAATAAAATTTAAATGAATAAATAAAATTTCAGAGTGTGCTTTGTGAACAACTCCCAGAGCATTTACATTTTAGATAAATATGAACTAAAAACTAAAATAATATAAAAAAAAATATTTGTTGAGGTCTAAACTAGGTTCAAGCTAATTGCACCCTTTATGGTCTTTCTGGCACGTATCCTGGTATGATTTTGTCAACCTCCTAACTCACTACTGTTTTTGCAATGTAAATATGGGCACTGTAATCACTCTACTAACTTGGCACAAACCATGACCACAGGCACACACACAATTAATGCAAACCTGGATGAAACAAAATTGTCATTTTCGGGAAGGGCATTTAGTGTAATATAAAAGTTAGATCAATGTTCAAATAACTCCAGTCGTGGTTTCATTTCAGCCTATTTTAAACAAGCTTAATCTGTTATGTATTTTTACTGATTGAATTTGCAAGCTGGAGCAGACTGGTCATTTATATTAAGCCCTTGTGATTAGCAACGTGACCCTGAGTTAAAATAGACTGCCTTGCCGTATACAATAATTGCCCACAACTGACCTCTGACCTGCGGAATATGTCATGCTGCTACAATTCAAAGCCTATTTGTGTATTATGAACTACTGCGTTGACTGGATCTTGTAAAATCCATGTTTTTCTCTGAATCTGTGTTGGCAGTGTAGTCAATTTAACCCATTGTGGAAACCGTAGCCAATTGTCAATTTGTAAACTTATTACAACAACCTTGAAACCACTAACTACTAACAAAATCCCCATGCCAGTCACCTGCTTCTTAGATAAATGACTCTAATCCAATAGATCGATGTTGTAACAGCAATTATGTCATTTCATTGCAATGTATGTGAACCAGCAAATACAGACATCAGTTACTAAAAAAAAATACTATCCACAACTTGTAATCAGCTAATTTACCTTCACTCAGAGGGATATATCTATGGGACACAATGAGCGCAGATCTCTATTCATCTTCTCTAAAGACATCGACCCAATTAGCGTTAACCACATCGACTGGGGTTAGCTCGTGTAGCCGTCTCCCCCCAGCTTTTTGCAGCTCTTTTTTCAAGGATTCTCCTGGCATTTTTCAAGGATTCTCCTGTTCCCTGCAAAAATAAAGTTATGACGTCTGTATTTGAATCAGTTGAGCGTTCTGAAATATTCACCAGTGCAATTTGCTGCGACTGATTAGCCAACGCAAAGAAGCTTGCTTGGGGATAGCTCTCCAGAGTTCTGTAATTGAATGGATTTTAATTGCCTTTTTAGCTGACAACTGAGTAACTTCGCTTTTTAATGTACTCTGCTTTTAAAACTCTGACAGAGGGACTTTTGACGCTTGTAAAAAAAACATCTAAAATGAAGAAAATCTAATAATTTTAATCCCTACCCATATACCCTTATAAAAATCACTGTTTTCATTTTTCTGTTCTTAAGGGATTAAAATCTCCAAAAAGGATAATAAACAGTAGGATTAAGCCTTTTTAATAATGCCTCATAAATAGCTGTTCATTAGAATAGACTAAGTGTAATTATAAGATTAATGTTAGGCTCCTTTTGGCAGCTTCAGGAACCTATTAGCCACAGCGGTATAGCACCACCAGCTCCCCTTCACATTAAATCTAATTTATTTTGGATTGAGAAAGCGAGATGCACTTATTCTTTTCCAAAACACACCAGTCAATGCTCTGGGGCATGATTTGTCATTGTTATTCAGCGCTCGCTCACCTACACTTAAAACATGATCCTGCTGGATTTTAATTAAGCACCAAGGTAGGCTCCCAAAGGGCCCGAGCCTGGCACAGAGAACACTTTGATTTATACTTGACGTTGTTGTTCCTTCTTGAAGCCTGCCTGTTATGAGAGCGCACACTGATGAATGAAAGACTGGGACAATAAGTCTTATTTGCTCATTAGTTCCTGTTGTGAGAAGAATCTGAAAAACAAAATATTGCAAATGAACAGCTGTCTAATGGCATGCTATCTGCTTGCAATTACTCAACAAAATCCAGTGCATGCACAGCTATTTCTGTCCTTGTTAAACTTGTTGGCTCTCTAAAGGATTTGTAGCCCACTTAATACTGTTGCTGTAATTGGGATTAGAGATTGGGTAAGTGTATATCATGGAGAGCAGCCAGTTCACAATATAACACCTAAAGTATGGGCTGGAGTGAGTCCACATGGCCCAGGTGCACTTTATACAGCTGCTTTTAATAGCAGGCTACATGCTTTTCAATAACACATGACAAATACTCCAATGAGATGTGACACAGCTCTACAGTTACTACAAATGCATTACAGCTGCTCTGCTCAACTTATGCTCCCATTGCTTTTTATTAGTTTCACTTCCTAATAGGGCCAGATTTCAAATTTATAGTCATCGCTGTATCAACTTACACAATAACGGAATAGCTATAAACTGAATGAATCACTATAACGTTTATTTTACTTCGGTTCCTGATTTATGTGGTCAGTCTCTTTACGTTAGAATCTGAAGTGTCCAGAGAATAAATGAACATATTCAAAAAAGGTTAATTCTTCGTTTAATTTTGAGTAACTGCGATCTCAGTTTAGATGTGATTATTTGCCTGTATTTTGAATTGAACTTCATCACTTCATCATGTGTTTTTCCTGTTTGATGGATCCCTGAACTTCATGGTTACTATATTTAATTATCGCACTTGCACCATGATCTTAAGTTCCAAACTAGATATCTGTCTCGTCACAATTTAAGTCGGCAAGATGGCTATTTAATGAGCACCCCACATGAACATCTACACCACTGCATCCCAACGGGTATGCGGGCACACAGTTGGGGTATTTGGAATGGGTCCAGATTTTCAAAGACTGTGAAATAGAATTGTATGTTTTAATAAATGTGATATTCTTATGAATGTTTTAGAGGATTTTGGACATCAACATCAATGTATGTGAATCCAGTAAGTATAAGGTAATAACTAATGAGGATCCAAAATAAAGATCAACATAGTAGTAGACAGATAGTAGTAGTAGCAATGGTAGGCAGATGGTGCAAGTAGTTATAGTAGCAAAGTTAATGGTAGTTGTACTAGTAGTAGACAGACAGTAGTAGTGGCAGTAGTAGTTGTAGTGGCAAAAATAGTGGTAGTTTACTAGTACTACTAGTACCAGTAGTAGTAGTAGTAGTAGTAGTAGAAGACAGACAGTGGTAGTGGTAGTGGTAGTAGACAGAGAGTGGTAGTAGTTGTAGTAGTTGTAGTAGTAGACAAACAGTGGTAGTAGTTGTAGTAGCAAAGTTAATGGTAGTAGAAGTAGACAGACGGTAGTAGTAGTTATAGTAGTTGTACTAGTAGTAGTAGTGGTAGTAGCAGTAGCAAAGTAGGTAAATTACTAGTAGTGTAGTAGTTAGTAGTAGTAGTAGTAGTAGTAGTAGCAGTAGCAGTAACAGTGGTAGTAGTTGTAGTAGCAAAGTTAATGGTAGTTATAGGAGTTGTAGCAGTCGTAGACAGACTAGTAGTAGTGGTAGTAGCAGTAGCAAAGTTAGTGGTGGTTGTACTAGTAGAAGTATTTAAGAAAATACAATAGTCATAATTTACTTACATAGTATCTGAGTTTGAATTTTCGGGGGTCCACAAGTCAAAAAAGATTGAAAAGCTCATATCTTACCCACCAAAACTCATATACAGTGTGTCCAATGAGGTGATCACACGTTTCATTAGAGTGACCACACATAGTATGTTTTCCCCATTATAATAAGTCGACTTTCTTATCCCATCTGCACATCAATCTATCACAGAGCGTCTTATGGAGTGACGGTCCACCTCAGTTTCAGACCCCGTTCTCGCAGATGCATATCAGAAGGTAATGGAGTCTGGAAAACTACGGGGGAGCAGCGGGATCACTGTGATTAGCTGGTGGAACTGTTGAAGGTCGCCACTGCTGAGCTGAGCAGCCACGAGCTTTCATAAAACCATGCGCCGTATCATTATTTTCAAAATGTGTTTCATTATGGACGGTTAACCTTGGCTAACTCTGACCTAACACTCTAATCAGCTGCCTGCACTGCCTTTGAAACAGTTTAATCATTTAGCTTCTCTTCCCATTCACCGGCAGGAGACACAAGTGTAATAACGGATTTAATAGTGAGAGAGATTCTGGTCAGGTATGAAAAAAGTACACCGTGAGTTCAAGCCACTAAACAAAAGAGGCCAGAACAGTATTCCAGGAAATGCTGTTATCAAAAGTAAAGGCGGGAGATAAATTGAAAATGGATATTCTTGCAATTATTGTGTGTTATTGTCTGTATGCGTAATTTGAATAACGCATAATATAAAAATTGCCCCAATAAATCAAATAAACTAGAATATTGCCTAGAAAATGTATAATAAAAATGAATTTAAAAGGCTGCAGAGAGAACTTAATAAAAAAATTAAACACACAGTGGTATCCTATCCATGCTTCATGCAAAATTTGAACCTTAATCCAAACATCTGTCATGGATTGCAAAGAGTCTGAGTATTATTATTGGGATATAAAAATATATATTGAGACATTTCTTGACAATATCATCCACCCCATCTAAAAGTATTGTAAACCATTTCAACGCCATGGTCTTGCAAATTGTGACCATAAGCACGTAATTCTCAGTAAAACAAGACAACAGCTATTTAAATATGAAAAGCTGCATCATACAAAGAAAAAAAAAAAAACCTCACGACTATGCAATTCTGTACAATGTGGATCAAATTATACAACAATGTGGTCATGGTTAGTCATGTCAGAATTGCTGGTTTGGGTTAAAGCGGCAGATTATAAGATGCTTCCATGTTGAAAAATGTTTATCTTGCACTTGAAAACATGTTTGCATGAGCTACGCCAAGGTTAAAACTCTTAAAGTTGAAACAAACTGCGGTAATAAATTACAGAGTGTTGTGTGGATAGAATGAGGAACAAAGGAGAAATTCGGTTTCCACATTGGTGCAAAGTAGTACAAAACACTTTCACAATCCTTGGATGATTAAAGCACACAAAACAACATAGCCCATTGTATATCTTTTAAAATTATGAAATATAATGTGCACTATTGAAACTATTTTTCCTTGACCTTAGCTACAGCCTGTTCAAACATGGCTTCTATTTACCAATTCAAATACAAGTTTTATTTACTCCCATTATTTAAGCTCTTTGTCCAGCAGGTCTGGGGCGTATTTGCACACCTGCTACTATTGTCAGTGCTTTTAGTGCAACCTGGTAACACAGTGCATTGTGGGAATGTGTGATGTGGGAGGGGTGGATGAAAAAAGGGCTGGATTAATCACACAGTGGATTGTATATTACATTACATTCACTTGCTAATACGGCTGGTAATGTGAAAGAAAGGAGGCTTAGGCTGGTATGAACAATGTTGGTGCTATGGCTAAGGTTTATATAGTGGAGTAAAAAAAAAGACACTTCTATTGAATACTACTCACATTGTGCAGATTGCATGTGCAGTGTAACTATGCAGAGATGTATTGAGATGACTGGTAATGGTCCACATGTTGGAAAGGGCATCTGGATTAAAACCTGATTCCAAGTTGATTATATTTGCAACTGTAGAAAGGATAACATCTGCTACTTCAATTTCTTCCATGGATATGTCAATACTAGTGAAATTGCACTACAGCTACACTGTAGATCCTCAAGTCTACATTTTAACAGCCACAGCCCATCTTTAATACAGTTTTCATTTCATTCTCATTACTAACCAAAGCTTTAACATAGAAAATAAAATGGAAAATCGCTTGACACTGTGAGTCCATTAAGAGTTGGGCATTAGATCTATGAAACACAGAATGGCTGGCTCTCCATGGAGTGGCTTTAAAAATAAATGTGTCTTAACAGTGAGGCTAACCACTGCTGGGACACGCCGCTTATTGAACCAACCAACTAGAAGTGATTGACTGTTCCTTTTGAGAAGTGCTTAATTCACAGTAAAAGCGGCAGTTTTTCAGAGGCACCCTCCCCCCCTTCCCTTTTATAATAAGTCAGCAAGGTTAAGGCTGTCAAAGATGTAGTGAACCAAAACCACATTAAAATGGTGGAGAAAAATATCTTTTCTGAGTCTTGGATACACAGTGCATATAGAAAAATTACACCCATAGCAAGGATCTATAAGACGACCTGAAACTAATGCATTTCCACATGCTCAAAGTTGCTGCCAATCTGCACCAAACACCAACAAGCAATCCCACACATTCACACTGAGGTGGGTGGAGTGTCTTGCTTAAGGACACAATGACGGGTTACACTAGAATCCTTGCTGCCTCAGTGTGGCACCCGCAATTCCCAGCAGTGTACTAACCAAACCCAACTGTGCTTAGCTTAGATCAAACGAGATCGGGCTGTCACAAGGTGAAATGGCCACAAAAATCCCATCAAAACTATAGATCTAACAAAACCACAACCTTGCTGTGTGCGTAATCAAAACATTAACTTCTTTATCTAACTTGAGCAAGTACGACACAACTGCAAATGTAAAAAGTCGAGCTAGGAAGGAGCTATAAGACATTATTCTTATAGATGGTGTCTAGAGAGAATGGCATGCAGCAGAATAGTAATGACACATTTGTTTTGCTAAGAAAAATAGACTGAATGTTGCTGCATGGCTCTTTGACAATGCAAAGTGAAGGCAATAGCTTACACATGCAAAAATACAATCGTGGGTAAATCGCATGCTTGTCTATCCAGTGGCCCATAAAGACACAAATACATCGATTACATGGATACGTGATTGGTTTGCATTTACAACTAATTTGTCCCTGGTCATAAGATCGCGACCGGGGGCATATGTTTTTTATCTGCAATCATGCTAAGACATCTGATGCCCTTTTTGCTCCTAAACCCTCCTCTTTGAAGGAGATTTCTTTGAGTGCTCTGTCTAAATGAGCCAACATTGAGTAACGCATGAGAAGACGTAATGAAGTAGATTTATGAGCAGCAATGGCAGGATTACAGAGGGCCTTTACGAGTGCTGATCCGGGTAATGGTTTGTGTCAGTCCAACATTTCAGTGCCTTTGTCATATTCACCTCATAAACAACTCAAGTAATATGTTTTGAGGGGCATTTGGTACGACTTTATGAGCAAAACAAAAAAGTGGGAATGTTTTGTGTCAATGTGCATACAAGTTACACGTCAACATCTCAACTCAAGCGTGCAAGGAGAGTGGCAGATGGCATAATGCATTGCTACAGGATTCAGATTGGATCAAGCTCAAGTTTTAAATTCTAAAGTAGGGCTGCACAATATCTGGCAAAAGTATCAATAACATGATACTGGCTGATGCAAAAATCTATATTGCAACAAACTAAATACATTGCAATAACCTTACATTTTTTGGACAATGTATGTTTTAAAATGTTAGATTATTTTAAGTCCTAAATAAGCTTTGATTTAATCTTGGTTTTGTCTTTGTTATATTTGTATTTTGACAGTCTGACAAGAAAATTATGCACATTTTAGCTTCAACATAATCATTACTGTGTCAAACAGTATAAAATATCACATTGATATCAATAACGCAGTACATAACCACCATTCTGCATATCCCAAGCTTTTCCAATATTGTGCAGCCCTTAAGTAATAACACATTTGCCTGAAATCGCTTCTCCCAGTAATCTATTGTGATGCATGCTTGCAAAACTCCATTAAAAGCATTGATTTCCATACAGATCTACTAAAACAATCTTCAATTCTCCACATACAGTGCGTTTTCAAGTGGAGAAGACTAAAAATACCAGTCAGTAATCTCAGAGGGAAAATGAGGTGTTTAATAAATCTGTTGAACTACTTCCCCCTGACAAGCTACAATTATAAGAGCAAGCAAAACACTTCAGCTTTTCACTCCTCGGACAGGGAAACATTTAACATAATCCGGGGAGCCGTAGCTGTCAAAGGCTGACATAACGGCACACAAATGCAATTGAAGATAGACACTTATTTTGATGTGTTTAGACCTGCGTGCACAAGGACTGCATAATATCGCTTTGGTAACTGCAATATCTAGTTACAGGAGTGAATGTTTACAGTGATATTGTTGTGTACTTGTAAGAATACAACAGGTTGGCAATTGTGTTTGCTGTGATGCTGGACTAACATGTCAACAGTTTTGTGCAACTTACTACTACTAGTCTAGTCAGATGTGGTTGTACAAGAGAGAATGACTTAGTTTCCCTAATAAACTGCAGAAAACAGACAGTAAAAACAATAAAACATGGTGATATATAGCTCATCCAATCTAGAAACCATAATGACATCTTTGGAGTGCTGGAATTAATTTAGCATATAAAGTTGAAGTGGTACCAGCGCAGGTGAAGAGTTTATTTTAACATCTGCTGCTGATTTCAGTCCCTCTCTCTCTATGCCTGGAGGTAATGAAGTCCACGCTAAATGGATACTGTAAGATTATTAAACCTTAAAGGAAGAAAAGACCAGATGGCCATAAATATGAAAATAACACAACCCTGCTTCCATGAAACCATTAAAGTCAATCATTTCTGACTTTTACTCAGGGCTCTCACATGTAAATGTTGGTGCCTGGCTGAAGGGTTGCACTGGAAAAAGACATATTCATTCAAGTGTTTTGCATGACTGGCTAAACCAAAGTAAGCCATTATACAAATGAGTTGTAGAAGATAGAATTATTATCCAGGCATTACAGAGGTATTGTGATTACTATATCATATCACAGTACAGAACCATGTATTCATCTTAATGTTCATGAAAAAACAGTGGTGTTTTAATGGTGCAAGGCAGTAAAACAGTTAACATAGTGTTAAGATAGTGTTCAGGGGTCAGCTGTCACGCACCTGGCCAGATTATTCTGTAAACTGATGCTTTACGTTAGACTTATAGAATGTGACATTGTGTTTTGATCTTGGTGCCAAAAAGTGGTTAGGATCATTAGTCATGGCTGCAGCACCTAATTGACTTTGTACCACTCATTTGGATTTTTCTGTAACTTTAAAAGAATCTGTGATGTTTCAAAGCGCCTCTGGGCCAATTCTCTCACTCTTTTTCTCTCTCTCTTTTTCTTCACAGTCATTAAAACTGATGTACCACTACTAGGGAGAGTGGATGTTATATTTGTATAATTTACTTTTTACATTGTAATAAAAAAGTTCTTTCCACACATTAGATCACAAGATTAATTACGTTGCATTTAAAATGAAAGGCTGTGATAGTCTGTCCAACATAAAAGTAAAAAGTGGTGTCTTTTGAATCTTAAATCAAAATACAGTTCAACTTCAATGAAATGATTATTATTCAGTCCTAAATGTGGAGCCAGTTAAGGGGGTCATGGTGTAGCTTTTATGCTTCTCAGAGTATGCTTATTGAAAATCCAAATGAGGCCACTTGTTCATTGCATAAATGGATTGCAATTAGCATGAAATGCATGCTTTTGTATGCTTCCTCTCTTTTCCTTTGTATTGTTAGAGACACTAGCTCAGCCTCCCTCCCTCCTTCTCCTTTTCTGCCTACTTTTGCATTATGGCCAATTACTGTTACAGATGGAACATTTCACTTGACCTGGGGAATTTACAAGTAGGAACATATTTATAGTTGATTCAAAGGCGAGCTGTTAACATTCAGCAGGCTGATGAAGACATGATGAAATTGGGAACATATATGACAAGTTGGCCACATGACAAAGAGCTGATGAAACAGGGGAGACAAACCTGGTAACTGTTTCGCCAAGCATCAGATTGCAAGAGCAAACAGGGCTGCTCTGTGGGGCTGAATAATTGGGGAGGGGGGCGGCTGTGTGTTGGGAGGGGGAGAGAGGGTATGGGTGAGGGGTACCATTGTTTAGACTTTAAAAATCACCACCATGTTGTTGTTCATTGTAAAATAATATTTGCTCATACTAGTTCTAGAGATCAGGCTGCTGGTGAATCAGGCATGACAAAGTTCAAGTGTCCAAGACTAATAATAATTAAACATGTATAATCACACATTTATGAATACTCTTAATGATTACAGATTCGTGATAAATGTATGTTTTGAAGCTCTTATAAGGCTCTTGTTTGTTCCAAACATATCTAGTCTTAAAACGTGTCGCTAGTGTTACAAAAGCCAATCTAGTGATAACCTGAGAGTGCAAGTAAACAAACAGTTAATATACTTATTGGGCCAACTAGTAGATAGAATACTGAGGCTAGTGTGACAAATATGTGCGCTACAGCGGTGCAGGTATGATCTAGACCTCTGAGTTGGATTTGCGCGTAACATGAGCTGACATTTTCTATTGGTTAAATTAAATTAAGTATGAGATAGTGTTTCAGTGCAATGCACCAGCACATTGTCATTACAAGCCACTGTTATCATCCTGTTTGTTAGTCAGTGTCTATGGATCAAACTAGTGTGCAGAATGACTTCTAAAGACTCCCTGCATGTGATGCATTCAGAGCCCAATTAAGCAAGACACTGCGTGGTAACAAAGTTCACTCTAGTTTTAAAGTTTTAATGTAGATTAGCCCGGGCGTATTCTGCCTTTTCACTGCAACTTGGGCTTTCAACGGGACTTATGGCGCTTTACGCACAATGCTTTACAAACACTACCTAATTACAAAGTGATTCTTACCTTATTAAAGTTGTAGTAGCCCAGACAGTGACCAAAATCCAGGTTCGGTGCGTCTCCTGGAATAGAATTCCCCCCGGCAGCAGGATAAAAGCGTACATCCATGTTGAAAGAGTGGCGCGCAGCTGAAGCAGGAGCTCCTCTGCACACAGCTCAGTGTGCTTCTGCCGCTGACAATCCACAAACGGAGAAACACGGGCAGTGCACTGACCCGGGCTGCGCTGGGCTAAACGAGCTGCCGCTGCAAGCAGAGCTTAGAGTTCACCTCTCGTATTCCTTTCCCACGTGGGTCAAGTGCTCTGAGTCCGAGGAAGCCTATGAAGGTTGGACAGAGCCCAATAAGATGCCCATGCATTTACGCACAGCTGCTGTATACAAAGAAGCCACGAGACCGGCGCCTGAGCGTGAGTCCTCCTCTTTTTCCTCCCCCTCCAATGTTATGTTCGGATGCACGATGAAGAAAACACACAGAAGACGATCAAAGATGGTCATATGTCCACACGTGAATCAGCTCTCTGCTACAGAACTCACGAATCCTCCGTTCAAAACTTTATCGGTCCAACTTACAAACTGCGCGCTTAAGTATTTGGACAATCTAAAGTGGAGCCCATGTGCTAACACTGTGGTTTGGAGTGACTTAGCCAAACAGGGAAAGCAGTATTCCATGGATTCAAATATTATTTGTAATTGTGTTTATAGCCCACTCATACACTGACTCCGGTCCCGGTTGAGTGTTGGCCTGTGGCAGTCTTACTGATGAACAAGGCAAAGCGTGTTAACATGCCAGCCCCTCCCCAAACACACGAAGTCACACCCCAAACACAACAAGCCACTCCCTCCAAAACGCCGCATTTAACGCCATGTGACGGACTCAGTTCAACACTGTGATCCTGAGTGCTCATTATTGGCATCAGCAACACTTGTTTTATCAGAGTTTAACATAAAATTGAATTAAATGCATTTACCTGTACCTATTAGAGCTTAGGATGTAACACATTAGCTTTCTTGCAAGAATAATTGATTGATTTATTTCAAACAACTACCATAAACTATTAAACAACTGCTGTTCTTTAAAGTTATCTATAGTCCCATTCTGTGGGAGCAGAGCAGCATAGAAAGGCAGAACTGCAATGTAATGTGGGTTGAAATGTCCCTTTTCTCTGTTTTTCCATAATATACAACTCTCCTTCAATTCCCATAATAACAACTTAACAACATAAAACATACATTGAAACCAATACGCAGTAGATGCCATACTTATAAGGTAACATAATGGCTGCTTAGGCAAGAATATCATTACTCGCTGATTTACAGTGGATGTGGTCAGAGAGTTCTCCCACCAAAACGACATCTATGTGGTATGAGATATTGAATGTCTGTGTCTGGAGAGGCCAGTGGCGTAGATTTGCAACCTTGCTTCTGCCGGTCTACCCCAGAACAGCTGCGCTTAAGAAGTAACTAACCATCAGTCAGTATGGAGCAATTTAATAATTTAGTAAAGCACTTCGAGTACCTTGATAGGAACCACGTATATGTCCAAGGCATTGAATATTATATAAAATAAAAAGTAATGAATAAAATAAGAGGTTCTTTCCTTCAACTGAAGTACCCTGCAAATACACTGCCTGGCAAAAAAAAAAAAAGTTACCACCTGGATTTAACTAAGCAAATGATCTGGGGTTGCTGCAGTTGGTCAGGTCTGAGGTCAGCTGACTACCTGAATATACTGAATGACCACGTTATTCTATCAAGGGATTTTTTCTTCCCTGATGGCACGGGCATATCCCAAGATGACAATGCCAGGATTCATGGGGCTCAAATTGCGAAAGAGTGGTTCAGGAGCATGATGCATCATTTTCACACATTTAACTCCTTTGAGAATCTTTGGGATGTGCTGGAGAAGGCTTTGTGCAGCGGTCAGACTCGAACTATCA
This sequence comes from Periophthalmus modestus, assembly GCA_019594935.1. Lineage (NCBI taxonomy): Eukaryota > Metazoa > Chordata > Actinopteri > Gobiiformes > Gobiidae > Periophthalmus > Periophthalmus modestus. Next base: position 27,033,015 of record JAIEZT010001214.1, read on the forward strand.
TCAATGGTGAAAAATTATTGCAACAGTGAATGGAAATAAGTCTTCAAAACAATGCCACAGTGAATGCGTGCCGTAATCAAAGCTAAAGGTGGTCCAATGAAATATTAGAGTGTGGTTTGTTTTTTTGGTGACAACTTTCTTTTTTTTTTTTTTGGCCAGGCAGTGTATATTGTCAAATGTTTTTGTTCAAACACAGAAAACTGCTTGAAAATAGCCATAAGGCCAAAATGTGCACTCAGTTGCAATGACAGAAGTCTCTCTCTCTCTATATATATACTGATTCACAAGTGAGTCGAGAATGGACCGAGTGCTCTTTATTATTACCAGCCACCCTAACCCGGGTGTGTCCCATTTTGCAAACTGCACAATTTGATGTGAGTCATGAGATGGACCATGATCAGAAAAAAAGGGGGAAAAAAAAAAAAAAAAAAAATCAGATGATGTATGTTACTGCAGTGTGCATGTAACTGCAGTTAATTACAAGTAGGCCGGTTAAGTAGAGGTTTAAATCGTTACTCATTAGACAAAGTTGACATATAATCAAATCAAAAGTGTTTCATAAAAATGTTATCACTTAAAACAGATACACACTGATTTAATTTTTGCAGTTGGAGTTTTTTTATTTGCATTTTAAAAGTGCATCAGTAAAGAGTTAATTGAGTTAATAGTTCATAGGCCTGAAAGACCGCCTCCAGCTTTTCCTGGACTCCTTACAGACTGTCCTATTGTCCCGTTTATAGCTGGGTTGGTACATTCCCCTCTTGTCCATGTTCTGCTCCTTCCTGGTCCTCCACTTCTCAGTCTTTCTGGGATCCTGAGAAGGGCCATTGTAAGCACCTTGACTAGCAGTATGTTAGTTAGCAGCACCAAGGTTAGCAGCACAGTGATTCGCAGCACGTTGGGTAGCACATTTGAGAGTTGGGCTGGATCCGGATCACCATGTCCTGGGCGTTCTGGATGTTGGCTTTAATAACCAACTCCTGTTGTTTGGTCTGAACTGACCTCTTCCTCTGGACCTTCTTGTAAGGGACTGGCTGTGTCTTGTAGTGATTCACCACATTCTGCTTCCACATCTTCCTTGAGTTTTTCTTCCAGGGTTGACTGGGTTTTTGGCAGATTTTGAGGTATCCATCTTGGACCAAAGCCTGGATGATGGGGTTGTGCTGCTGGACACTGGTGGTCCTCCTCTCCATCCCCGGAGAGCTCAGTGCAGACCAGTAGACCTTGTTATTTGGGAGACTGGCGCCTTCAGAAGTAGTGAGGCGACCCATCCTGGATATGATTTCACCCTTTATCTCTGCCCTGTTGTTTTTCACGAGGTTGGCAGATGGAACAGAGGTTGGCACAGCACTGGCAGCCCTCCTGTTTAAACCACTCCTCATTGGTGGTTTAGAGTAGGGTTTTTGGGTGCAATGCCACAAATTAAACCCCAATATACAACCAGATAAGCTGTTGGGTCGCTACTGATATAGGATGACTAGATGTCTCTATTTACCTGGGACAGTCCCACCAGAGTTATCCAAAATGGTTGATTTGTCCCAGTTTTATACAAGGCATGTCTCAGATGTCCACATTTTTGACCTATCTATTTGCTCTTTATTATTACCATCCACCCCAACCTGGGTGTGTCCCAGGTTTTATTTTTTGAAAATCTGGTCACCTTACATATACCATTAGTCTTGATACTGTAATAACATTTTGTATTTTGTAATATTTGAAATTTTATGGATGCCAGAAATTTCTTCTTGCAACTCTAAAAAAGGTATTTTTAAGTGCAGGTCAAGGAAACGGTAATAGACTGCAATTTTTTTTCTGTTCTGTGTGTTATACACTGCCTAGCAAAAAAAATAAATAAAAATAAAAAATGCAAGCAAATGATCTGGGGTTGCTGCAGTTGGTCAGGTCTGAGGTCAGCTGACTACCTGAATATACTGAATGACCAGGTTATTCCATCAATGGATTTTTTTATTCCCTGGTGGCACGGGCATATCCCACGATGACAATGCTAGGATTCATCAGGCTCAAATTATGAAAGAGTGGTTCAGGGAGCATGAGACATCATTTTCACATATGGATTAGCCACTACAGAGTCCAGACCTTAACCCCATTGAGAATCTTTGGGATGTGCTGGAGAAGGCTTTGTGCAGCGGTCAGACTCGACCATCATCAATGCAAGATAGTGGCTTGGTGAAAAATTAATGCAACACTGGATGGAAATAAATCTTGTGACATTGCAGAAGCTTATTAAAACAATGCCTGACGTAATCAAAGCTAAAAGCGGTCCAACGAAATATTAGAGTGTGTGACCTTTTTTTTGATGGCGACTTTTTTTTTGGCCAGGCAGTGTATGACTCAGTTTAGCTCAGAAACAAATCAGATCCAGTACATGTTATTGTTCCAATTATGTGCATTTGTGTTTGCTAGATAACGCTGTTTAAAGCACTTATTGTGGGTTGGTACTGTGCATGTGGGCTGTGTTCTGGCATGCACTACACACACAGCCTAATCAATGACATACAGTGCTTAACTCTTGTGTGCTCTGCCTGGGGAGATAATCCTCCAATTCGCTCGCTTATAGAGATGGTCAACAATCCACTGGAGTCGCCAAGAAACGCGCTTTGTAACTATGGACGCACTAATGCATATGCAAAACCACTTTGAGTCTTGTTCCTGTTTGATAGTGTTCTTTTGCATGCATAAAAAACACACGGCACACACTGATACGCCCACCCAATCAAATCGCATTCATGCACCCACAACCCCCATATGCAACAGCATCAGATAAGCACGTTCAGGCCGTGTTATTGGATCTTCTAGTTTCAATATGGCAGTTGTATGTTGTGGTCAGTGTTGTTATTTATTTTCACTTAATGCTGTGCACCAGACCAAGCCAAGAAATAGAATTAATTTCCTTTATGATGGCACCGTATCACTACTGTCTCCAGATGAGTTATGCTTTTCTACCATATATCATTTCCTCTGCAGCCTGGGAACACTAGACCCATTTGGTTATACGTGCAAAACAAATTATCTTCCGCTTCTGGCTTCTGCTCAATTAAAGGCGTATGGAGTAATTACACTGAAGTACAAAAGAGAAATACATGCAAACTACTGAATTCGGCCCATGCTCTTTATTTACTGAAGGGCTGGCTTAATAATAAGTGATTTTGTCCATTTGTAATGCCCATGTGAATTAATGGCAGTACGTTCACTGACAACTTGGTTAAATGTTTGTGGTATAAATGAGGGGTAATTGGGCAGAAAAAGACACTGCTTTTAGCGCGGAAACATATTTAAGTACATTTTGGAAGCGTATTAGTGATGGGACTTTCGGCTCTTTTTGTGGGATCCGAATCTTTTGGATCTGTTAATTTCAAAGCCGTTCAAAAGACTTTTACTATTTTTTTTATGACAGAAGCCAATGTGAGAGCTCCTTGGGAGGATCGACCACGCCTCAGATCTGTTTAAAATGGTTTAAATTGACAGTGGGAGAGTGTTTACACTTTGAAATGATGTATAATCAAAATAAAATGTTACTATGATAATAATAATAATAATTTTAATGCTAACAAACTGTTAATATGATGCCAAATATGTGTTTATGTGCATAAAGCTCTCACTCGTGTCACCTGCTCTGCTTCTGTTCTGATTCCTGTGCCGGTTCAATTTTAATCAGTATAAAAATGCATACAAATTAGAAAGAAAAAAAGACTCAGCTCTCTTAAAAAATTTGATCCAAGCGTTCACGTTAAGGAACCGTTCAAAAGAGCCGACATGAACGTCACATCATCGCTAAAACATATCTACATTGAATTCAACTGTCTAATACACTGAGTTGGAACTGTAGCAAACAAAAAACAAAGAAACCGAAAATATAAAATTGAATTAATTCTTGAATTTGTTAAACAGCATGACTTTTCTTCTCTTGTATAGACTTGCTTTTTGAAAATATGTGTCGTGGAAGCTCCTGAAATGCGCCTGAAGTCTATGCTGCCAGACTTATTGAGATGTCTAATTACAGAATACTGGTTTCTTTATAAATAAGTCAATGAAAAAGAACATCATCGAACAGCTGTTTACATTCTTTTATTATTCAGACAAATTACCTGCTTAATTAGCTGAAAGTACGGCCACATTCACAAGAAAAAAACAACTCCTGTTTACATTGAAGCTCGGGTACTTATTATGGAGTCATTAATGAGTAAAATGGCAAAAACACTAACATTAGCAGTATGTAAAGAAAGTGTAGTTTGTCCCACCTCGCCCCCCGTGACACTGGTGTATGAATGTGTGTGTGAATGGGTGAGTGCTTCCTTGAACTTGGAGAAGTGCTTTATAAAACTGTAACCAAAGAAAATGTGCAGTAAAGTTTCGTGTAAAAAGTTTAAGACTGTAATGATTGACAGCTTGAATTTTGCCTTTAGTGTATTATTTCTTACAATAACGAACCAGTTCTTTTTAATGAGTAATTGTGTGTGCGTGTCTGGGCGTGTGTGTGTCTGTGTAATACCATTCTCAAACCTCTAATTAGGTAAAATGACAAATCTTGTACAGTGCTCTAATGATCTGTTGCACTGTTTTGTTTTCTAAAGTTTGCAGACAAAAAGGCATACATAATTCATGCTATAAAAATGTGCATATTTTAACAATGACTTAAAATATAATAGAAAAATATGTGTATTTTACTGGTTACAGAAACGAGGCTGCAATTAAAGAAGAGCTATTAACCTATGAAAAGAAAAATACTCACAAGTAAAATTATTCTTCTTATGTGTTAATTGTGGGAGGCATTTATTAAATACATTGTTACAAATCTTTTAACATTATATAAGTTGGTGTGAATTTTCCATCTGGAGGCGCATTTGGTCCCACGCTACAAGGACTGCAAGAAATATGATTCAAATCACTAAAAGTTTTGAAAAAGTCATCTTAGCTATGACAAACCATGCTTAAATAGTCAAAGCACTAATGACCTGTGTGTTACATCAGACCACCTCCTGCCTAGAGCCCCTACGGTATGTAGAAACGGCTCAGTTTGCAGTGAAGTAACATGTAAAGTAACAAAATACGTGTTCCCAATGCTAATTTTAAGTAACTTAATTCTCATTTGGTGGTGTTCAGACTACAGTGTTGTCATCGACGAGCTATAACAAAGCTTCAAACTGCATACATTTAGTGAAAGACATTTAAAACACCACCAGATTGTGTTTTCCTATCTAATTAGTGACAAATGAATGTGTAAAAACATAGCTAATTTAATGCATGTATTCAGAACGCAGTACTCTCTCTGATACATTTTAATTCAAGTATTCACTTTTAACATATTCTGTTTAACACTGCATATTTGTTAAAGGTCCTATATTACTCAAAATTTACTCTTGTGAGCTTTAAGCCACGTTATAATGCTGTTACCTCCTAAAAACATACCTGGAGTTGTGTTTTGTTTCATTCACACACGTTTGCGTAACCCTTTAATATTATTCAGTCAACATTTCCAAAGCTCAGAATGCTCTATTCCACCTTGTGATGTCATGAAGTGGTAGTAGTTCAAGTTAACGGCTACCTATTACCTTTTATTTTGCAGAGATGGGCAATTCCAAGGGTGAAATAAGCCAAATAATCCTAGTGAAGGTGTATGAAGTTTAAAACCCAGTGGAGCGCTTCCTGGATTACCAGGTGACATCACAAGGTGGAACAGAGTGTTTTCTGCTTGAGAGAAGAACTCTAAGCCTAATTATTCAGGATTTACTAACAAAACAAAATCTCCATGTATGTTTTTGATGAGAAAACAACATAGATCACAAAAAACATAATACGGGCCCTTTAAGATTTGAACTCTAGTTTGGATGCCTCATAATATGAAATTCTGATTCATTTGAAATATTAATCCTTCAGCCCGAGCTCCAGTCCAAGTCTCATGTGGGGGGTGTAGTTTGCTATTTTCTCTCAAATTTTACAAGTATTTCTGAACATGACTGAAACCCGTGCTCAATCAGACTGCTGAGCTCACCACACGGAGCAGACAGTATGAACTCTCTCTGTACAGTGTGTAAAGCGGCCCCCACAGACCACACACCAGCACAGCTCTGTTCACACTCCACTGTGTTTGCATTTTATGTCAAGCCCCCGGGTGCCATATCTTTTATTACACTCCATCAGTAATAAGGAGCAGATTAGACAGTAAAGGTACAAACTCCTTCCATTCTCTGGACGTTCATCAACATCGCGCACTGGTCACTGCTCAGTGTTTAATGTGTGCACTGTGTTTTTACTGCTAATTCAAATGTACCGATGCAATGACCTTTTGTTCAGGATAATTAAAATACTCAATCCATAACAGTGGTGCAATGTAACAAAGTGAAAAAGTAAAGCACCAAATGTAGGTATATATCTGTACTTTACCTGAGTACATGTTTAAGTGGATATTTTTTGCTTTTACTTCACTCCGTTTGAGAGCAGATTTCTGTACTTTCTACTCCACTACATTTCTGCAAAGCAAAGGTATTTTTTTATTATAGTTTGAGACCTGCTGAAAACGCTGAGGGGTTCATTTTTAACACATTCGTAATCTGAGCAAACTAAATTATACTAATAAAAATAGCTATAGAAAAAAAACATTGATTCAGCACGCAATTCTCATAAATCAATACATTTGAAGCTTCATTAGGTCTCAAAATCTGCAAAATACATTTACTTTTTACTCTTTAAGTACATTTTTAAACTGGTACTTTAATACTTTTTTCATGCAATACTTTTACTTGAGTTTTTTGTTTCGTTTTGAGTTTTTTTTTGCACCGGTATCTGCACTTTTACTTAAGTTTGGGAAGCATTACTTTTGTATTTTGAGAAGAATATTTCGGATTTGGTGGCAGCAGCACATCTCTGCTAGTTCAAGGTAAAAAGTAATTATTGAGTCTGGTTTGGAAGAGGGTTTTTGTGTATTTCTTTGTGTATTTTTGTCATTTTTTTGTGGTTTGGTAATGCACTTTACAAGTTGCTGGTGTAGGCTGGCGGTGTCAAGGCTGCACTCATATTCTACATTCATACAAGATGAAGCAGCAGCATGCACTGGTCTGAGTGAGAATTCAACCATTGAGTTGCTGTGGCCCTATGTCTCCCGTATTTTCATAGTTTTTTATATTTTTACAAAAACAATTTGAAGATATTTGCAAATTGAATGGGTGGATATTTTTCTTAACCTGGGGAAGAACAGAACACTTGAACTTGAAACTAATACCCCATTTATTGAAGACTTGCTCGTCACCGGTGCATGTTTCAGTTTAGATGTGCATGAATGACAAGGGGATTAGCCAATCAGAGAGAGACGCATGGGCTGTCCGTGTCAAAAAACAAATATGGCCGCTTACAATTAAGAAACAAAGGGAAAATATTTCACAGGGGACTGAAAAATGCATGGATTTCTGCAGAAGCAACAAAGGAATCACTAAACTCTTAAACTGAAAGAGAGAAATTTGATCTTGTTCTAAATGATGGGTGACCAATGAGCTTCTTCATTTCATGCGTCACTGAGTTTAACCATTTTGTCTGAGTTTGGCTTGAGGTGCAACAGAGGAAGTAGCGACCAGACTGATATTATTCTGAATTTGCCAACTCATTTATAACTGAATATGAGAGTCTTTGAACATATAATGCGGCAACTGTTTCATATTTATATTGCACTGCTTTGGATCTAAAGCAGTGATGACTTGTTTGAAAATTAGCTGGCCACTCTGTTGGCTGTTTTCCTGCAAGACATGAGCCAATGTGGTCCAATAACGAACAAGGACCCCATAATGACAAATCAGCCCAACACTTCATTATATTATTCTCAATTATAAGCTATCCTCGGCAGCATTAGTCATCCCAGGGTCCGTGATTCATACTAATTAGTGTGTGCTTTCTATGCCACAAGCTGCAGAGGATATTTCAATATCCCATTAAGCGATTCAAAGATATGCCCTTGATTGACATTCCTTTAAAGCGCGGAAGTAATTACATTATATGCTTCAGTTTGCTTTTCATAATTTCAGATATCCTGCGGTCTGCACTATTTGTGATGAATCTGCTACATTTAATCTACGCCAGTGTACAAATGATTTCATTGAGTCAAAGCTGAAGAGGTGAACACTTTCAGATGTAGTAGTTGTGGGCACTTTTTGGCTTCTCTTTTTATGCAGTGACATTAAACTGTATTTTCTCTGGCCCACAAGAGAAGCATCCTGGATGGTGAAACAGATAGTGAAATGCAGTTTGGTTGTTAAGTGTTTGTACCTGACATTTGATAATCCAATCCCTATTACTGGCAGTGCACATTGTTGTTGTTTCTTTGGGCCAAGACCCTTAAGTCAAAGCAAGGCAAGTTTATTTGTATGGCACATTTTGTACACAAAGTAATTTAAAGTGTTTTACAGAATAATAACAACTCAAACCGTAAATAATCCTCATAAAATTAAAAGAGAAGAATGCAGAATAAAAACCTTTCAGTCATATGCACAGCTAAACAGATTATTTTGAGCCTAGATTTAAACATTGTCAAAGTAGAAGTCTGTATCACATCTTCAGGATTTAGCTGCATAAAACTGAAACACTGATTTCCCATGTTTAGTCCTGACCCTGGGCACCAGCAGGAGGCCGGTCCCTGAGGTCCTCAAAGTCCGAGATGGTTCATATGGCACCAACATGTGCCATATGAATGTGGGACTTAACCCATCGTGGCGATGTATGAATAAATGTAAGTATTTATTTATTTGATTGGGACAGTGCATTTTAATGGACAGACATGGTACAAGGCTCCATTCATTGTCCAGTGGGGCTGGGGGTCACAAAAAGGCCAAACAATAGAACAGATACATTTCATATATACAAGAAGACAAATTCACATGGCCAACCACTGAACATGTCTTTGTATAGAAAAAGTAAACTGCGTTGTCAGGCTAGACAGAAAGTCTGATGCAAATGATTTAATAGATGCAAATAATGATTATGACTGTAAAATAAGAATAGATTGACAATTTTATTATATTTACATATTTGGAAGTTTCACTAAGTTTGAAAGTTCAAACGTACATATACCTGTCTGCATTGGTACTTTCTCCACTGTAAAAATATATTATTCTTGGTCTGAAAAACTGTTGACAGCTCAGGTCTAGGCAAAAACTGGGACATTGAATGCGTCTATTCAAATGTCATTTTTTTGGATAACAAGCCTCCACCAAAAAGTTTATTCAAGTTGTGTAGAAAAACATCGCCAAAACACAGATAACAGTAGGTACTCTTCCAGAATAACATCTTTCAGCAAATAGCCACCTCCTACAATGTTATAATGAGTTATTTCCAGTACATAATGATTGCTGCTCAGAGCCTACAATCAAGTTATTGTGTTGTGTGCCTGGCTACAGATCAGTTAGAGTCAGCCACAGAAAGAAGCCCTTTGTTTTACTTCCCATATAAATTACAGTGCTCATGGGTGTAATTGTTACCTTATCATGCACAGAAAGAAGAAACTGTCACCTGTCTAGTAGATTATACCCCATATTCAGCAGCACAGCTCGTGTCAAAACAGCAGAGAAGGTGGGAAGCCAATAATGTGCGATTACTGTAGACTTGTTAATACATGCCGTGTGGTTCAATATGTTACAATGTCTTCATCGTGGAGGCTCGTACGGGATTCTTAACCTACAATCCCCTCATCAGCGTGTGGGTCCATGTTTTCTCACCTGTCTCTTAGGAACACCTGTCAGACACAATGGTTATTTAAAGCGGCTTTTATGTCTACAACATGTCTGCTCTTACATGTTTATGCGAGCGCCTCAGCATTGTAGTTTACATTAAGGTTTAAAACAGCGACTGACACATTTCTCTCGTGATTGGTCCCTTATGGGAGGAAATTCGAGAGGTTGTTGCTTTCTGACAGGCAGAGGTGGAGAAGTTGTACTAATTTACATAGATACAAAAAAAAAATGTAGACATGTTTGCTTTTCTACATGCGTCTTTTAGTTTTGTCATCATGCTTTGTATTTAAAAAAGGAAAAAATATATAGTATTGCAAACATGAATAAATAATACGTATTACCATTCTGATTGATAGTTGTAATAGTGTTATGATAGTGATAGTGGTTGCAGTACAAAAAATGACTGTGATAGGTGTGCCAGTATTCATACCAATAGTACAGGTAACACACAGCATTGACAGTTATAAATGTAATAGGGAAAGAAACTGCTATGGCCACCAAACTGCACAGTAGTGAAGGGCGGATTGACCAAAATAACAATATTTTGATACTGACACAGTATCGAAAAGTATCAGTTCTCATGCAAAAATGTCAATACTTTTACCAGAATACACACTTGTTCAACACTTTACCAAGATGTGAGTCTGGTCACCGGTGAATCTCCCCGTTTTCAAATGGGCGTGATTGACATGCGTGGCCCATCTTACTGGAAAAAATAAAGGGGGAAAAAATCACATGAGGGCTGAGAAACATTGCAGATTGCAGATTCAATGAGCCAAGCACTAAAGTCTGTTAATCTGAGGTGAGATAAATTTTATTTGTAAATCATAGGTGACCAGTGAGCTCCTTCATTTCACATGTCACTGAAAAAAAAAACAAATCTGATTGCGCGATCACGTTTGGCTGGGCTTGAGATGCAACAGAGAACATTACACAAAATTGTGTATAGTAGAGGAGTTTCAGTGCATTTTAATAAAAAAAAAAACTCATTGGTATTGCTATTGGATCTATACAATAAAAAAAACTCATTGGTATTGCTATTGGTTATACCAGTTTTGTGTTGCTTGGTATCAGATTGCAATAAAATCACAAATATTGCCCATAACTAGGATGAGTAAATTCTAACCCGAACATAGCAGTTCTAGTTGCAACAGTAGCTGTATTCGTAGTGCATTATTCTAGTAGTAGTATTTTGGTGGGAACGATGGTACCCATATGTACACTTCAATGTTACTTCAATTTTTGCTTTGAATGTTGTCTATTTTACTCTGTCATGCAAACAGATCGTTCCCTTTTGTGAAGTTGATATCTATAATTTAAAACAAAAGACATGCTGCCCTGAAATGGAATAACTTGGCTTGATAATTTGGAAACATGTTCTTATTTTAGACTTCATTTTGACCAGCAGCATGAGTCACCGATGGGCAGATGGTTTACATTCGGTCCCATTTTTCCTTGTACGTCCTATAATCACAGTAACAGCCCCGATGCATCAAACACATTATTCCATCTGATTCAATGTGACCACTGTCTAATGCTTGTCATGGGCCATATTCTTATGTTCATATCATGGCTTGGGAGGAATCTTCATGAATATTTATGTCCCCCTGCTCCTGGAACAGTGTCCCCCCCTCAGGCCTGTTTGCCTTGAGACACAAATCTAATCTACATATTGACCATTGCATCAAAGAACAGGCCTATGGACTTGGACCTAAGGGGCTATACCTTCACTGCATTTTTATATATGACAAGATACATTTGCGTTACTGTTGTCCCTAGAGCAATTTCTCTGTTTATGTGAATCATAAAAACTCTTATAATTTAGTTTGAGTTTTAAATAGCCATGTATCAGTGTTGACTATAGCTTGGTGCTCTGAGCTGCAAAAGAGAGTGCAAAGTGAGCCATAAAAGCAGGCATTCTTTTCCGGCTACATTAAAATAACTGCATTCTCTCTTCCATGGTCCAATAACTGAAGAAAGGATCTTGATTTGTTTTCCCCTATGGCTGCAAATCTCATTTTTATGGCAAAAGATATTATGTGCAAACCAATTCCAAATCCACTTTTCCAGTCCACTTTTCCATTATCACAATCAAATCGTGAGTCATTTTTACGATGGTCGAAATACATTAAAATGGCTTGGAGAATAGCATTGCCCTCTTGGCCGTTGTCTCGTGAATTAAATGTCAACACAGGTGTAAAACAAAATGTAACCTCATAGCGGGCTGAATGTAAATGTCCTATTTGCTGATATAGATGAGAAAGCCCCATCTCGTGCTCGTAAATTAACTAGAAGCTGTCCAAGCTTGAGTGACACGTCTTTGATTTGTAGCGAGCAGTTAATTTCAATCCAAATTCACCACGCAGTCATTTTTCACTATATCTCGCTTCTACACGGGCAGATATAACAGGAATAGCAGCATCAAATCAATAGCATGGCATACATTACATACAGTCAGAATATACCTCATAAAACAGTTGCACTTTATAATAACTGCACCTTAATAAGACTTAGAAAAATAATGCATAATGAAAAATTGTTTATTAAAATGATTTAGGCTTAATTAAGGGCAGAGAACTAGTTTGCAGTGTTCAAAAGTTATTCCTTCTCCTATTCTCCCTGGTATTTAATACTAGCTAGACAGGATATCTTGGTGTTTTATTGTTCTTATCCTATGTATTTGCATATTTGTTTCTTGTTGACTTTTTATGTGAGGCACTTTGGACATCTGAACTTGTTTTTAAACGTGTTCCGAGCATCCTAATTATTCACCAGGATGAATTTATAAGTGCTTTTCACAACTTTCACAGGCTAGAGTGGAGTTTTGCCACCACGGTAATGCTAACAAGCAACAACTAGCATGCTGACCGCACTCTTTCTGATTCTCTGACAATAAAATGCTTTATAATTAGATGCAGACCATACGCAGCTTATTTTGGCTGATTAGGTAGTAGGTGTTAAAGGTTAAGGTGTCCACAGACCTACAAAAATGAAATACCGTTACTCAATACAATAGCTTTTTCAGTATTTAAAATGCATTATTGTACAAGAATGATGGTGTCTGCAAATAATACAAAATACATTCTATTTAGTACTGTGAATACAATTTCCTATTTAGCCTTTATATTGGCCGTAGGTCACTGAGGGGAAGATCTTTGTTAACACGCTCCTTTGAGTCCATATCCCGACTAGTGATGGGACTTTCAGCTCTTTTAGTGGTATACAAATCTTTTGCATCTATTCTCTTCAAAGAGTCCTTCAAAAGACTGTCTCTTTTACAATTTATTTATATGACAGAAGCCAATGTGAGAACTCATTTTATCGACAATCTAATCACAGAAAAAGTAACCAAGGCTGAGATTTGTCAAACTGAGAGTGGAAGTGTGTTTACCCTTTGGAACTATGAAAATCCAAATAAAATGTTACACTACAACAACAATAATGAGATCCGATTCCAGCCATTCACATTAAGGCCAGTCTACAGAGGCTGCAGGTGGCCTATAATGACGCGTTTCGGGTGCTCTTGAGGAGGCCACGATGGACTAGCGCGACTTAAATGTTTGTCACAGCAGGAGTGAACACACTGCAAGCTGTACTGAGAACTTTAATGTACAGGTTTATCTACAGACTGAATAAGTCAGAAAATGAAATTATACAGTCACTTACAAGTATAAGATGCAGTGCAATTCGCTACCAATCTAGAATGTGGAAACATTGGTATAGTTGTCTTTTTTAAAACATAGATGTATATTGTCCCTATTGTTATTGTGTTTTCTTTTTTTAAAGATGGACCACGAGTCCGAAATAAATAAAGATGATGATGATTAAGGAACCGTTCAAAAGAGCCGACTTATTACAACACTAATCCCTGCAACATAAGACTTCACAATGCTTAAACTGCTACATAAACAAATCATTAAAGTTATGCAAAAAAAAAAAAAAGTTCAAGTATCAAATCAGAATCATATTTAAATGACCACGATCTAAATTCTACATTAATGCAAAATCACACCCACTGCAACAATATCCATCCAGAGAGAATAATAAAATAGAGATTCAGACACTGTGGCAAAATAGTTGAAATCTGTTAACTCCACAATCCAATGTAACTAGCCAACACATGAGCATGTCCAAATGTCTAGCACAAATTGTGGGTTAAATAAATACAGTCGGCCGGGTAACTAATCAAAACAAATTGCTTATTGTAGACCATAGTAATGTGGTCAGGATAATTGTAATTGATTTGCACGCTGTAATTACTGGAAGACAAATGCAGTGTTTTGGGTCAGCCTGAGCAGTGGAGCAGTGTATTAAGCTGTGTGAATGAGCTCAGGAGGGCAGGCCCATTACACAGAGGCACAACAGAAGAGCAAGTTGGCCCCGTGCCATGACCCCTCCGCTGTCTCTGTCCAAGTCTGTCATTTTACCAACTCTATTCCAGTACATGATCACAAGGTTATGCTTCTTTTAGTCATAATGCAAGTACTAAACATCTATATTTACTTGAAAAGCAATAGGCAAGGCTTACAGAAGTTGATTCAAAATGATTAAAATCGCCTTTACTAAAACTGGAGATTAAACTGTTAAGACTGCTTTTGTGTGCTGACAGTAATCAATGAACTGGGGCTGCCTGTCAGGAGCTATTGGACAGTTGCTTGGCAGCGTCTCGGGAAACCAGTAGATAAGTTTAGTTTATGTTTAGATGTTCTGGTTCTGTGTGATAACAGTGGTACAGTGGGTTGAGTTTTTGCCCATCAACTTTAGTGTACGTGGTTCAAATATTATTTTGATAGATTCTTTTTTCAAACCAATGTAATCACGGTTTATATTTTAGATTGGTTGAGCTAGCGTTTATGGCAATCAGTGTATTAAGACTGTACACAGAAGAACCAGGCTGCTCAGGGAGCTTGCACATGAATGACAAAACACCGGTTATTTATTAGTCAATGAATTGAGGCTGAAACCAGGGAAGAGCACTAATCAGGTAAGGGTACACATAGGTGGCAGGGGTTACACCAGGGGTTTAATTTGTTTTCATACCTAATAGTTTTGAGAGTGGTCATGTGATGTGGCTGTGATGTATCAGCTGATTTTGGTGCTGTCTTCCTACCAGTGGAGGTAAGATGACAGAGGCAACTGCAAGACTTTAAACCGGGACAAGGGGGCCTTTTTACTTCAACACACTTGACAACTATCCTGAAGAAGTCGGACTAAAAAAAGATTTCTTGCTGCACCAAAAGTTGCTGTAAAGCAGCTGACTGTGGAAACGTCAAAATCACTTGATCACTCTGGTTAGACCGCTGGTGAAAATAAAAAAAACTGTATGAAAAAAAAACTTAACCTTGGTCTGATCAATAAAATCTATCATAAAATAAATGATCCTTGAAGACCAGATGTAACCTCATTCGGGCTAGGTAATTCAAACCTTTTACCCAGCAGATATCGACATTATTGTACACCTTTTGGCACATGTCACAAATATCATTAAATTGACATTAAAGAATTAAAAAAAGGTTTCTTGAAGGTAGTCAGTGAGAAGTTTCTGAAATATGCACAGATAAAAACCGTTTTGAGCCCACGGTTATTTATTTGTCTCAAAGGAAGAAAATCCAGGTTTTAGCTGCAAAAAATGAAATCTATCAGTTTTCAACCCAAATATTATAATACAAGGTAAATTTAAATATTATGTTAAATGGCGTAAATTTTTATATAGCGCTTTGCCACATTCAAGGCACTCAAAGGGCTTTACATCAACAAACCACTCACCCATTCATACACACATTCATACACCAGCATACACAGACACAGGGGGGCACAGGAGGTGTCTTGCCCAAGGACACAACAACAGCATTCATCATGATTACGATTTCTTTTATGTCCATTGAATTACAAACCTTTTACAATCCACATAGTGATGGAAAGATTTGGTTTGTAGCTCTTGACATCTTCCACATGTTTGATCTCAAACGGGTTCCCTGCCCAGAGAAGACGAGACAGAAACAGACTGGATCTGACGAGGAGTGAGAGACAGAAGAATGAACTGCTCTCTCTAGGCAATCCATTTACTCCCAAACACACCTTGGGTTATTGAGAACGATAACAATACAGCCCAGACCTTTTGTATTGCACTGCACAGACACATGTTTCTCCTAGCTTGACATAATTGCCATTCTTCCTCTGTTTTCTATCCAGCCAACATCAATCTCTGTTGGTTGTACTGCCAGAACTGTCAGCGGTGGGGAGCGCAAAGTCAGGCTTCCTGGATCGGCGCGGTGGAGAAGTGAAGCTGAAGTATAGCATTGGGTGCAGCCTGGAGAGATGAGAGATCATACAAATGAACTAGTGAAACGCCTCTGTCCACCTCTTTACATCATGTCAGCCCAGCACATTTAGAGTAAAAGTCCCCATTCAGCACCGAATCCATATAATAGTGACAGTAACAGATAGATCCCTGTAGTCTCAGTGATGGCTAATATCAAAGAAAGAATGACCACAGCAGAGCAGGCAGGCATCACTGAATGTATAGGGCCATGGCGATTGATGGTAGAGGCAATATATGGGCCTGTTGAACTTCACGATGCAGCACCAAGCAAAAGTCGTGTCCGTGAAAGATGCAGAAGAACGCACCATGAAAGGTAATCACACTTAATTTGCATCTCCACCAAAGCATTGGTCTAATCTCAATACACCCTGCCTAGAAGTCACAGCTTTAGAATACCTGAGTACAGAGTCTCGTACCAATATAAATGTCCTGTTCTATTCCTGCTAATGACCATGGAAACAAATGGTTGTTTATTGTTTGTTGCATCTGCTTTCTAAGTAAGCTCTGATGCTACTCATTTTTAGTCCAACGGTTGTCAGGCTCCAAAAAAGCCCTGTTTTTTGTAGGCTGTGATTTTTTAAACAAAAGCATTGGAGTCAGTGCTCCATCCACAGTGCAAACACTGGAACCCACACTGCAACAGTTTGGATTCAGTAGAATAAATATATTGCTACTTGTTGTTTATTATTACTTATATTACTGTCACTTTGCAATGTGTCACTGTGGTCAAAGGTGCCATTTATAGTGTTTTGTCTTGAAGCTTTGGTTCTTTTGTTGGAAAAGTATTTTCAGTTCATTGTACCTAAAATTCTCTTATTTTAATCAACAACAAAGTCAGCAACAAATCAGCCAAAAGTGAAAAGTTAAATTATCTTCAAATGAAAATAAATACGCTTCCCAAACTTTTGCACAATATTGTATATAAAACAAACTGTGATCCTGAACACAATGCTTCAGTACCGCTCTGTGAACACAGACTAATCACTGTTTGAAAGATTTTTTCACAACTTTGGGATGAAAAAGATTGTTTGAGGGGAGAAGCAATATTTCACTGGGTGAAATAGGTGCAGGCAATCTGCCTTTGGAGTGGAGAAGGCAGCAGTGTTTTATAATGGAAGAAATTCAATGTGACATGTCGAGAATGAATTGCTCAGTCAAGCAGAAATATCCCTTGTTCTAATGGCTTGGGACATTCAGTGGTGTGTTCTCTCCTCCTTCTGCTCCTATACCCCTCCCCCCGGCTACCCCTCGCTCACCCGCCTTATCTCTCTCTCAGTCTATATAAACACAAGACACATGTGTAATGAATAAGCTTATAACAGAGCCTGATTGGTTGGTTACATAAATGGAAGCGATAGCATTGTGGCATTGTGAGCAAAATATCATTACCTTTTCACAGTTTTTACAATATGGTTCTTTGGTAATAAGTAATAGCTGAGCAGATAACAAAATCATGTTCTAGTGGTCACAGTGTTGTGTAGCCTTATCAGGAAGTCATCTGAAAAGCGCGGTGGCTGTGTGCACTGCATCAGTATAATGCCTCTCTCCTGGGCCAGTGCTGCTGCTGTATAGACACACATGTCCTCAGCTTTGCAGATAGGGGCTGCACTGTCATGTATCCTTTTGCATTGCTGGGTTTGGAGTGTATACACTGTGTGATTGGCACTTTAGATATTCCTCCTGTCCGCGGCCGTACATGAAACACAATTTTCTGGAGAAGTGTAATCACGGCTTGGAAGATTGCCTTCTATTTTACAGGAGTGAGAATGATAAATTGGTGCTTGGGGGAAAATGTTTGATATGTCAGTTTCATTGTGTGACTCCTTTGCACATTTTTTATTGTGTTGCTTGTCTTGATGCGTGTTAGGTTTGCAGATAGGGATGATTCCACTCTCATCATCCCGAGTGGAGCTGGGTACAGTGTTGTGGGGCTTTCCTCCAGTCTGTGCACAGTTGGTTGTAAGGAAGCATCCAGAATGACATTTTCATTTAACAGCTGAAATCAGACTGGAAACAAACCAAGCTCAGAGGCTAAAAATATCCAAGCATTAAAATAGCTTATCTCAATGCTGATAACAGGCTTAGGAATAAATTACATATTAACAGCATTGACACTGGGAGTTTTTAGCAGCCATTTGAAAGAGTAGATAACAGTAAGCTAAAACATCTGCCCAAAGAAAAACATCAGTTATACTTTTTTTTTTTTTAAAGAATGCTGCTGTACTATGGCTTATAGATTTGGTAGCATCATATATGCCAGGGTTTATGCCTCACAATTGGATAAATGTCTCCATTCTTCATTCCTATTTCACAGTTCCTGCATATAAACTGCATTTTTTTTGTGAGCATAAGAGTTTACCCTACTTGTACAGTGCTGTATTTTATTCTTATTATCTTTAGTCTATTTTTTGTCTTTATTTTATTTATTTTATTATTTTTAATTTAATTTAATTTATTTATTTATGTATTTATTTATTTATTTTTGTTTGTTTATTTGTTTATTTATTTATTCATTTATTCATTCATTCATTCATTTATTTATTTATTTATGTATTATTCCAGTAAAATGGGTAGATTTAAGGTATATGTTAAATGTTTTATTTATCTTGATTTCTGACTGCATGTTTGTATTCTTCTGCTGCGCTTACATCTTCCACTTAGCATTGCAACACTGAAATTTCTCCACTATGGGACAAAAACAGTTCTCTTTCAAGATTTGTAGATTGAAACCTTCATTTTAAAGTTTGTAAACAGCATGTCAGAGGTTTAGAGAATTTTTTTCTGGATCACAAAGGTCAAAAATCCTTCCTCTGCTTCACTGAACTAGAAAAAGTCAATACAATCAAAGAACATTTGCTTGTCGTTTTTATTTCGGAATTAACCTCTAAAAGACTGTGCTGAACAATGATGATGAAAAGCCTTGTAGTTAGGTTTTGAAATGCATTGGGTAGAATTTTCTGATGGGCCATAGCAATACATTTCATGCCAGCTCTATCCAGAATCCACAGCTGTGTTTGCTTTGCACTGAATACATTGTTCAAATCAGATTCATGACCCTGCAGATGCATCATGAAAAATACAGTACGTTAACATGTGTTGGCCTGAAAAACTGCACACCTGCCCTGTCGCATGTGCTTACCCAGGACCCACTACGGCTCCAAATGGAATATATATGTCTGCATGTTGTTTATAGTGCAAAGTCTATCCCAGCTGCTGAAAATCCATAAAAAATTCTCCACGTGGTGAGGTCTACCAAAGTGTGGTTGGGGAATTTGCTAAAAGATCATTAGCAATGGAAACCCCCTTGGCTCTGTCTGTGCAGTACTGTCTATTCAAGAACCCCTGCGCTATGCTAATACGCCAACCGTTAATATTAAGCTGCGCTACAATGTAAAAAGAGAGAGACAATAAGAAAAAGTGGAGAGCAGGGCGAACAGTGCGATGTTTTGGAGTCAGCGCACCATTAGTCAAATCTCCTCATCCATGAAAAACGTAGCAAGAAAAGAGGGAGGGGGGTCGAATCAAAACAGAATATGCATGCATAAAATTGCACACATTTGTAACCATGGCGACCATTCAGCATGTCATTCACTTGTCAAGCCGCATCAGGGCCGATGGGGTCCATTGTCTGGGTCCTGGCGAGCATGCTCACTCAGGAGTGGGTTTGGGCCCCCCTCCCTTCTCCGTCTCCCTCCCAGCGACATCCAGGTCATTCACCAGCCTTTTATTCTTCCTTTAGCTCAGGTTTTCAGTGCTAATCACATGACAAATGACCACACCATGCCTGAAAACGGTTATAATACAGTCCAGTAGTGTTGTATGTCTTTTATGACTCCTATGAAAGAAAGTTGGGGTGGTTGGATTAAGGAGAAGTTTTGAACGTTGACTCCCCCAGCCGCAACCTCAGAGACTGTGGATTTGGTGGGCGTTGACAGCAGTGCCAGGTCCAGCGTCTGTAAGTGGCTGTCAAAATTAGTTTAGCGATCACAATGGAAGAAAAAAGCCATTTGACTTGTGTAATCTTTTCTGAACAGAGAGTTGGAATCGTGCATTTTGTTTTCATTATAATGGACCACCTGTTTTATATTCTTAAAGTTGGTGAAAAAGGCCATTGTGTGTTATCACTGCAGTACATAATCCCAATTTCAAAGTAGTAGTAGTAGTCGTCGTAGTAGTAGTAGCAAGCAGCATGTTTTTTTTTCCCTTCACGCCCTCCCCAAACAAATGCACACTTCCTCTTTTGGTTAATAATTAGCTTATAGCCTTTAGTTTACATTAGTGAAGGTTGTTAGTGTGACCTCAAGCGACCCACTTTTTCTTGTTTTCTACACCACTGCAAAAGCTATAATTTAAGTAGATTGACTGGAACTTATAGACATCATGTGCAATTTGCTCAAACGTTATTTATTTATGTTTGAAAATGTTGCTGCGCTTACTTACTTGCAGTTAGGTCACAGTCTGGATAAAGCAGCACCTCCACCAATCACCTGCTTCAGCCCCAGTCAATATACATCAGTGGGGATAATATATGGTATTGAGCTGTGTATAAATCTGTGTTCATGTCAAGATTATTGAACTTTTTTCATTTGCGCTGCTCGGCTACTGTTAACTTTTAAGGTAGTGCACTTAAAATCAGTTGGAGGCTGACAAAATAAACACACTGTTAACTTCATTATACATTTTCACATAGACGGTGCACTATTCTGATGTTACTGCTTTAGCATGTTCCACAGTGTGCCATTAATTTTATCGCATGCATGTATTCAGCCTACTGAGAAACTACCCGATGGTGTCACATGCTTGTCTCCATGCGTTATAATATAAAATAAAATAATAAGACCTTCCTGGAGACAAGCAACTGTAAAAGTTTAATGATCGTGGTACTATATTCTATCCTAAATTTGCAAGTGAAACGGAATATCTTAACAAATAGACCCCATGCCAATACGTGAAATTAGTTTGTAAATGGAAGAGTTGTAAATGGAAGAGAATCTGTGTTGCTTTACAGAGATTTTAATTTGCAAAGCACAAGATAACACTAGAAAAAGTGCCAGCAATGCATTTTCAACCCCCTTGCTTAGCATTGGATCGGGCTACAGATATTTTTTCCATGATTTGGTGATCCTCTTGCACCATTCGGGCAAAGAAGGTGTGAATAAAATTGGAGGTAAATGCAAATGAGATGCTGAGTGAGCACAACCATCCTCAGAGTAAATGGAAAAATTAAGATGAGGATCAAAGCGGAGGCTAATCTCCAGAGATTGGTGGTAAATTACACTGGAGTTTAAAGATGCTCTGTGCAGATTTTCAGATTTACGGTTAACAGTGGCTGCTAATTGTACTGCTGTTGTAGGTGCTTTCATTTGTGCTTCCCCTGTGGAGTACAAGTTAGAATACCTAGTGTAGCAGTTTTCTTAATGGGTTGGTCTGGGTTGGTAAATTAATGCCAGCTAGTTAACGTGAAGCTGTTTTGCAGGCATAGCTAATAAGTTTGGTTGTTGGACTTTTTGTCAGTATTTCTATATTCTGCAATGTGGGATGTCAATATAAGGTGATAAGTGGAGCTCGCTTTGGAAACCAGGTGTTACAAAAGTGTCATAGACTCACATGGCACACGCAGAATTTATTAAATATGTGGGAATTTGATCTTTTTTTTAGCTCAATGCTTTAGTTTTTGGTGCTGTTAAAATGTGCCACGATGAAAGCTGTTCTTAATCAAACACCAGCAAGTGAGGGTGTAAAGTGGCATGCCTTATTGCATCCCCAAATGAACATAAGGTGCACAAAGAAGTGTTTTTTTTTATGGTAATGATGAGAGAAACCCAACCAGTATCAAGCAAGTTGCAAAAATAACTGTCAGTCATCTCAGCGACTGAGATATGTGGTACTACTTTATCACTACAGTTTAATTAACCTTAAAAAAGCCTGGACTAAAATGTCATTCATAATTAACAAATAGTTTATTAAGAATGAGTCAGACTTTGGGCATAGTTACCAAAACCAAACCATTGTTAATAAAGTATTTGCTCATTAAGAATTATTTTTTTCTGCTTGGTAAAATTCATGCATAATTTACAAATAGTTTATTAGTGAGTAAGAAAATGTGACTGAATACACCAAAACCAAACCATTTTTAATAAACTATTTACCATTAAATATTTTAATGAGCAAATAGTATCAGTATCTGTATTTGTTACTTTAGTAAAAATACAGATACTGAAGCAAAAAAAAAAAAAAAATCCTACTCAAGTAGAAGTATCACAGAAGTATCAAGTAATCTATTAAGTACAAGTATTAAATTACCCATTAAAAATGTACATAACGCGTAAAAAGTAAAAGTATGTTGAGATCTAATAAAACTTCAAATGTAGTGAATAGATTGGATTTTCTTATATACTTTTATTTGCATTTTTTGTTCACTCAAACTATGAACTTGTTAAAAATAAGCCATTCAGCCTTTTCAGCAGGTCTCAAACTATAGTAAAAAGTACTTTTACTTTTCAGTTCTGTTAAAAAATGTAGTGGAGTAGAAAGTACAAATACCTTCGCTCAAATGTAGTAAAATAAAAGTAAAGCACACATTAGGTATATGTTCTTAAGTACAATACTTCACTACTTTTACTTTGTTACATTCTTCCACCGTGATAACTATGTATCTGCCCCTTGTTCTTTTGCGTGTTCTTTCTGGATGACTTGAGAAATAATGTCTGACGGGTTCAAATTAGTTGGATAGGAAAACAATGATCAACAATTACCTCACCAGTAAAATAATAAAAAACGTATCAAAATAGCTAACAGAAGATGTCTTGTCTATTAGTTGCAGCAAAGCATTTCTAGATTCCAAGCTGCTTTGTAAAATATGCATGAGTAACTGATTCCTGTTTAACATCTGAAACAAACTGAAAACATCTAACCATCAACCTGACTGAAGCCACACGAACGACTGTGAAAGAGGCCGTTACACAGACGTAATGAAAAGCCAATTATATGTATCAACTCCCTGTTTTGGCGTACTTGTTTGAACGCGCCATTGTCCCGGGCAGTATGCAAAGTTAAACCTCTTGTTTACCAGTCACTTTAGAGTCAATCTGTTTCTTCACGCAGGCCGTTATGATTGAAGGCAGCATTGAGCCAGCAGACAATCACACCGAAGAGAAGGGGGATAAGCCCGGTTCTATAAAGCAACATGGAGGTGCACTCTGGCCCGTGCTACAGAGCCGAGGCTGTGAGAAAGCGGCAGTTAAACAGTACCCAGGTTTTGGTGAGAGGAGGGCTTTCTCGGCTCACTCTCCCGGTCACTTCTCGGTGGGTGTGGGAAAGGGGGAGGTCCCGCTCGCAGTCGGTATAAGGACGAATGAGGCAGTCGTCAGAGGTGTGGGATGTAGCCCCTTAAAAGAAGCGCGAGGTCAGCGAAGTAGAATGAAAATGACAACAAAGAGAAGGGAGGAAGTGGTGCAAACGAGCATGTCCGTCAGCTGTATACGCTCGGCAGTCTAAAGCAACACGGAGCCACCCAAAGTTTGAACTGCGTTTCAATGGGAAATGAGAGTTTTGAATGAAAAAAAACAACGCATAATGAACATACCCTGTCAAACTCGAAGGAAATGTCAATTTAAAGGTTCTATAATGCACAAAATTAACCCATGTGAGCTTTAAACCACGTTATAATGCTGTTACCTCATAAAAAACAGTCCTAGTTTTGTGTTTTGTTTCATTTACACATATTTTCATTCACACACACCCATTATTATAAGCCTGTCTGCATCCCGAAAGCTCTAAATGCTCTGTTCCACCTTGTGATGTCATGTAGTGGTAGTTTTCAAGTTAACAGCTACCTTTTTACCTTTTGTTCAGTCGAGATTTACAATTCGCAAGTCTAAACTTATCCAAATGATTCTAGCGAAGGTGTATGGAGTTTAAAAACACAGTTGAGTAATGTGC
This sequence comes from Periophthalmus modestus, assembly GCA_019594935.1. Lineage (NCBI taxonomy): Eukaryota > Metazoa > Chordata > Actinopteri > Gobiiformes > Gobiidae > Periophthalmus > Periophthalmus modestus. The sequence continues at coordinate 27,057,009 of JAIEZT010001214.1, forward strand.
ATTGCCACGTGACATCACAAGGTGGAACAGAGTGTTTTCTGTTTGAGGAAAGAACTTTGTCTAAATATGTAGAGTTTGTGAATAATGTGTGAATGAAACAAAAGACAACTCTGGGGATGTAAAACAACGGGAACAACAACAACATAGCATAATATAGACCCTTTAATTAAAAATGTAGGCGTTCAAAAAAATTAAATAAATACTTAATACTTAATAATAAATAAAAACTTTGGTACACTGGCATTTATTAATTTCATTTAATTTCACATTTATAATTTATTCTTTTTTTTTCCATGAATAAATACATAAATAACAAACAAACACAATGCATTTTCTACAAATGTTTTTTTTTTACTGTGCACTCTATAGACCAAAAGCATTTCAAGTAAACTATTAAGTACAGGGTATTTCTATAATGTACAATGAAGAAAGGGAATAAAAAAGTAAAGCCATTTTGTTGTAAAGAACACAGAGATATGTCTGTGCCAGCTGTCCAGAGTGGCACTTCTCTAAAGGTAATATAACTGGGGCTGAGGTCAGTGCTCATAAACTGGTCATATGTTTTTGATTCTGTGATTCATGAAGCCACAGATGGCCATTAGACCATGCCATCTGGACCAGCATGTCCACAGCAGAGAGACACAGAGCAAGAGCATCCCAGAGGAAAGCATTACAAACTTCTACAAATAACACTTAGCTTTTATTTTTATAGCAATCAGTGTAACATATTTACTCTTTTATGCAACACAAACACATGCTAATTACAGAGAAAGAAGTTACTGCAAATGATATAGCCTATTATAAGAAAAGAAGGGTAAAAGTTGAGAAATTATTGAGTTGTTTAGTGTACTGAAAAATAAAATAACAACCGCAGAAGTATAGCCTTTTTCTCCAAAGGATGCATGTGGGCCCAATTTAAAAACATATATTGTCCTATAGGAAGGCTGCTATTGATTTGTTGTGAGGTCAGTACGGACACAGTCTCACAAATACAAATGGCATTGGATATTGATTGAAAATACATTCAAAAGCTGCACAATGTTATTTATCGCAGCTACCAATTTGAAACTCAACCACAGTGTGCAACAGACAGATGAATACAGAAAAATAATCGTAATTAACACTTGATTGTGTAAGTACCCCAGTGCATGGCCTTTAAGAGTACTGCAGTGTTCTGGCGTAAGGAGACATGGCGAATTTCTTCTAGTTGTTTATTTTTTCTGAATACAAGGGCTACTGTAGGCTGTAACCCACAAGAACAAAATAACAGCAGTCTCAACTCGTCGGCATAGCAACCAAGTGTCAAATACAAAAGCAGTTACATTAACAACGACACATAAACAGTTACAGGAACAATAAAAGGCGTCACCTCTGAACTAAACACAGAATATCAGATCATTACAGTACTCGGGGACAAACTGCATGTATTTCAAGTAGTTTCGAAATGCTTGCCGTCATAATTCATCGAAAAAGAGTAGCCAAGAGAGAAGGAAAGAGAAAGAGAGAGACTGAGGAGGTGAGAAGGACGCGGAGTACTTTAAGAACAACCTTGAAGAGGATTACTGAACCAGACCAAAAAACTCGATAGTTGTGAATTGATCTTATTTCACGATTCGGATACAAATGCGATACTTCCTGATTCATTATATTTATTTGTGTCTGTGTAATCCCTCAGTTGTCCAGGTCTGATCCAGAGCAAAAGATGAAATTTAAGTCCGTCAACTTTCACTCCTACAATGATTTATCCAGTTAACAGTTTATTTAAATGTTGTTTTTTGCTATATTTACCAGTAATAATAACTGAAAGTAACCCCTGTTCTATGAGTTATTATTTCGTTTTTCTCTGTTGAAAGCTATTCACGGGTTTTACCTTCTTCTTTAGGTGACATTTTGAGGACTTTTCACCATTCAACAGATATAATATTTAGTTTTAAGCTGTTAATTATTGCAATTTTCACTATTTATCACTCTGAAACCCATGGATGAGCTGCAGCATGTTCTTTGTAGAAGCTAATGTGAGCAAATGATGCACCACAGCAACCCCTGACAGAAAGAGAGATGCCAAGTAATCACAACTATATGTTTCAGAAAGGTCTTAGTATAAGTTGTAGCTGATGATATAACCCAACTGAGTGGAGCTTCATGGTGAAAGCGGGTAAGGCTGGATAAAGGAACTAAAAATACTCAGGAGAACAAAGGAGCAATTGACTGCAGCCGTGTAGGTGAGACGCAGTGTGTTATGACAACAGACTACCTCCTGGGCCTTATATTCACTAGAGTTATTTATGTATATCTTTATGTGTCTGGCTTTGTCTCTTGTACACTGTGAGAAATAGAAAGTTAGAAAATAAATCCGAGGAACAACAGGAAAGGTAAAGGTTTCTACACTTAAAAGTATGTAACTTTTCTAGCATAGGATCCACTCCCTGCTTGTTCCCATGGAGATATCATTGCTTTGCCGCAAATGTTCCACTGTATTACACTTATATCCTAGGTATCGCCACAGGGACAAGCAACATCAGCAGCTTACGGGTCATATCTGTGAAGAGGTGAGCCCGTGTGCAGGTTTTTAGCTTTTGGATTTAATTATGTTGAATAAATGCAAGATTAGTTAAATGCTATACTGCGGAACGTTCCAAGAAAAGCGCTAATATCTCCATGAAGACAAGCTGAAAATGTTACATAGTGCACCCAAACTATAATATTTAACTGTTTTGTAATAGCATTTACTCCCCAATTTTGAAATAGTAAGCAATTTTCACATTTGTAAACCATAGTTATGTGCAATGCAAAGTGTAGAACAGAAGTATGACATTGACCACGAGACGCACATGTATTGACATCTTCATTAACACATTATGTAAACTGAATCACACTTTAAACTACAAGGACCATGTCACCTTGGTAAATTGCAGAGGGTCATATGAGTCATTGCATATTACGGAAATATATGGGGATGTGTAGGAATGCATTTGTAAATTACTCCTTTCACACAAAACAACTAAAGTGAACATAACCTTAGAAACACTGAAAAAATCTTTTGCTACTATTTCAGGAAACTAGTCATGAACAATTCTAACTCTATGCAAATGAGCGCTCAGCTTTTTTGTTTTACTTCAATAAATATGCTTAACAATTAGAATTTGAGTCCTCTGCCAGATGTTTAATTTACTTAAAAAACGGACCTGTCTAAACTTGTGAATTTCTTCTTCCAGTCGATGACCAAAACGAGAAGACGGAAAGACCAGATGGAAATATAAGCTGTATGTATGAGTGCGACCGCAGTACTGTTATCTAACTCTGTCTAATTAGTGATGTAGGTCATGTCCAATTAGATTAAGATCACTGCCAGAGACATCCAAACATCCATGTCCCCGATAATGCAGATGCTGAATTACACAAAATGCATGAAGACATTTGAAATAAAACAGCACGTTAAATGTATAAAAGTAAATATGAGAGTAGAATGTACAGCTGATCTTATAGTCTATACTGTAAAAACTGACCGAGATAAACAATTCAACATGCTGGAGCGAGGCCAGCTGTACTAAAACGTGGTCTGCCTTTGGAGAAACATGATTTTTTAAACACTTTTGGTATTGTATGGAATGTAACATGAACTGGAAAGTGCAGACCTGCATAAAGGTGACCGGCTCATATAACGGTCGACAAATCTTTACCAGGATAGCTCCTGTTGTGATTTTAGGAGGTAACGCTGTTGTTTTTGTTGTTCTAACAGCCGTGTGTTAAAAAGACGCAAAGCCTATTGGATTTTTGCCTTACAAACTCTTAGTCCAAAAGGCTTACATGATAAACTATTGTTTAATGTAATGCTATGATGTTGTAATGTGGAGTGCTGTTTGTTTGCCCTCCCCTGAGCTATGAGGGAGATGTATGTGAACTTGTTGGGGGTGTTGTTTAAGTCATTTATTTTTTTTTTTTTCTGTAAATGTCAAATGTATGATATTTAACAGCTACTTTTTCCGAGTGATAGTAATCAGTATATTTTTCTAGCTATTATCCATGCATTTTAACTCGCAAAAGATGTTTGTACAGTGAATTATGCACAATTTTGCAGGTATATTGGGGTCTAATTGTAAATGTATGTGTTTTCACTATTGTGATTGGTTGATTGAACTGAAGGGGGAGGTCCTTTAACTTATATAAGGGGAGCGGAAGGGGCTGTCCTCATACCTGAGGAATGTCAGACCGAAACGTAAGAATAAAATTGAATCAAGAGTGAGACAGTGTGCGAGGGTTTCCTTAACCTTTCAGACCTTGTTCTTGAAAGATTTAACATCAAGTAGTATTATTATTATAGTATATTATTTTGTATAATTACAATTAGCATATTGACCGTAGTAACTGTTGTGTCAAGTTGCGCTTGCCATGCTTCAACAGGTGCTCTTCCATGCAACCAGTTGATTCTCATAGCTTTATTTTTTCAATCATTGTAACTACTTTATTCAAAATATATTTATTCAGAACAGCTCACATAGAATTCCAAAGACTTTCTTTTTCTCAAAATTTCAAAATGCAGTTTTACATTCACAGTCATAAACTGAACGCCAAAAGCAAGTTTGTGCAATAAAATATAATGAAAAAACTCACCTATGCTGCCCCTACTACCACAACTGGAACATGTACTTTTCAGCGCACCGTAAATAAATAATAATACTACTATTTATTGCATTTACAGTTGCACACACAATTACAGGCCATTTCAGTCCATAGTCTGTGTAGGACATTTTAAAATGATGTTTCCATTATAGCTGCAGTTTCTCCACATAATGCCCCAATAATGAATAGTACATACAACTGGGTGCTTTGTGAATTGCCAATGCTTTTTAGGGTGCAGCGAGGGCCAAGGGAAGCCATCGACTTCATTAGCTTTCAAGTTCAGAGCTGGTAATTGAAATCCATTAGGATGATTCAAAATGGATCTGATGGTAAACATAAGTGAGTTTCTGTGGGGGCAGAGGAGGCAAATGTAAATGTGTGTGCGTAATATGAGAGAATAAAAGCAGCGGAGCAGGTAAAAGGGATAGAGCGGAGGAAAAAATAACGAGTGAAAAAGAAGAGAGGAGGAACCATGAGCAGTAATATCCATTAGATTTATTGTGCTGCAATTCCCAGCGCCTCCAGTTCTTGCCGGAGGGGTACTATATTGCATTTCATCACACTTTCATTTTCTGGCTCAGATGAGAAATGGGAGTTGGGTAGCAGTAATGTAGCATGTATGTGCTAAATCTCATCTCTAATAAAATCAAACACATCACAACTTTGGCTCTTTTGTGACAGCGCCACGGCAAAATGAAACGCCATCTGTTATCGTATCAACGCCGCCTTATTAGAACATAAAAATCAAAGGCAGCCGAGGAGGAAGAATGGCTATAATGAATACTGGGGATAATGGGATGTGATGGAAGATTGGCTTTAAAAGAAGAAGATAGGTCTTTTTCAATCCAAGCAGCTATATTTTCTAAGCGCAATAAGTATACAGTCCATCAAAGGCATACAGTACATATTATCTGATAGTGGCAGCCAACTGGAACAAGGTAATGTCTTGCAACGCTGTGAGTATGTGCAGCCAGGATATGCACTTCAGAACGCTTTTGTTTTTATGTAATAGTTGTTAGTTTAAAGAAGACATATGCTTTTATCAGCTATATAATTTTAATCTATAAAACCCACTTATAGTTATATTATATTTTGGACATTTTAAAACACAATATTTATCTAAAACCACTTAATAAAAGAAACAAGTCTAGAGATTTTTGGTACACTGCCATAAACCTCAAAAAAATGGGGAGTGGATTTTTTTTCATTTGTGCTAAAATAGCTACATGACGCTATTGAATCCTACATGTAACACTTTTGTTTTAAAAATGTAAAATCTAAGACGAAAGTAACTAAAGAGCAATGGGTGTATGGGGGATAGAGGAAAGTGGGAATTTTCTGAGCAATGGTGTTTTGAATGTTGGAGAATTAAGCTTTGTCAGACATGCATTAATGACTTGAGTTGGCACATGAGAGAAACAATTATATCATGGTTAAAAAGTGCAATTTTGTGTGTCTCCTTTTATATACAACAATACTTCAAATCTAATTCATTAGGCCTATATATTCCAATAGTACCGTCCATGTATCCTTGAAGCTATAATCTGTCAATCAATGGAAATAAATCAGGACATGACCTCATTAGAATAGAAAACAAACACAGAATAAATCTCAGCTCTGGGGACTTTAGCAGAACTTATGCAAGAACAAAATACACATTATAAATGCAAGCAAGCAGTCACAAAGGCAAATACACTCAAAGGTATTACACATTCCATTAAATAACACTCACATTATGTATTCTACTTCATCTGGACTTGTGTAGCTCATATAGGCAATTGTAATCAACCCTATTGTAAATCCCTCGTGAGAAAATGGCATCTTTGAGTCACTGCATTGGCACAGAATTTTTGTGCAGCTGTTAGTTCTGACTGTCTTATAGTAAAAAATAACAAGATGGACAGGACAAAATAACAAGATTGGGGACAGTAACTCATCTGGTAGAGTGTGTGTCCACGGATCCAAAGGTTGACAGTTCAAACCCCGCTCTCGACGTAAACATCATTGGTCGAGCAGTTAGATCCACTAACTCACAGGTTTGATTCCAGCTCCCACTGATGAATGCTGTTGTTGTGTACTCGGGCAAGACACTAAACCCACCTTGTCCCCAGTGTCTGCGTACACTGGAGTGTGAATCGGTGTGAGTGGATAAGCGCTATATAAAAATGTAACAAATTCACAAGGCAAGTTTATTTGTATAGCACAATTCGTACACAAAGTAATTCAAAGAGCTTTACAGAACAAGAAAGACATTAAAATCACACAAATCAAACATGAATAATCACAAACAATCATCATAAAATTACCATTAAAACAGAAGACTTTTATTGTTGCCATGTTTTTTTAGATTGTAAAAAGCTGCAGATGTTATTGATTTGACGTGGCTGCTAAAGTTTAAGTCTGAGTCCATTATTGCCCCTAGATTTCTAACCTGATTTAAAGGTTTTAGAGTGAAAGACTGGAGGTGACTGCTAACACTTTCTCTATGTTTCTGTGGACCAGAGACTATGACTTTGGTCGTGTCTGAGTTTAGCTGAAGAAAGTTGTTTTACATCCACACACTGATCTGATGTCCACAGGGCAGGGACATTTTATCTGAGACACATATAATAATCATATACAATAATTCCCTTTAGTGACACACAAATTACCTTTACTTTCCCTTGTTAGCAAAAATATTGTTATATAATACGCTCGGCAGGCTGCAGGAATTTGTCTCAAAGTGGAAAGGCTAACTTCATAAAATAGTGTAGCCGTTTGTCATGTCTTTGTTTTGAGCCGGGGCTGGCAGCAGGAGGGAGTGCTGGTGGCTGTTGTAGCATTAGTGCTTTAGTATTGACAGCGTGCACTTGCTGGCACTGGCCTCATAAAGCACCTCATTAGCCAGAGGAGTGAGGGGTCAGTTGCTTGAGCTTCATATAATGTGTCTGTATCAGATAGCTGACAACAGGTGGGGGATTAGAAACACGGTTGCACAACTAATAATAATACCATATGCCTGATCCACTAGTTACAAAATATAGATAATCAGAACCAGGGAGTGATGGGATTGGCCTCATCACAGATATTTGCGGTCTTTGTTGTAACTGGAGGGAATCTGCAGAAGAAAACAAAAGGCTGAAAATAATTTGTTCTCCTTTGCTTTGTCAATTTCTGCGCCCGATCTCCCGATAGTCGTTAAACAAGTTGTGGGGTTGTTTTAATTATCAATAGTAAAGCAATCTGTTCATAATTACAAACATTTGCTCATGGCAATTACAAAGTGTGGCTGGTAGCGGTTTAATTTGCCCGCTCTAATCTCGTCTGTAATTAGAGCACACACAAGCAGAGCAGAGTTGTTCAGCTCCCAGGCAAACAAGACAAGACTGAATTTTCCATTATAACAAAGTGCTGAGTGCCTGCAGCTCAGACAGGCACACGCTATGACCGGCCCTCCATGTGAAACACTTCATTTGAATCTGTTTAGTCTTACACACTGATTGGACTGTCAACGTATTGCTTTACCATGTCAGTTTGACGTTATATGGAATTATAAAGTGTTGGACAATATGGCGTTCAGGATTATTGTTTTGTGATTTGATAGAAAGTGTTAATGGGGATTCTAATACAAAAAGATAAGAGCAGTGAATGAGGGTGTTGAGTGCAGCTCACGCCAGCATCAACATCCCATTAATATTTAGCAAACCCCCATCTTACCTATATCAGATTTGGCATGCACACTGATTAGGCTCGTCAGTCGATATTATGCTTGTAAATGCCAAAAACTGATACAATTATGAATGGAATGAGTCTTTGTTTTGTCTCGAGGTGCTACTACAACAGTTTTTAGTTTTAAATAAACCTATTGTTAGACTTTGTTTTTTTTGTTTTTGTTTTTTTTTCATAATTCAAGAGTGAATGACATTTATATATAAGGAACTACTTCATACACAGCTGGAATATGTCACATTAATCATTGATACGAGAACATTTAATACAAGATCACATGACTGTATAAGTCTAAGGACTGACTGCAGCAGAACTGACATGGGGGAAAATGCCTTTTGGCTGCCTTGCTCCACAGAAATGGAATATATTTTAAGGACAAGCAAATTGGATACTTTGTGGCCAAAAATGCAATTTAATAATCTGGTACCAAAAATTTATGCTCACACCTGCACCTGTTTTTAATGTTTTAAATGGACTTATTTTTGTTTGTATTTTTCTGTTTTTTAGACGAGGTGCCCATGAAAAGGAGAGTTATACATACACACACACACACAGACATGAACACACACACACACACAAACAATAAAAATAATAATATGATTGTTTGTGCTTGGTATCTCAATCTATCTATATCTATATCTATATATCTATATGTACATGAGCAAGAGCCAGAGGAGACCCATCTGGAGTCTCCCACCATCCAGGACTCCTCAACCCCCGAGGAGAGAGGTCCGGCCCAGGCACCCCTGAACGAGGTACCACTGCACAAGGTACCCCTGAACGAGGTACCCCTGAACGAGGTACCCCTGAACGAGGTACCCCTGAACGAGGTACGCCTGAACGAGGTACGCCTGAACGAGGTACGCCTGAACGAGGTACCCCTGGACGAGGTACAAGGTACTCAGGACGAGGTACCCCTGGATGAGGTACGCCTGAACGAGGTACCCCTGGACAAGGTACAAGGTACTGAAAGAGGTACCCCAAGACGAGGCACCCCTGAATGAGGTACCCCTGGAGGAGGGCGCTCTGGTCAGGGCGCTCCGCCAAGAGTTGGAGCGAACGAGGGCCAAGCTCACAAATCAGGTCCAAATGAACCAATCACTGGACCTCAAGCTCAAGACTCAGGAGAGGATTAACCAACAGCAAGACCAGGAGATCCAAACTCTCACTGAGACCCTCCAAAACAAGGACCACGAACTGCAGCATGAGAAAGAGGAGCATCGGCAGAGAAGAATCAAGCATCTCCAGTCACTGCAGGAGATGATGGGGGTGAAAAAGGAGCTCCACAAAATCAAAAACGGCACAGTAAGAACAAACGTGGCAGATGCAGAGTTTCGAAAAGTCAAGGCTTTGCTCCAGGAGAAAGAAAAGGAGGATGGTGGCCCACATCAGTGCCCACAAACAGACAAGGAACCTGTACATCAGCACAGGACATGAAAACAAGCAGCTGAAACAGGACCTCCACAACACCCAAGACTTGACAGCAAAAATGGAGCTGGAGCTGCATAAAGTCAAAGACATGCTAACAAGAAGAGCTGGAGAGTGTCACCAGTTTCCACAACAAAATCAGATTTTCTCATTTCCACAGTGCACTGAGGCACAAAACTCAGCTCAAACAAGAACTGGCCTTTGCTCAAACGAACATGGAAGAGATGAGCAGGACACTTGAAAAACAGGACTTGGAGATCTAAACTCTCACTGAGGCCCTGCAAAAGAAGGACCTAGAACTGGAACATGAGAAAGAGGAGCATCGACAGAGAAGAATCAAGCATCTCATGTCACTGCAGGAGATGATGGAGGTGAAAAAGGAGCTCCACAAAATCAAAAATGGCACAATAAAAATAAATGTGGCACACAACAACATCAGTCAGCGAGGAGCAGAGAAGGGGCCCCGGCGTTACCACCGCTAAGGCAGCTCCAAATATGATCTTTGGCCCCTGCATTACAACAAAATAAAACTCCATAAAACTATTTAAAATATTTGTTATTCGCGTTTTTATTGTTTTACAGTCCAAACCTGACTCACCTGCAGCCGCACAACTCTCACTATTATGACGGATATTGGTGAAATCTGAAGTAAAAATACAAAAAATACACAAGTAAAAGTATTAAAGTACCTGTTTAAAAGTGACTTAAAGATGAAAAAGTAAAAGTTGTGTAGTTTTGATCTGAGAGTTAACACTGTTGTGCCAACATGAACTGAGCGTTAGCTGCACGAGGGGCAGGAGCTTTGGAATTTGTGCTGAAATTTAGATTTTAATGTCAAAGTGACTGAAAACACAAATAAAACACACACACGCCACACACACACACATATACATACATACACACACATACATACATACATACATACATACATATACATATACATACACATACACACACACACACACACACACACACATATACATACATACACACACATACATACACACATACACACATGTCACCATTTATTTTTTTGCCACTGTTTCATTTCTAGGATGTGGTGCTATTACATTATCAGAAAAATCCATATTAATACCCCTTTGGTTTTTAATACTAACTGATGTATCAAACACAAAAATGCAAACAAAGAATTAATTTATTATGTTCATTGGATATATTCATAATTATTCACCTCCTTAATTAGATGCATGACAACAGAGTATTTGCAGGTCTGACACGTACCTGCTTGTACCTGTCTGTTCTTACACTTTCATAACAATAACTATAGGCATCTCACTGACAGTTCCCTGCAGTCTGTTCAAACCACGGCTCTTTCCTCTATCTTTCAAATCACAATACGCATCTCTGCTTGTTCGAAAGAAGAATCACTTAAGGCACTTTATATGGTCCTGAAAACCTGTCTGTTTCATTAATCAAAATACTTGCATGTACGATAGGCTTATAGTGAATATCTATTATCTTTGTTGTAGAATTAAACAGATTTTAGAGTGCGTAACATCTGTATTACAAAGCTGAGACATTTTAAGTGTCTTTTTGAACTGAATTACTCATATAAACTTTAATCTATGGCAGTATTCAGGAAAGACTTACCATGATGTTCTTTTTAGTGTGGGCTGCAGGTATCCTTCTCAAAAAACACGTTTATTAAAACCCTTTCGACGGGTTCTATTGATTTCATTTTGCAATCTAAGAAAGTGTGTGGCCACTGCGCTCAGAATAATTTGAACAGCATCATAACAAAAGCAAAGCAATTCTACTATTGTCAATTTTCACTTTTAAAACAATCTTTTCTTTTTTTGGGGCATAGCAAACCACATAGTACTTTCATGTGTGTGTGAATGTGCAGCCTGCTCTGTGGCCTTAACACAAATGCTAACTGTTACATAATGAATGAGTGGTTTAATATGGGAATAAAGATTAGCCACTGACCCCCTTTTTTATCATCATCTTATTTCAGGAACTTCAGGAGATTTTAAAATGTTTTTGGATGTTGTAATAGACACGATTTTTATGGGCTCTACCTGATTTTTACTGTCTTATAAACCTCATGCATTTTGAGAATCCTAATTAATGCATTCATAAGCTCTTTTCACACCTCTCAGAGTCCAGAGTAGAGTTTTGCAGTGATGCTAATGCTAACAGCAACTAGCATACTAACTACACACTTCCTGATACTCTGAAAATATAATGTTTTATAATTAGATGTAAACTGTACAAGTCAGAGTAAGAGCTTCTTGCACACTATATCTGTACTGTGGCGAGACTAATTTAGCTTAAATACCTGGAAATAAATGAGGTACCGGTCCTTTAAACTTGCACAGAATTCTGTTCACACTTGTCCCGGTTTGGTCCTGGTTTGGTCCTGATTTGGTCCTGGTTTGGTCCCGGTTTGGTCCCGGTTTGGTCCTGGTTTGGTCCTGGTTTGGTCCTGGTTTAGTCCTGGTTTGGTCCTGGTTTGGTCCCGGTTTGGTCCCGGTTTAGTCTTGGTTTAGTCATGGTTTGGTCCTGATTTGGTCCTGGTTTAGTCCTGGTTTGGTCCTGGTTTGGTCCTGGTTTAGTCCTGGTTTGGTCCTGGTTTAGTCCTGGTTTGGTCCTGGTTTGGTCCTGGTTTGGTCCTGGTTTGGTCCTGGTTTGAGCCCTTTTCAGTGCTGTTCTAGTCCCAGTTTAGTCCTGGTCAAGTCCAGGATTAGTTCCGGTTAATCCCAGTTTTGTTGCGCTGTTTGTGCAAGTGTGAACACAGCTTTAATTATTTATGGAAACATGCTATACTGATATCGGTTTCATCCTTTCCATTAGTGTTTCAGTTTTGTTTTCTATATGTTGCCATTAAATTGATAAAGATATATTTTTTTTATGTATTTATTTATTTGATCTTAGTTGTACTTCTTTGCCCTAGAAAAGGTAAAAAATTATCAACATTTAAATGTAGTTTTTGTATCATTTAATACTATACGGCATTACTGACGTGAAAAGACATGATTTTTAGTACTGCTTGTTGTGATAAGCCTTTATGGTGGGTTGAAGAGGTCAGAGATTAAACAGTCTTTGTGTGCTACAGGAGCGGGTCACCAAACAAGCTTCTGGTTAGTGCTCTTGATGAATAAATCATTGAGCGTACCCCCCACAGCACAAGCCTCCCCCCGTCCTCCCTCTCCCATCCCATCCCTGGACCCTCTCGCATCTGCTACCATTATACACACCAGCCTTTACTGCTGTTCACTGCAATGTGTCACGGCAGCGTGGATTAAAGTGCCCTGAAAGATAAACATTATATTAGTTCATTACCCCCTTTAAACCAATGCAAATTAGAGTCATTACCCCGCCTCTGCCCCTGCCCTGTTTTGTCTTTATGTGCCCTTGATGAGGTGCCTGTTCGTTCAGCCCCAAATTGAACCACACACCCTCAGCTCTTGAAGTGAGCATTGTGCAGGTTTAGACCTATTTTCAATTCTGCAGGTAAAAGACACTCTTACCCAATAGTGTAAGAAATAGTCAGTTTTGATACTTAAGTAAAAGTACAGATACTGGAACAATAGAAATACTTAAGTAAAAGCACCACATGAAATAATCAAATTAAAATTACCTCTTTGTACTTAAAGAGTAAAAAATGAAAGCATTTCACGCAGGTTTTGGGGGTCTTACAAACCTTCAAATGTATTGATTCTGATAAAAATTTGGTCTGTATTTTGTTCAGCAGAAACAATTGAATCAATACTTTTGCTAGCTGTGTATTTTTGAACATGTTAAGAAAAAAAAGTTTTCTGCAGGTCTCACAATCTCAAAAATACTTTTACTTTTCAGTCCTGTTCAAACATGTAGTGTTGAGCAGAAAGTACGGATACCTACTCTCAAATGTAGTGACGGAAGTAAAAATTATAGTACTTTAATACTTTTACTACATTCCACCACTGCTCTTACCCAGTGATCTTTGTTGCATTTGTCAAGAAAAAAAAAAAAAATATATTGAAGTTAATTTGGTTCATTAAGTATTTATGAATGATACAATTTGACACCACCAGTTACTAACTAAGCAATTATCCCACACAAATAACTGATAATAAGTGGTTTTAAATGTAAGTTAATGTTGAAGAAGATACTGTCTAACATGAGAACAAATCTTTAGCATTCTATTGAGACTGTACTGTAAGTGTACAGGCAGATTGGACAACAGAATAACACTGATCAGATGGAGGCTTTGTCGTAAACCGCTGTGACTGCTAATGTCGCTAATAATGGCTCAAGCTGATCTGCATGTATTGGAGGTAAGCCAAGGAGAACATGCAAACTCCTCACCCACTTGATGTGAGGTGAGAGTGCTAGAGTCATCTTTTTTATCTATTTATTTAATGTTAATAAGAACAAATAAACATGAATCCCCATAAATAAATAGATATCCTTCACTTTGCTGTCACTTAGTTTTACATTGTATCCCGAATCCATTCTATTTCTTTGAACTTGGGACCGGAAAATTGCCATTCCTTACCTATGTGATTCATTACCCAAAGTGATCCTGAATGGGTTGAACCATACAGTCTGTTGTCCCACCCCTGAGTTAAGCAGTAATGCAGCCTGACAGCAATAAATAACGTTAATCACAATAGGGATCTAATAATGATTTGGCAAAGGCCCGGGCAGCTCATCAGTGCTCGTCAAACTAACCAATATGGCAGTGAGATTATGCTGGCAGCTGTCGGTGACAACTGTATCTAAATCACTCCTCCAGCGCCCGCGTCTCCTCCTCTCTGATCTCCCGAGTGAAGCCTGCGTGTGTCGTTTTTATATTCATCTCTTCTTTCACAAGCTAATTACTGTCCTGATGGTAGATAGCATTACGACATTGTTAAAGTCACTCCAGAGCTTAGTCAGGACATTTGAAGGCACACTTAGTCTACATCGCAACATTATTACTTCTATAAATGCGGTTTCATTATGGCATACTGTATACTCCATATATCAGCGTACCTCTGCCAGTTACAATTAAACTCTCCGTGGCCTTGCTTTTGGCTGGGATGAGTTACCCACAACAATATTGTAAGGTTCACTTTATTATCCCCATAAGGAAATCTGTCCTCCGCATCTGACCCAATCTTCAATGCCGGTGGGACAACCTGTCAAGGGCCCGGAGACCCATCCCTAGACTGGAGAACGTTTTGGGGTAGTATGTTAAGGAGGTATGTTTTTGCTTTATGGTATTATTATTTTTTTACGTTTTACCTTTTGGTTCCATTCATCCATCCATTTTCTTCAACTTATCAGTGGCCCGGATACGGGGGAAACAGTCTAAGCAGGGACTTCCAGACTTCCCGCACCCCAGACACTTCCTCCAGCTCCTTCTCTTTTTCCTTTCTTTGGCACATATTACAAGGAGAGAGCAAAAACTAATTCAAAATGTTTAGTTTCAATTTCTTGCATATTTTGTGACTAGATTTTTTTTCACATTCTCAGAATAAATTCTTTCATTCCTGCTTTTTTAATGATTATTAATAAAAATACTAAAAACTAAAATTGGCATAGCTTTTTAAACTAGTTGAATTGTAAAAAGTCTCCAAACCACATTAGAAATCTTCTGACCAGCTGACTACTAAAATAATCTTTAGTTGCAGCCCTAATTGCCTTATGCCTGCAGCTAAAGTGGAGCTAAACACAAAATCTGCTCTTTTTTTCTCTGCTAAACTGTGTATATGGTATTTTTATTGTATTATCTACTGTTCCAAGTAATTTTATTGCAATTTTAGTGCAAACTAGGTACGTTTGCAGCTTTTTTAAATAGTGTGTGCTACCTTTATGACCACTGCAAGTTCAAGTACTATGTGACATCACGTAGGACTCTCCTGATTACAGCCAGGTGTTTCTGACTACAAACACCAACCCCGCCCCTTTTCCCCTTTCACTATTTTCTTTAATCCTCCTGTTACCGCCCAGTTTAGCAGCTCTATTATAGTTGTGGGCAGAGATTGGTCATTTAGTCCCACTTTAATAGACATTTTCTAAACCCACTGCACCACTATCACCCCCAACTAAAACTAAAACTTCTCTTTTCTTCTTTTTTTAACCTGTCACCACTACACAATGGCTATTACATGCCGTGGCTATCTCCCCAAGTCACCACACATATCTAGAATCATCCAGCATACACAAAATGTTTTATAACCCAGTATTCTGACAGACCCTCCCCTGCTCCCCAGTCACTCTGTTCTGATTCCACTGCTCTCACATCCACACACACAGAAAAGAGAGACTGAAGTCAAATAGAACATGATGATGAGAGCGTTCTTCAGCTGCGCGTTTGATCTATCTGCTTCATATGACAGAAGAAAATACACTATATTCTCACACAAGTCCCTGTTTGATCTCAAAAGCCATCAAAATAAAAAAGAAGTCGTAGCTCTGTGCCTCTAAGATAAGATAACCATCACAAACCCAGTGAAGATGAAAAATATAACATGTAATTAGCAACAGGATGAAGTCCCGATGATTAAACTGTGTGTTGGGGATGTTGACGGCATAGGCAGTGTTTAGGCAGGCGAGTTAATTAACTATAGTGCAAGGTCAGTGCTCCAGTGTTTGATTAAAGTCGGTTCATTTTACTGAGAATAAAACATGAATCATAAATCGCATACAAATAAACTAATTTCTTTGGCAAATAGTACAGTTGTTTTTCATTGTAGAGATCCATTCAGTGTAGTCCTGCCTGTTAATGAATAGGCTTAAAATCTTCATTCACAATCGGGTTGATCATGGTGAGTGGAAATGGAAAGTGCAGGCAAAGGGTGTATCATTTCTATGTAAGGATTGGCTCACAGTCAGGACATGGACAGCCCTGCTCAATGAAGTGGCACTAAACATTAAATTTACTAGTTTTGCTACTAAACACTGTATATGGTGTTTTAATAATATTGTGTAAACTTCTCTCCTTCCTTTTATGCAGTTTTAGAGCAAATTAAGTAAATTTGAAAAGAAATAAAAATAAAAAATAAAAATAAAATAAAATAAAATTAAATTAAAATTAAATTAAATTAAATTAAATTAAATTAAATTAAATTAAATTAAATTAAATTAAATTAAATTAAATTAAATTAAATTAAATTAAATTAAATTAAATTAAATTAAATTGAGTACTATGTGACATCACACAAGACTGCTCTGATTACAGTCAGGTGTTTCTGATTACAAACAGCTGGCTGCTGGGGCGAAGTTTGAAGTGTGGATATCTGTTAGACCAATCACACTGTTTGTATACCCTCAAACTTAAAGTGTGTAGTCCCGGTTTGATCAACCATGAAACTATAGGTAAATTAAGACAAAATCCTGAACTGAATTCCTCAGAAATAGTACAAATGCCACTGGTATTTTTGAGATTTGGAACAGTGAGCAAGAACAGAACAGTGTACAGGCTATGAGCACATGGGAACAAGTCAATGCTTTATTTAAGAATGTGATAACCATCAGACTAGAATGGATAGATACAATCGGGTGTCATTTTGTCTGCGCAGAAGGAAAGATGCTGATGGCTATTGAGGAATTCTGTGATGGACATTTCCATAGCAAAAACCTCATGTATTTGGGTGCGATAATGCAGTTTTAACAATATGGTTTGAATGTCGGTACCTATATGTATTGTAATGTACCATGTATGCAGTTGTATGCATTATTGTTATTTACATGTAAACACCAAAAGGAAACATATAGGGAAATATATATCATTGTTACTGATCGTTAGATATTTGCAAATATGAATGTCTGAAGGCCTAGGTCCTGAGGTCACAGTTCTCCACCGTTAAACATAAAGTAATGAAACAGAGCCCAAGCAATATTATGACAGCAGCAGTAAAACATTCCAAGACAAAAATTAGCATACATCTCTTCAGAGAGCTTGTATATCAATAACATTAAGAGAACACAAATGCTAATACATCCATTATACTCAGACATTAATGCATAAGGTTATTAAATATCAGTGTCACATATTATTATTCAAAGTGAGGCTCGTAGACTGAGCAATATCTCTCTGCTGCTTTATGAAGAAGGAATAATATCTGTTGAAATGGTTTGCCATAGGAACACAGCAAAAACGAGATATAGTTTGAGCCACTTGGATGCTGGATCTAGTTAGCAAATATGCCATGTCTTTACAGTAAGACCATATGAACCAACATTAACCCCAGATTTTGGGCATCAACTGTATGCCTCATAATTCAGTTCATATAACTCAAAAGCACTGCTAATGGTAAAAGGTCACATTTTTATACAGTGCTTTTCCACCTGCAAGGCACTCAAAGCGCTTTACATCAAGGAACTACTCATCCATTCACACACACATTCATACGCTAATGTACACAGACACTGGTATAAATATATTGTATAGTCTGAATTTTGAACACAAAAACAGCATACCTATTGTAATTATTAAAGCCTTGGTGTAAATGCTAATCTGTTTACAAAAAAAATGACTCTAAATGTGGAACTACTTTTTTCAAGAGATTGGTTTCATTGAGTTCAGTATGTAATTAATTAATAAATGTCCCTTTAAAGCGGTTATTCAGAGCCCAGTCCAGAAGAGTAACGATGCAGTATGTGACGGGCAGCTGTTTTCACTCCTATCTTTCACTCCAGTCCACTGAACTCTTCAAAGCAGCACTTAAATGAAGAATGATACAGAGGAGCCTGTGGCAAGCAGAGAATCTACAACTGCATACAAAGTAGCTCATAGCTATACCCTGCATCTGATGAGAGCTGCACCGGGACACACCCCATAATAATCTCCCCACTGCAGCGTCCATGCCAACAGTCTAATTCCACGTCGTGTATGTTAGTGAGGCACTGACCTATACAATTCAGTGGGACTTGGCAAAAAACATAACTGGTTTCTGGATTAAAAGAGAATTTATCTTGATGCATTGTAGTAAGAAAGCATAAGATTACCACAGTTCACAAGTTGTTTTGTCTTTTGCGGGTAACTGGAAGTACAATTATCCAAGAAGCTTTGACTGCAATACAATTTGTTCATTGAATAAGCATTTGTCCAAGGGTTCTTCATGCAAATACAAACTAAAATATAAAAGTTAAGGCATACTTTTTTTTTTAGCCGGGGTATTAACAATTGTTCATGTTTTGATTGATGGAGTAAACTAGAATAACCATCCAGACACGGGGAGAAATGTGCAAACTCTGCATAGAAAGGCTAAGGAGTCAAACTTGGAACCTTCTTGCTGTTAAGCCCAAGTAAATACAGTTTAATTTTTGAAGGCCAACAAAGAAACCCTTCACATGTGAAACATAACCAATGAAAACATTATTTTCACATATTCATGGCTGTTGAGGAATTATAATCCATGCTTTTTAATTCAGTAGGTCAATGACACCGCAGGCTATGCCAGACCAAACACATCATTTTGATTGCATACCATATCACTGAATCAGGGCATTATCACAGCCAGCTGAAATAAATCCTTTAAGCACCTCTAATGTCGGTTTAATACATAATCTAACACATAAATGTTTGTATAACGTCTCACATAGGATCAATGCTTCCTGTTATGTATATGTTGTTTACACTATGTCTTCTCTCAGTGCTCTCCCCCTGATGAAGTGCCGAGTAATTATGCGAGGTAATACCCCTGCTATACAAACACTTATGAAAAGTACAGCGGTGACCTCAATCACTGGAGTGGATCAAAACACTTGTCGGCCGAGTGCGTTCAATCTCCCATGTGTTTGTTTACATATCCTGTGATGTTTGGATTACACTACACTCCGATCCCTATGGACGAGCAGTGTAAATGGACCCCTTAAATGCCTCTTTATGCTTGTGTTAGTCTTATATGATTCTGTTGTTGCTTTATTGCTTTGCATTGTGAAATACTAAAAATGGGTTATGGTGTTTTTGAGTTGAGTGTTTTCCTCCCTTCAGCCCCACACTTTGGTAATGGACTGGTTAGAACATTATGTGCGAGGTACACTTCACGCTTGAGTCAGTAAAAGTAATCATCCAAAATATTAGGACTTCATTTAATGGCCTATATTATGCTATTATTACCCACTTTGCAGTTTACATGCAACAATCTATTTGGTGTGAATTTAAACTTTTCTTTGGAGCTATTTCAGGAGGCAAGAACATTTGGGAGCTGAGACCCTAAAGAAACAGGTGTTGCTGAAGCTTCTTGTCAATGTTTGTTCAAAAAAGGTTACTGATTGTGATTATATGTCTACACTGTATGGGTCCTCTTTATTTGAGGGAGTTAGTGCAGCACTATACTCCATCCAGACCCTTGATGTCAGCTGACCAGCTCCTGCCTGCTGTGCCCAAAGCCAGACTCAAGAACAGAGGTGACAGAGCCTCTGTTCCCACCTCTTCTCCCTGGCATTTAATTCTAGCTAAACAGGATATCTTGGTATTTTATTGGTGCTTTATAGTTTTTTGCTTTTTATGCAAAGCACTTTGGGCATCTAACCCTGTATTTAAATAATAATAACATAGCTAATTATTTCTGTAACTATTCTATCTTTAATTTCATAATTTATTCATAATCTGCAGCAAGTTGTTATAATTTGGCAGTAAAGATCACTGTAAATGAAACATCTTTAACTTCACTTTATAGAACAAACACCCACTAATAAATGAGTTAAGTGCATTTTCAGCTCCTTTGGTAGTTCATATTGAATTATCTCTTTCCAGCTCCAAGAACAGCCCTGTGGTCCAAACCCACCATCTTCCATTACACGTTTATATCATCCTTTTCTTGTCCACATCATTTCATACACAGCAGGGACTTGTTTCATTTATGTAACAGTGAACATGGCTGGCAGAGCGCCTACAACAACACGACACAAGGTGAGACACTGGAGAGAATGCTTGTGGTAAAGAAGAATGGGGTATGAGAAACGATCAATGGTGCTTTGTACTGTTCAACAGCTTTAGCCTGACTGCCCTTCCTCTGTGACAAAAATACATGAAGCAACCTAGGACATTGCAGTAAATTTGGTAACAATCGATCACCCTGTATTTTTGCCTCCAGCTGTATGTGACTATATATATTACCTTCGTATAACATTTCATTGGCCAAATTGTTGCTCTCATTTCAAGCAACAGCTGAACACTCCAAAGATCCAGGTGTTTCAGTAGCACAGATAAGTCACATCACATGGGTAAAATTGGATCACGTACTGTGTAGTTACCAAGTGTGGGAAAGTGTACTTGCACCTGTTGCAATCCCAAAGATAATCAGAGCAAACCAAAATAAACAAATCACATTCTGAAATTCTGTGATAATGTGCAAATAATAACGTGATATGATCCATCCATTTTCTCCCTCTTATCCGGAGCTGGGTCGCGGGGGCAACAGTCTAAGCAGGGACTCCCAGACTTTCCTCACTCCAGACACGTCCTCCAGCTCCTGTGGTGGGACCCTAAGGTGTTCCCAGGCCAGCCAAGAGACATAGTTCCTCCACAATCTCCTGGCATGGCGTCCAGGAGGCACGCTGAGCAGATGCCCGAGCCACCTCAGCTGGCTCCTCTCGACATGTAGGAGCAGCGGC
Source organism: Periophthalmus modestus (assembly GCA_019594935.1). Lineage (NCBI taxonomy): Eukaryota > Metazoa > Chordata > Actinopteri > Gobiiformes > Gobiidae > Periophthalmus > Periophthalmus modestus. The sequence goes on from JAIEZT010001214.1 coordinate 27,078,321, forward strand.
TCTACTCTGAGCTCCTCCCGTGTGACCAAGCTCCTCACCCTATTTCTAAGGAAGCGCCCAGCCACCCTGCAGAGGAAACCCATTTCTGCCGCTTGTATCCTCGATCTTTCCTTTGGGTTATTGCCCACAGCTCATGACCACAGGTGAGGGTAGGAACGTAGATTGAATCGAGAGCTTTGCCTTACGGCTCAGCTCCTTCTTCACCACAACGACCACATCCCTGCAGACACTGCGCCGATCCGCCTTTCAATCTAACGTTCCATCTTTCCCTCACTTGTGAACATAACGTAATATAATGATAACTGAAAAACTCCAGACCTATTCTACAAAATCAACTTTTTAGACCTTTTAAACATGTTATAGTTGCTTCCTCTCACCTTTACTCACCCGAAGTTGTAACTGGAGTGATTCGTGCATGTTTGAGCAATCTTTAATAGCTTATTTTCAAGACGCCATATTGCTGATTGGTCCCTGTTTTCACCGCTACCGGCATATGCCCACTGCTCTGTACTCCAACAATGAGAAAGTTTACGTACTGTACCTTTACAGCTCTCAAATGTGTGGTGAAAAAGTCTGAATTTTAAGAAGAACACCTTAGTAGCTTGTTAATTTGAATGGCCGCGAGAAGGATAGCATGGACAAAAGAGGTTGGGAATTAAAGTGCTAATTTGTATTCAGCAACTGGAGTAGCAGTTTGCCATTTATTTTGGTAAGATGTCTCGGTGTATAAGGAACATTCATTTGTGTGTCTCGGATGGTAAACATGGATATTTTAGTGGGGCACATGCTTATTTGATGTTGGTCGTGTGGACACATATTTGACTACACTGCAGGAAAATCTTGCATTCTTCTTTAGTATGTGGAGATGATGTTTGTGTTGTTTACAGAGTCTAATTAGAAAATGGAATGGTGGACCGTCTATATGTTGAACGTGGAGACATGCAGCTGTGTGGCTTGCGATCTTGTACCTATAAATCAGCAGACAGTCATTTTGGTAAGCATACTGTTTCACTGAGATTATGGCTATTTCTGTTCACATAATGTAAACTTTGGTCAGGACCATTATCCTAAAGTAGCTGCTGACCCACAAACAGCTGTTCTACTTTAGCAGATTTAGTACTGGCAAGAGAGATATTTACTGCAGACTAAGGGGGAAAGCATGTGTTTATTTAAAATGGGTTCTGAAAGATTTGCAATGTTGTGATGAGTTTATCCAACTGCCTTTACCATCCACAGTCAGATATAACTTTTCCTACAAAAACAGACCTAATACGCAGTTGTGCATGCTATTTTCGGGATCAGGTGATGCTGCATATTTGTAAAGTGCTTAATTAAAGCTACCAGATGGAAGTTTATTATAAAAGTTTTACCAGTAGAGGGCAGATGTGAAACTTGTTCCCGCCTCCCCTCACCTGGCTTTTGTTCAGGTCTAGGAGTTAAAGGGTGCATACCATACCATACCACAAGTATCATAGGAACCAAAGAGCCAATCTTGATCCAGGCTGTTGAAGGTAACGCCTCTTCAGAATCGGAATCAGAATCAGAAAAGTTTTATTGTCATTGTCTCTCCAGGTGAAACGCGCAGTCTGGGATACGCTTGTTGAGCGAACACACAACGCACCAAATCACCAGGGCGACCGTACACGGCGCCATCTTGGTTAACTCTTCCCACCTGCTCCATTGTTTTAATAGGGAGCGATCGCTTAGCAACACTGTCAGTCAAACCTGTTGGTAACGCTAACAGGAGTGACCTTGGGGAAAAAAGGCAGCTGATTTGTCTGTTGTTACGTTCATATTTTGTGCTCTTTGGTCTTCTTCTGTCAGGCCAATGCTGGTGCACAGCAGTAACGCAGATAGCATCTAGTGGTGTTATGTGAGAATACAGCCATCAATTTTTTCTTTTTTTTTTTCTCTCTTTATATTCAGGATCCAATTTAAAGGGGAACAGAAGTTGTTAGTGCTAGGGGAATCCAGTATACCCCAAGTAACTAACTGCTCTCTTCACCATGGTCAAAAGCACAGTAGGACCTCTGCCCGCCTTATAACTGACTATATCGTATTTAAGACATTTAAAAGTATCATCTATGATAAGTTCTTAAACAAATGTTATAAAGACAGTAAAAATTTGATTAGAAGTTCAATCCAGCCATCCCTCTTTCCCTTGTGCCCCTTTAAGTAAATATAATTGGAGGTTACTATCCACCTGTGCTTCCCAAAGCTATTTTCTCCCTTTTATGTTTATCTCACCATACTGTGGGGCCCATATTTCTACTACCATAGAGTAAATAAAGACAAGGTTATGTAATCAATCTTTTTGCCATTTGAAATCATAATATTGAACACAACTGTCAGCCGTGCCATTAGCATGATTCATTCGTCCCGTTTTACATTTACAATTTTCCTACAAGAGCAACATTGATTCTCAGTGTGTATCGCGCGCTCGCCTATAGCCCCCATTTGTTTAAGTGCATTCCCCCTGTGTGTTATTTAGTGCGTTCGCCTGACACTATTTCCTTCTTATTTTCGCTCGTAATTTGAATCAGAGAAAACGTATTAATTTTGCTGGTCTGAGCGGAGCCAGTAAATAAATCTCTCCTATTATTACCACAATGCCCTGTCAGGTCCATATATCATCTCAACACATCATAATTAATAGCACACTAAACTATTCTGTTCAATTAACCATGAGGGAATAGATGGTGCTGGGGGAGGGAGTTGCCGGATAGAATTCTGTTTTCAGTCCAAATGCATAATAAAAAGTGTAGCTATTATACAATTATAAATCACAACTCGATAGCTACACATTGGAATAATATTTGCGTTAGCTTGATATCTAGGTAAACATTTCCTCCATGTAGCTATATTATGTGCTTGAGAGTGCCCCTCAGTGCTGTTCTAATGGGAATAGTGCTTATGCAAGGAGATCTCACCCTAGGGCTTCTGCTATTTCTGCCAAGTCTCTGTCAGGTCAATGCTCCTGTATAAAAAAGTAAAATAACATGATGAAGATGGTAATAGCCAAGTGAGTTTGTAGCAAAACACATTTTTACTGTGCGCTCCCTCAGGTGATTCTGAGGCCAAACATCCCGAAATGCAGTCTCTTCAAATGTCAGATAAACACAGAAGTAACAGCGGTACTGCAGAGAAATGTTAAGGATTGTGGGAGCATGGAGACGTCTTTGTGAGAAAAATAACAAGTATATGGGTAAAAGTAGATATTTCCATTTTGACTGATAAGTGTGAGGATATCAAAGCAACAATTGTAGGAGGAGAACGGCAACAAGTAGTCAGGTAATTACAGTGAAATTTCAAAGTGGTATAATTTGCAGAAAGCTAACATATTTATATAGCACTTCAAGACACTCAAAAGGCTTTTACATTAAGGAACCACTCACCTATTCACACACACACACACACACACACACACATTCATACACCAGTGTACAGCAAGGTGTCTTGCACAAGGACACAATGACAGCATTCATCTGTGGGAGCTGGAATCGCACCACCAATCTGCCAGTTCTACCAACGATGTTTATGTCAAGGACAGAATTCAGCCCACCTACCTTCAGATCAGATACTTTTTTGCTACTAAACTGTGTATTTGGTGTTTTTTCTGGCAATTTTAGGGCAAACTTTCTGGTCAAAGACGTCTAAATCTAAGTGTGTGCTGGTCTCTGCAATTTCTAGTACTATGTGACATAACAAAAGACTGCCCTGATTTACAGTCAGGTGTTTCTGATTACAAACACCTGGCTGCCCCCCACTCCCGCTTTAAAGCTTAGAATAAGCTACAGAGGAGACAAGAAGTAGAAACATACATTGACTCTCTCCTTATTCATTATGGCAGTATAATATTTGGATAATATTTACAATAGTTGGAAAGCATTAGCAGTAAGCCTGGGTTTAATGTCCACAGTTAATTAATTTGCACGACTGCACAGCACTCTACCACTATGTCAAAATGTCCGTGCACTTTATCTGCGCTAGAATGGCACCAAATAGCTTAAGTAGCACTATTTTTTTTTTTTAAATCTCATTTGGCTGATAGATTTTTGAATTTTACACCATTTGCATCTTTGGAAGTGGATATCAATCAGCATTTTTAAAAATACACTCTCTCACTCTCTTAATAGATAGAGTCATTGTTCTGACAGGTTACCAAGTGGACATTCCTCAGTTGAAAACAAATAACACTTGAATGCAGAATTCATTCAAATGAAAGTTGTTTCAAAGTATTATAAAACTGTTCTGAAACTCAAAGTGTATGACATTATATAAGACATTCCCTTTAACCATTGTGTTCACAGCCATCTGCTTTAGAGCTCTATGTTAGTACTCCTCTTTTCATAACACAAACACTATTTGAATAGTATGAATAAATGTACCATTTGGAGTGTGCTTGTGTTCTGAGATTCAAAGCACTCTCTTCTGTTGACAGGTAGTTATTGTAGTCTCCCATTACAACTACTGTCCTTGAGCACACCTCCTCTGCATAACTTTAATCATATGTACAATAATAATAATAATAATAATACAAAATGCACTACACTTTATCACTGCACTGTCATCTTACCTTTTCACTTAGCAGGATAAATACTTGTTTCATGTAGAAGCCATTTCGGCAAAAGGATGGAAGTCCCAGAGGAAATTTCATATCTGATGTCCCATTTGTCACTGCTGCATGTAACTCAGAATTTATGGTTCCTATTACCAGATCAGTAAATCCAATGTTCTGTAGCCCAGAGCTCTTTTGTTGCTTGATTTACTTTATCTGAAAAATGCATTCCACAATAAAATATGAATATGTCAGTGGAGGCAATTTATATCATGGCAGAATCCAAATAAAAACTACTTACAGAGATTTATACCTTTCCGTGCCCGGGATATTACCAAGTGCAGCCGTGGGAGATTGGTAAATTACATGTTTTTGATGTAATAACTTTTCGCATATTACTACTTCTCTATACACAGATGAGGTTTGAAAATCCTGTATAACATTTCAGAATGGTGTGTCCATCTTTGGGTTTTCACAGTGATGAAAAATAGGATGTTGCTTTTCGAAGGTCAATAGTCCTCAACATGGTCCATAAAGGGAAATGTGTGAAGAAAATATGACTGAAACCAAATTGTAGAGGATTGGTTGTTAAAATGTGGGGCCCATGTGCCACTTGAGCCACTTGTGCCACTTGCATCTTGAGGTTTTGACAAAGGATTAGTGTGCAGTTACTCTTATGTCCAGAGTCATATATACTGAACGAACCTTTCAACAAGAAAATCTTATGATATTTCTCATATGCTCCAGGACTCCAAAGGGAAGCAGAGGTCTATTCAAATAGATTTCGATAGATAAACTAGGGGCGTTGGACTCTTATGGGGGGTCATAAACTGAACGGTCAACCTGTTTACCCTGTGCAGGGAGGGACCCTTTACAAAGTCTGTTTTATTAGACAGCATGTAGTGTGCACCCACCAAGATTTTGTACCCAGGGTACAAAACCAATGCTAATTCAAAGCTGAATTACTTCATATAAGCCAGCAGCCTGTATGACATTTATGGTTTTTAATACTGGGTTTGGTATCTTACATTCATGAAGACTCAAGAAAACCACTTTATTGTTAGTATTTGGAACAAGATGTCTTGTGCTCCCCCTCCTTATCTTCCCCCAGCAACACAATGCACTTAACAGCTGACAACACATGCAACAGTAAATTACTTTGATTATAACATGTTTTAGATTTACATTTGAATGAACCTTTGATTGTATTGGATGGAATTGGCACCAAAGAGAGAGAAAAAAGGGCCAAACTCAAGGTCAGAATACATTTGACTTGAAAGTTCTTTCTCTTTTAGCCCTCTTTGCGCTTCAATTTAACGTTTCATTATTCAAAGAGAAAATGAAAATTGGAGCCCGGAGCATTTGTATTTGAACAAAGAGAGGGAAGCAGATTATGAATGTTCTAAATGTAATTTCTATTAGGACTTCCATTATTCTTCTATTAATCACAGATTCATTCTCAAGTATAACATGTTCATACAGTATTCATGTGCATACAAGGAGAAAGAGATATTGCCAAGGCTATTTCAAATGTTTAATTTATGGTGCGTTCATGGCTGCTGGGGAGAATAGTCTTTTTTTTTTTTTTTGGAAAGGAAAACGTTACGCTTTAATCAAAATGTATGAATTGCGGTTAAACCCAATTTGGCAAACGCACAGTATGCTATGGAAGTGAAACAAAAGTATTCTATGTAAAAAAGACTTTGTACAGGCAGTAATGAAAATGCATGTCTTTGTTGTTTGCCTGCATTCAATAGAGGAGTTAATATTCACAGAAAGACAGGGAGATGAGATTTAATGCATACTGATTACTCCAGAGACCCTCCATTCCACTCGCAATAGAAGGTGTCAATTAAAGAGTTTTTAAGCCTTGATAAAGTGTACCTTAAACAGCTGATCAGAGCTATGCACGCCCCTGCACAGGATCTGAGCTGCAGTTTGGTTTAAACGCTGCAAATTCATCTCTGGAGAGAAATCTTGTAATCCCCATTTTATATCTCTAAGCAGATGAATAAGTATGCTATTCAGACGCACTGATTTCCACTGAGCACTCGCGCTTACAGCAGCCTGGCGCAGTGGAAAATACAGCCATTTACATTCACTGTGGAGGTACAAAAACACATTAACTTAAATACAAATTCAAAACCTGCTTGTAGAGATGCTAGAATAAGGAGCGGAAATTGGCTTCCTGGATGTGTTTTGTATTTATATGCATTGAATTAAGAACATAAGGTTTTTCAGTATGTGCAGTCAAGTTTCAAATAACTACAGAGCGCGCTAGTTACTTATTTACTCTTTGTGTCACTCTCCTCAACCTATTTATTTATTTATTGAGCATCTGTAACTATGGGCCTCAGGTGGGGCAGAGAATCCACATTGGCCTATTAAATCTCATTTTCACAAGAGAACAAGCTGTCCTGCTGCACAGTAATGCAATATGGTAAATATGCTGTTACCATATCATTATGCCATATAGAAAATACTAACCATGCTCCTGATAATTTACAGTCCTCATGCATGGTTAGGATCTTAATGAATGTGTGAATGTGTCTCCATAAGTAATACACTTGTAGTAGCATCACAGTATTCCCACCATATTACAGAACGAAAGAAAAATAGAAAGAAAGAAAGTCCCAAAATCACAACATACATGAATGATGAAATCTCTCGCTCTTTTCAGATATTGTTTTGTAGAAGTTTTGGTATAAACAGAGGTCTTTTTGACTGACCATTATTTTAGTTATGTCCAGCTCAAGGCTAAACCATATAGTCCTCCATACAGTAATCCCCGAACCGTGGTCCAACCAGTGAAACCACAATGGCCAATCGTCCAGAGTGTCAACAATATCACAGCGGGGCTATTTGTGGTGCCCCATTTTGTTCCTTAGCAAATGAAGTGAGCGGAAAGAAAGACAGAAGCAGGAGAATAAAAGCTTTTGGACTCCAGCAGGAACACGAGACGATTCAAGACATTGATTCACCTTGGGTTCAGAACCGCAGTATCTAATTATAGCCATGGGAATCCAGTCAAGGCCATGGTATTTCAGGGTTGAAGAAAGACAACATTGGACTATAACTATGCTCTGCTCTACATGAATCAAATTCCCTGTGTGGTTTGGGCGGCCATTAAAACCAAATGAATGCCCTTTTCGCAGCTAGGAGCCACGAGCTAGTGTATCTCGACTGTACTAGAAAGGTTAACATTTTTCCCACTGATCAGCATGGACTGTGTTAAAGAAAAAAAAACAAAAAAAAAGAAAACATTGGTGTTATGTGAAGGTGAGATAAATGATAGAAATTGAGGTTAGCTGACCGGTAATTGGCGTTGCCTGTGCAATGTTTATCACAAGTTAAATAGGCAGTACTAAGAGATCATAACGTTTGTGCCATTGATATTGTAACCTAGCGACTTGGCGCCCCATGAAAGTGTTGCTTATGCATATATCAGCTCTCCATCAAAGCAGAGGGAGGGGGGGAGGTGGGGGTGGGGGATGGGCTTTTATAAGAGAGGGGGGGAGAGAGGGAGGGAGGAGAAGGAGGAGGGGAGGAGGTGTTCTCTGGAGCACACAACCTCATTATTCAGTCTATAGAACAGCGCATCCACTTCATTGTTCTTCAAATCGGCCCCAAACTCACTGGTCTCTTCCACTGTGCCCAGAATAGAGCAGAGGAGTGTGAGTAAAAGGGTTACATACACAGAGCCATCAGAGAGCAGCGGATCACTCACCTTCATCTTTTAGATTGATATTCTTTTTAAATGTGACTTTAGTGATGTGAATCTGCAGAACTGACCAGGAAGGAAACCACTGAATTTGGGTTGGACTCTTTGTTTGGTAAAGACGGTGTTTTATCCATCTCTTTTGATTTTTTAATGGGGTGATACGAAGTTCACCAACATTAGATGCTTTTTGTGATTTTTACCGTTGTAAAGTAGAAGAAAACATGGTAAATGGTTACATTTTTATATAGCACTTTTCTACCTTCAAGGCACTCAAAGCGCTTTACAACAAGGAACCACTCGCCCATTCAGACTCACATTCATACACCAGTGTACGCAGACACTGGGGGCGAGGTGGGTTAAGTGTCTCGCCCAAGGACACAACGACAGCATTTATCTGTGAGGGCTGGAATTGCACTGCCAACCTTCGAATCAGTGGATCTAACCACTCAACCAATGATGTTTTTTTGTGTGTTTTTTTTATGTAGAGAGCGGGATTTGAACCGCCAACCTTCGGATCAACCTACTGAGCTACTGTTACCATATTGCAATATTGAATCAAACATAATGTTGTGCATCATTATGGTTAAAACTCACAATTGTTTTGTGCCACCTGCCGCCATATTGGTTTTGGTTGCTAATGTAAATAAATGTAAACTCCAAAGCAAACATGCACTAACTGCCCAAATCATTGTCATTTAATCATTTTTTGGTAACTTTGTGAGTTTTCAGTTCTAAAATTAAAAACTATCCCTGTGAAAAAGTCTGTGGAAAGCACTTGAAAGGCTGTGTTATATATTATGCTGTCATCGGCCCCAATATCTATGTAGACTGGCCAATGGACTTCCTATACCTATACTTGTATTTGCAACTTAAGTAAATTTTTCACTTTCAAAAATTACTTTGTTTTGTGTCTGTGTAATCCCTCAGTCGTCCAGGTCAGATCCATAGCAAAAGACTAGGTTTAAATCTGTCAACTTACAACGATTTGTCCAGTTGACAGATTTAAACTTCGTCTTTTGCTACTTCGGTATGTATTTACTGCAGATTTAAAATGCAACTGTGTTAATGTGGGCCTATCCCATGTTATTAATTTCCTCACATGAAGCATAAGCTGTAGCACTAGGCACCAGCATGTCTCATTTGACCGTAACCCGCCCACACGTGTGCCGTACAAATCAGAGCACCGGGAGGCTGCCTTGTGTCCCACCAGTGCATCATGTAAATATATGTCCTAACTATTCCTCTACAGCCACATCAATCATGCTCGTATGACAAGTCACTCTTTGTTCTGGGACAGTGCTTGCAAACACAGCTGGCCCCTCTCTCCCCATTCTGTATCATAGCACTACACCTGTCAGCACAGCGCATCAAAAGCTCATTTAAACCTCTGATTAGCCCAATAACACCAATGCTGTTTTCCCCACTCCGGCCATTATCGTCCGAGTCCAACCTCGGCTAATTAAAGACACGCCGTCAACACATGGTCAAGCATGAAAGGAGACCCACCTCCCCCCCGCCCAAACACACACACACACACACACACACACACACACACACAAGAAGGGGGGGTGCTCCATTTATCATTCTGTTTATTTTGTCATCATTTATTTAGCAATCAGGCCCCTAGAGGTTTGTCAAATAGCTGCACATCAAAGTAAAAGCTACATATTTTATACAGGAGGCTCACGTCTGAGATTGATTCATAAAGGAGTGGATAATTATGCTGAGGGAGAACATTAGTTTATGAAAACACACTTGAATCTTATTTAAAGGGAGTAGAATATAAATATCAAAGGTTACGTTAAGGGTAACCTATGATAGACATCTACTAGTGTGAATTATTTGCATTAGAGGTTTTATCAAGTTTAAAGAATGTGCAAGATCTGTAAAAGACACTTCATTGATGCATAATTGTAAAAGCAGCAGAGAATATCACAAAAAACTCTGGACTTTCACAAACCCATGTATTTGTCATGACTGTTGTGATATGATGGGTTTTACTGCATTTTAAGAAAGAAAACCCAGACTCTACTTTTACTGCACTATGAAACTTTACTATGAAACTTTACTAGTTTGTCTCCATGTAGATGTTATTGGCTTACCTGGTTTGTTCCATAGTGTGGCATTAAACCTATTTTGCATTTATTTAATTAATTCCAAAAAATACATTAAAAACATGCATTCTTACTATAAGGCTTGGTTTACCTCTTTACACATCCATCCTGTAACGTGGCCTGGTGGTTCCATCTGCTTGTCCATGGAGATAGATAAGTTTAATGCCATACTGTGGAACATTACTGGCAAACACGCACATTCTCCATTCGGAACAAGTAGGTGAGGAACCCTCCATCAGAAAAGTTACATATTGCACCTTTAATTATCATGTATCAGAATGTGTGGAACAGTTGACGAGTTAAATCACCTCTAGAGTCGAACAGTTTCCAGTGTCACATTATCCTGTCTTCAGTGTTAAAAACAAAGGTAATGAAAGGTCATGCGGACTGGACATGATCACATGACCTTGCTTGGATAAAGCTCTACTGCTGATACAGACTATGGGAGTGCGTTGAATTTAATTTTGATTCAGCAGAGTAGTTTGGAGTGTTTTTGGTCTAATGGAATGACTGAGTTGTTGTGTAGAGGTCACCCTGGGCTGCTTTTCAAATGCTAGAGTGCAGTGCAGACAATATAATTATATTATCTTCTCTTCAAGTGCATGGTATGCTCCTGTATTGACTATAAGTGTACACGCTTCTGTTGTATTTTGTCTTGTTTTTTTTTTATTTCAAAAGGAATATGAAGGCTTAATGACAGGACACGTTGTCATTGGATTATTATCAGTGGTGGTGAGGAAGTCAATAAGTAAACAAGACAAGTTTAATATTTTTAGATGATAAAACATGGCTCTGTGATTATGAGTGTTCGGAAATAAGGTTGTCATTGAAAACCAAGTACTACTCAATATTAAAACTAGTATCGAAACTAGATATGTATTAAAGTACCCATTTTTTCCCATGTATGTAAACTAAATTTGTCTTGCCCTTGTACATATATATTGTATAATCATCACTCGAGGTCAAATTAAGTCTGCTGTGTACCATTCTATGTCAGATAATCAGGAGGTGTGTGTTAGCATGCTAGTTGCTGTTAGCTTCACTGTGACACACAAAAACTCCACTCTGGCCTCTGAACGTTATAAAGTCATTTTGGTGAATTAGGATTTTTGGAATGCATAAGGTAAGTGAGGAATAACTACGGACCGCTGAGATATATAGATTCCAACAAAGTAGTTTTACTTTTTATATTACCACTGATCTTAACCAAGCAATCAGCAAAGCGAGACCTCCTCTGGCCATGCACGGACTGCACTATGAGGGAAAGTGCTTTCTCTCCTGCGCTGTGTCCATTTCTTATTCTATTCCATTTTAGCTCAAGGGCTGTGGACTTTCTTCGACAAGACCTTATCAAACTCACCAGCTATGTTTACAAATTCTGTGAGGAGAAAGAGAAAAAAAAAAATCCAATCCTCCTCTGAGTATTTGGCACTTTTTTCATATATTATTTGAGACATGTCAGGAACAAACTAAAAAAAAAAAAAAAACAGACAGATCTCCAGCGGTGTATACCTGGCCACGCTCTGAATTATTTACTGTATCTTGGGTAGAGTCTTTGAAGGTGGAGCTTTGTGTCCCTGCTCCTGACAGCCGAGAAACAATGCTCCAAGTTTGTTTTGGGTCTTCTCCTTTAATGCTCTGCTGGTTTGCCCTTTAATTCCACCTCTGGAGTGAGGGACCGCCTCCGCACCCATATGAAATACCACTTGACCTGGGACAGCATTGTCAGAAGATCCAATGACATTTTTCAAAGTCAAAGTGTGTAGAAGGAGCGACTGTGGGGGTGTGTGCTAAAATGTTTATGATGTCTGCATACACCTGCATGGTTGTGTATCTGTATCTGCAGTTTGTACTGTAAATACACATAGTCTCTCTAGAAGATATTGTTGATGGGATAGGACTTGTTGCAATGAGATATTAAAATGCTATATGCTCACGACTCCATATTGGAAGTAATAGAAATGTTCAATATTTTCCTGTTTTTGTGCATCTTTTGACAGTGAAAAGATTCAAATGATGTAAAGTCAGCTTATATGAACTATATGGTTATAATAGTTTTGTAATGGTTTTCCCTCATCATTACTCATAGTTGTATTTTGATTCATTCGTGCATGTTTGAGTAATTCTGCATTGTCCTACACCTGAGACTTGAATGTGTTGAGAGTCGTTTTTAGATCAATATTGCAGTTTACAATGAACAAATTGTAAAAGTATGGTAGGGTTATGGTTATTTATCAACATTCAAAGAAAAGTTGGAACACTACATGTGCATATAGTAAATGGTCACATTTTTATATAGCGCTTTTCCACCTTCAAGTCGGCGCTTTAAATCAAAGATCCACTCACCCATTCACACACACATTCATACACCAGTGTACGCAAAGACTGCAATGCGCAAACGCTCTACCAAATGAGCTACTGTCACTCCAGATATATTAAAAAAAAACAAAAAAAAAAGCAAAAAGAATATATTCTTAGATGCAACTAAAGAGTTTTTTTTTTTTGCCATTTTACTTATATAGTACCACTTTTCTTTCGACAATTGTTCCGATATATTTTATCTGTTCAAGGGAGACTTCTATATAGAGCAATACCCTGAATACTGATTCTATTGACAAGCTCTGTTCTCTCTATAAGGTACTGCACCTATGGAAGTGCATCACCCCAGTGTGTAAACAGCCTCTTACAAGCCTTGAATCAAATAGCCTGCATACATGCCTCTTTTATTATTACCATCTCTGGGGCTCCACACAACCAAATAAAGAACAAACTCTACACACACAATCCACATGTCTACCTGTCCACGTTGTAATAAAAGTGTAACCATACTAGCGCTGGTATAAAATGATCTCACTGGGGTTTTTATTGCCTGGAGGGAGTTGAAAGGAAACCTGGGTCTTTTCTTTGAGAGAGGGGGCTGTTTTCACATGTGGACATTTTACTCTTGGCTATACAAAAACATGAAGTGGATTAACAAAGGTGGTTTACCAAAGACTTTATGTGGTTTATTTTAGTCTGGATTGAGATTGATTTCCCCTACTGAAGGATGTCAGTCAGAATTGTCTGTCTTTGACCAGTAGGTATATCTGGAAACGTGTGCATTCACTCTCACGATCATTTACAGATTCCACTTGTGCATATACAATTTGACACAGCAGTTATGAAGTGCATATTTAGACGATATTAGTTTAATTCAATTCTACTTCAGGGGTGTCCAAACTATGGCCCGGGGGCCAAATGCGGCCCTCAGACCAGTTTTTATTGGCCCACAGGCCTCCTGCTGAACTGACCTAATTGATCATAAGCAGTACTTTTAACGGCAAATTAAACTATTTCTACCACTATATCATCAAACATCACATTGCAGTGTGATAAAGACCTAAAATGAATGTGTTTCAAGCCTTATTAATACACAGAGGCTCTGTCAAAGCGGAGTTTAAAGCACCGCACTGCATTGATCACCAGTCTGTTGCCCTCTGCTTCGAATATGTTTTGAGATGTGTGCCTCAATAAAAAAAAAAAAAAAAAGTTTGGGCACCTCTGGGCTACTTGAGTATATTTTCAAAGATATGTTTTTATAGGTTATTGGCCACTGTGCTACATCACAAATCAAATGGAAGACACATCATCCACCTTGCTTATAGTGGTGATCAGAGATGGTGCAAATTGGCAGCCTTGCTTCAGTGAGTCTGCCCCAGGAAAGCTGTAGCTATAATAGTAGCTTACCACCATGAAGAGATGAATAACGCACAGAACTGTAAAGTGACTTTGAGTATCAGGAGAAGCACTAAATGAAACCAATGCGTTATTAAATTTGTACAAAAAGTGTAGGAATTTGGCAATAGTGTGAGTCCAGTTAGGGGATTCCAATATTATTCAAATGACTACAACAGGCTGCTTGTGATAACATATGGTGCTTGAGTTGAGCATGCCATATGGACCCATATGGTCGTTATTCTCTGCATAATGACAACAGAACCAAATTTAGGGTCATTTCTGAGTGGATTAGCTTGTGAAGGAGAGGACGGCTCTAAATTTGGCCCCCTGTCATAAAGTCTAGCCAATTCACAAAAAGGCTGGCAGGGAATGCAAAGAAGATTGACTCTGCATGATCAAAGCGACAGAACAATGACAAGTGCAAGTCACAGGGGGGCGCCGTGCCATATAGTTGCACACTTGGCAATGATGAGTGTTCCAAGAAAGCAAACAAACAAGACAAGCACTCATCAAACTGCTTTGCATATACAATCAAGTGCCAGATAGTGATAGGGATTGAGACCAAAATTCAATCAAATCCTGGACTGGAAATGTGACCAAATAAATACAAGCTTGATTGGCCATCATCTAGAAAGTTGGAACCAATTGGAGTCTGGCAGTGTCAAGTGAGCAATTTTCTCTCGAAGGCTATGTAATTGTGGGGCTGCTCAAATCACCTTTCCACGATTGAGCAGCTCTTGGTGAGATGGAGAAAATAACACAATTTATAACCTGTGCTGTAATCACTAGTTTTGCATATAGAGAAGGAATGATGGGTGTCTAGTTAGGTCTTTTGGTTCACTGGACAAATGAAGTGCCAGGTTTGGACAGGGCTGAAAGTTTCTCAGGTGTTACATTTTAGATAAACATGTGTGTGCTCATTACAGTGGGCCAATGGATGGGTAAAGATGTGCTCATTTACTTGCTTGCCCTCGCGCAGTCGGTCTCTCTAGCCATCCCCCGATGTTGGCAGAGCTTCGGGCACAAAACTCAATTTCTTGGCCATTGAATAGACATCAATTGGACCAAGCTAACTCAATTGTGAAGATAGTGCAGCCAAGGTCTTGAATAAGATTGAGGCGTTGACTTTAATACAGTGGTGCTCATGTGGCTTGCAAAAATCACATTAAATTTCATGGATGATGAAAAACGGCATATGCTAAAGGCTGAAAACAATTACAAACACACAAACAGCTGTTGTGGAGTTTGCCAATTTTGAAATAGAAAATGTAATATCTAAAATGACTATTACTACGTCTGTGCCACAAGTAGGAGGAAAACAACTATAAGCAGAGACTATTTTGTTATGGGCGTTTTGGCGACAATGTTAGAGGTTTGTAGCCTGGCCTGGACTTGAATCAAGAGTGTACTAAAAAACTAGGCCTATCAAGATAATTACTATTTATCTATGTATTACTATGTATTGCTTACACAGCTATGTATCAACTATGTATCACCTTATTGCTTACACAGTGGGTGTGTCTGAAAAACTTCAGAGAATTTTCTTTTTCAAACCCACAAAACACTTGAAGACAAGAACTGGTTTATCCTAAGGACAAAACGCCGAGCCATAAACAAAGTAATGTAGTCTACTCCATCCAGTGTAGTGAAGAGTGCAGTGAGCGGTACATTGGAGAAACTAAACAGTTACTGCATAAGTGGATGTACCAACACTGGTGTGAGAGCTCCTCTGGACCCCAGTCGGCCATGCATCTCCATCTCAAAGACACTAACCACTCCTTTGAAGAGAGTGAAGTTCATATCTTAGCCAGAGAAAAGAAATGGTTTGAGAGGAGAGTTAAAGAAGTTATTTTTGTTAGGAAAGATAATCCTTCCATAAACAGGAACAGGGGCCTGAGACATAATCTCTGCCCCATCTATAACTCCATCCTCAGACCCAAACAATGAGAACAATAGCAGGGTCAGTAAGGGCTGAATAGGGTAGTTTCAGCTGAAACTGGAAACAGTAGTTTTTTTGTTTTTTTTTACAGTTTCAGTGTAGTTAGCTCCATCCTTCAGACAGATATAAGGCAGTGGCCACCAGCAATCAGACCAGAACTGAAGAAGAGGATTGGATGAGCAGTGATAATGAGACTGGTCTTCACGCGACAACGATTTGTCCAGTTGACAGATTTAAGCTTTTCTTTTCCTATTGCTCAATACATGAACTCAAACTATAATTTTGGGGAGTCAATATTCATCATAGGTAGCAGGAAATTATTACTAGCAGGAAAAAATTTTTTTGCAGCTCATTTTTTTTAACAATATTGCACATTTAAAATACTTTTTGGGGGATAATTCTGCTTTATGGTTTGACTTTAATATTATCATTTATTGTCTATATTTACTTAAACAATATATCACACTTCCAAATTTGCTGTCATGCCTGGAAAAAATGAAAACGTCTTACTTCTTGTGAGAAATCAACTTCACTGTAGAATTACAACTTTTTTAAAATACTTGATCAAAATATGACCACAAAAGGCAAGTTTGGACTGGCTGTGGTATGTAGACCTGCTGAAATGCCCTGTACTCGATTTGTTTCCATGTTTTTACATCAAAATTCGTATTGTCCCAGTGCAGATATGTTATATAAGCAGCTCTTGACTCAAAATAAGTATAAATGTTCATTTGTAAGAGAATCATGATGCACGTGTTAGCATGCTAGTTGTTGTTTGTATTACTGTGAAGCCAAACTCTGCTCTGACTTCTGAGGATTGTGAAAGCTCTTTTAAACTTGCTTATAATCGCTTAGGATTCTCAGAAAACGTAAGGTAAGTGAGGAATATCTTTGGACCACTGCAAACTAGTTCAGCTTTCCATGTTTTTAAGACCGTTTTTAATGTAACCAGCAACAAATCATTATCTACATCATAGATATATTGATCATGTCAGCTTTGCACACAACACCACTGTTAGCGCTGAGCTTGATTCAGATGGGAAAAGGGATAGCGATCAAACCATTTCAAGTTGGCGAAGTTTGTTCTTTTTGACAGTTCGATAAAATAAACAGAAAATATAAGTTGACGGGCTATAACTTCAACATTTGCTTCAGCAGTTGGAGCTTGTTACTTCCAAAGCGTGGGCTGAGGGGAGCGCTGGCAACATATCAAACTTAATTACCTTTCGGCTTCTCTCATCAACTGCGGGCTCAATGAAGACAGATAGTATCTTTTCACAGCCACCACAAACACCTCTTGCTTATTTCTGTATCTTAACAGGCCGTTGGAACGACTCCCTCAGTGCCATCATGGACCCCTAACAAGAAAATGTTCCATATTGAATAGTTTTGGTCTGCCCATATCTTATCCCAGTATACAGATGAGACCTCTTACTCTTAGGCTAAAGCAGCACCACAAGGTTGCAGTTTGGATTACATTTGAGCTATAACCGCCTGTTTACCATGTCCTACCTGGGTGATCCTTCACTTTTATGTTGTAACTGCCAGTTGCTTGCCTGGTTTATTGGGTATTACTTTTGTTTTATGGGGCAATTTTCACATGCTGCCCTTGATGATAGTGGCCTTGCTTTCCCAACGCAAGCAGAGAGCCAGCTGATGAACATGCAGCACAAAAGGGTGATTACGGAGCGCTAAACTAATGATTGCCAATGAGGAGCGGAGCCGGCCACAGAGCGAATTCATTTCTCTGTCGCCGGGAGTTAATGGGTCCTTTTAAGGAGATGAAATCCGGCCACTGGGGATAGACATTGTGAGAGACAGCAGGTAGTGTTTTCCATTTGTCTCTAGCTCTTTCTGCTAAAGTGGAACTCCCGTGGATAGGATGTGCAAACACTGTGGACCTTTCCATAACTTTGATTTTAATAAGGAAAAACATATCAGATATGTTTAGTGAAAAGAAATGAAAGCTACAGAAAGCATGGGTGAAAATGTTTTATTCAAATGGAAAATAGGGGTCATTCAACCACAAACTTCATGTTTAAAATTCGACTTTAACCAGAATATAGTGTTGTTGTGTTCTTCGGCAACACACTTCACTGACCTTTCCTAACTGATTGGCAATAATAGATAGCTGGCAGTTGGTGTTTTGTGCTGAAAACTGATGCTGGTGTCAGTAGTTAGTTGGTTACAGAGATTGGCTAGATTTTCAGTTTCTAAAAGTCAGTTTTTCCGATTGATAACATTGTACTTTAGCATGGCATTTCAGAAAAGTAAAAGCACTACTGTTGAGCCTAGATCCAAGGTTCATTTTAGTGATGGGACTTTTGGCTCGTTTATGGGATTTTTTTGGATCTGTTAATAAAAAAGCAACAAACTAATCACAGAGAGAAATGACCAAGACTCAGATTTGTTTAAAAGGGTTCAAACTGAGAGTGGGAGTGTGTCTATCCTTTGAAATGATACAAAATCTACATAAAACATCGCACTACAATAACAATATTTTTTAAACTAGTAGTTATTATGATGTCAAATATGGTTTTTTTTTTGGGCACAAAGCTCTCACTCATGTTGCACGCTCTGCTTCTGATCTGATTCTTGTGTCAGTTCAGTGTTAATTAGACAGAAAAACATTCAACTCTTTTAAAAAAAAAGAGATCCGGACCCCGTTGACGTTAAGGAACCGTTCAAAAGAGCCGACTCTTTCATGAACCTCACATCACTAGTTCATTTCAACATCGACAAGACCCAATTACTCACTGTATTACAAAACAAAAATCTGCATTTTAACAACATTAATTTTATCTGCCCACCAGTGTTAAATATTATTGGCCTATCGAATGGTGCGATGTGATTTGAAACCCAGCAATAAAAAAATACATGGACAATACAGAGTGAGATCTTTATGAAGCTCTCAGTAGTACCAGAGTTCACTGACTGTGCATCTGAGGTCCTTAACCTCTTGTTTGCTCTCCTTCATTTTTCATGTGCCTGGTTTAGAGTGTAGCTCAGGTCTGCCATAGCCAATGCGGCCTGTCTAAATGGTGATGCTGAAGAGGATTTGCTACATATACAGTATCTATTGAGTAAACATTTATAAATGATTTAGAAGTGTGGGGGGAATCTGCAAGCCACAGCAGCTGTTGGATCAGCAGTTCTATGGCCACGACTGCAACTGCAACTTATATAGAGCTGAGAAAGGCATGGAGTTTAATTGGAAAATCATTAATGTATTAAAATGTATTACCTTGATGTTCACACTGTTAACAAATACTTTATTTTGTATTGCGCTGGTAGTGTGAATGGATAACAGGCGATGTAGCACTTGAGTCTTTTGCCCAGCACAATATAATCTGAGTGATTCTACATCTTATTAAGGCTCTATTGCTATCAGCCAATACACCGCCTTGTCTTTGTTGTCTCGCCGCACTTTCTCTGGCATCCTCTACTTCATCTTCAGCAGCAAAACCATCGACCCATCCAGCCTCTTCATCTCTTCTTCTCCATCAAAAATTCCACTATTCTTCTATCATGCTTTAGTTTGTTTCTGTTGGAATTGAGATGAGAAAGTGTGGGAGTCTGTCACCTGCTTGTCTGCATGGAGATTTTAACGCTTTGCCTGAAAAATTCCACAGTAACAAAACTACCTTGATATTTATTCAGTTCTAAGTGTTTTTGCTGCTACTCTCTTTACAGATTTGACCTTTCTCTTGACCTGATGGTTTTGCCTGTTTGCCATGCAGTTGGATGATTTTAATGCCAGATTGTGAAACATTTGAGGCAAAGCAATAACCCTCAGGAATGCAAAAATACTGCCAACTCATGTAGGTTCAGTGAGATGGTAAACGGTGTACTTAATGTGCATGCCTTATTTAGTTATAGCTCCATGACATTCGGTGCAAACGAATACATCGAAAAGCTGTAAAAGGTTTATTTTGAACACTGCACATATGCTAGGTGATAATGGCTGAGAGCAGAGTGTGTTTAATGGAGCTAATTCAGAGCTGCACTTTAGCGCTTGATAAATGTGGAATATAAATACACCAATAAACAGATTTTATGCCTTAAGGAAGTACTGACTTGTAATTCTACTAATGCTTTCATCAATCATGTATGCATACTTTTAATCTTTGGTTATGGAAAAATATTTAGTTGTAAAAGTAAATGAAATAGGACCCTTAAAGAACACTGTGCTGTAGTGTCTTTTAATTGTAATCTATGACAGCTGTGGGTCAATATTTAAAATTTTTGACATTTTAGATCATAACTTTGATTTAAATTGACCTAAACGAAGGAAGTCTGCAGCGTTGATTTCTAATTGCTCCTTTACAGTACAAACATGACACAACAACGTGCTGCGCTGTCTGGCCATGCTGACTGCTCTGGTTATGGAGAACAAAGTACGGCTTAAAGCTCACTAGAGTCAGTTTTGTGTAATATAGGACCTTTAAAAACTGATATAACACCATAATTCATACAGTTGCTCACATTACTTATAGAATTAAACTCATACCAAAATCCATTCTGTGTTCTTTAATCCCAAACGCAAGCATAAAATCGCCTGTGTGTATTATTTAGAGGCATTGATCACTCTTATTAAATCTATGACATTGCAGCAGAAATCACATATCTTATGAAAGTCCTGGTATCGCTGTGTTTGATCTGCCTATGTTCTTCTGAAAGGCTCAAGCACTTCAAAGAGGAACCAGAGCTGTGCTGATAGAGGGAGAGGAGGGGGGGTATGTGCGGATAAAGGCGAAATACCACCAAAAGGAACGACCCTATAGTCCATAATATAGTGCCTGCAGATATATACACTATCAACAATATAGAGACATGAAAGCACAGCATGGATTTACTCAGTGTTTTCTTTTCTCTGCTAAATAGAAAGAAATGTATAGAGTTGCCATAGTGACATTCTCTAACTTTTTATTTAGACAAAAACAATTGCCCAGGTGCCCTCGCTGTATCAGAAAATAATTAGAACCATGACAATTACCTCCCCCTGCCTATAATTTTGTAATATAACCATTTGTAGGAGTCAGTAATAATTTATTCCGTCCTCTAATAGCCTATACATCACTGGCAGGGCTTATATTTCATTTTCCTGAAGCATGAAGGCGAATAGAAATCTTAATGATTTGCCCTTGCTAGCATAATTTTAATTATGGATTTTCTTCTACATGATCGATTTGGAGAAAGCCATAGTAATACAAGTTGTACATTCTACTGTATTAAATATTTGATATACATTAATTTTTTATGATTAATGCTCTGGAAAGAATCAGTTTCTCCAAGCCCGCTGGTTTTATTGCAAGCTAAATTAGGGGTTTTACTTCCTCTGCTAAAGACATAGTCATATATTGTAACAAAGCTCGGGCTGTCATACGAAATAGAGCCATTTTATATTGATTTTGAGAGCATTTTAAATTGAGAGAAACAGCCCTCCAGTGACTCATTTGAAAGGGTTTCTAGCTTTTTACGATATGAGGTATTAGGTTTACTTATTGCATGGTATTAGTTATTTAAGTGTGCATTATAATAGGAACACAGAGCAAGCAGATCACTACCAAGGCATTAGGGCTTCCCGCAATGTTATAGTGATATAGTGAAAATCACCCAGTTCAGGGGTAAATGCTTTTTACTGTGATACAGCCTTTATAAATAATCTATTAAATACCAGGATCTGTGCAATCATGTTATTTAACCCTGGAGAACCCAAAAAAACTTTTCTTCTTTGGAAAATTATGAACATTGCATTAAATTACGGCTATAAATTCACTGAACACTGAAATATCCACTTTTTCAATTTTAACCCTTTATTCCCTAATTTAGGATAAGGGCCAAATTTGACCCATTGGGCTCGCTAATTTATCCAAAAAGAATATAAAACGTACTTCTAGACATTCTGCAAGCTATTATTAAATAGATTAAAGATTAAAAAGGAGGGGGGGTAGCAGCAATTAAGTGCGGCCACATTTGACCCCACTGGTCATTAACTACTTATTGGTACTGTAAGTCTTTAGCAAACTTGAATATAACTTACAATGATGGTTTCTGAATGAAAATAAAGAAATAATAATTGCATAAAAACAAGCAGCAATAGTGTTAGTTATTGTAATATTCCCTTTCAAATCAAGTGTCACTAGAACGGCCATGAAAATCATAGTTTAACTTTTTGGCATATTAGCTGTAGAGTCTGGCATTGTTTCTACTGAGAATAACAATACATTGCTCCTTCAGGATGCAAACAAGCACTGCTGCATCCTCTGAATGTATGTTTTTAGGTTTGCTGTACATCTATAACAAATAACTTCATTTATAGACAATAGGAAAACATATATTGGGTAATTATTGTGACCACTAACAGCTGAAGAGGACGCATGGTAGCTCGTCTTGTGTATATCGTTATGGCAAGACAAATAGAACTGCATTAAACTTAAATTACAACATTTTTTCATAATTTGTAGCAAACTGTCTAGCATACAAGAATATATAAAACTTTATCTGTCTTTACCATAGAGAAAATATTTCTCGTTCTCCCCAGTTAGGCATAAATGGCATTTTTACATGTTACTTCTGAAAGGGCCGGATAGGGACTTAAATGCCATTTCAGAAAATCTTACTCTGCTACATTTACTGCTTACTTGGGATTTCACTCCAGTTCCCACCGTTTTAATACAACTCCCACATGACTCAGTCTATGTAACACTCTCCCATCTGCAAATTCATTATCATCAAGTCTATTCTATCCTTCATCATCAGATCATTCTTTCCAACTACAGCACCTTTTTTGCAATGTAAACCGATTTATTTCCCCCCTCCATTGCAGATAGTATTAAACAATGCCCTAAGAGTAGAGGGTGTCTGAATGGGAATGATTTATTACAAAGAGAGAAGTGGGTGCGTGGCTTTGCGGAGCTCTGCAGTGTAAAATAAGCTCATTTATATTCTATATGGCTGGGCCTGCCTCACTTAATATTCCCGTCAGCACTCTTATGGCATGCCTTCTGTTGGCTTCGGCTGCAATAAAGTGCCTGCTTTTCAGAAGTGTACAAATAACATTCAACACATTTCATCAGATTAGTGCAATGAGAGGGGAGCACCTGTGATCCTGCCTGGCACCAGGTCAAGTCAACCCTGTCTTTCCCTTATGTACAACATGTGATTGTCAATTAAATCTGCATCAGCTGCTGCCAAAATAATATATAAGGAGAAGTTTAGTCTGTATAGACACAACATCATAAATGTTTCAGGGACTTGTATCTCTCTGTGGTTGCAACCTATATGTCAGATTTGAGCCAGATGTTGTGCAGATTGTTGTGATGTTAATATGCAAACACACTGAGACCTTCATAATGAGACAAAGAGGAAAAAAGAAATATGGAGTGCTGCCGAACACAGTACCATAACATGTTAAAGGTCTAATACTGCTGAGCTGTGCCATTACTGCTCGAGCAATTCTGTCCCCTCTGTGACTCCTGGTTACCTCTCATTGCAGGAGAGAGACCAACTACTTCACACTCCCAGTACCAGCACAAGACATTGGTTTGATGATGCAATACATAGCAAAATCAACAAGTTCTTGCAAAAAAAAAAAAAATGCATAGTTTATCTCATTAACAAATCAAAGGTGGATTCCATCAAATGAAAAATGTGCTTTTTTGCAATTTTTTGTTCGTTATGTTTGCCTTTTAAATAGAAAATCTTGAAGGATCTATGTATGTATGTGTCAGTCTACAAAAATAATTCAATTTACTTTACTTTACTTTACTTTTCCTGTTTGAGGTCTGATGCATTTCACACCCACATACACCACAGAACAATAACAACACTGAAACACACAAAGTAAAATTGCATTTGATGAAAAGATATCTGGGTAGCAGTGTTCCATACATTAATTTTGAAGACTGCATATAACATACTTATTGTGAAGGGAGATGTAAACCACACTTACCTGGTGTATACCTTCATGATTGTAATTTATTATTCATTTGATGCACACCATAATTACAACCGCATCACATACAACCTCAGTTTTATCATTAAGTTGCCGTGTTGGCTCGATGTTTCACACCTTTTTTCTTCCCTTTGAGGTGATTGGTGGAGGCCCTGATTTGGAGGCACACCCTTATCAGTGCAGGACAGGGGAACACCATCGCCCTGATTTGGATTTTGCCTGTACTGCTTGGGGAGGTGATGTTTAGCTGGGAAAAAGTGTTTTAATTAAATAACCAAAGATGAAATTACATGAAAAAGAACTAATGTTAAAATGAGACTGTGCAATATTAATCTCTAAATGGACATAATTGTAAATATAATAAATACCAGAAAACATTTTGTAGTCATTTTCCTACAGTTACGTTTACCTGTGGCTGGGGCTTAGTTCTTTAGGCCATACTATATAACGGGGTTTTTGTTGCGCTGTGGTTGTTGTCTGTTGTCTGCTCTGTCCTGGGGAGATGCTGTCTGTCAGATCTGTGATGGTGTGGTCTATTAAAACGTGAAGAACTCACTAAAGTTTCCTTTGTTTTTTGGCTCACTCAAATTCTACGACTTTCTTGAGCTAGTAAGAGGCCAAATAACATTATCTTACACTTACACTCATACATTACATACATTAAAACACATTTTGCTGTGCTTCTAATCCCACTTGTTTGGTCGCTCAACAATGACCACCCCATTAGTAAAGCAAGACAGATACTTGAACATATTAATTTTTCCTCCCTTTGCTCATATGGCTGTGCTTTCTCAACAAGCCCGCATTATCTTAAAGACCACTAATGACTTTCCCTCAGTGCTATTGTCTCTGCCTGTATCCGTTCTCACAGCAAAACAGCATAATGAAATGATTTTGTCTTTGTCATCATTCCGCTCCTCTAATTAACCACATCAAATTGGGCTAATTGCTCTTTATGAACTACATGATTGTCATTGAGTGCTCGCAATACCCGCAGCGTCTTCCATTTCCAAATGAACATTATGACCGCAGCTAAATGGCTAAAGCATTGGATTCCTCTCATTGAAATAAAGTGGCATTGACACCGCATGCATTTTCCGTATCAATCGAAAGAAGATGCATTATGAATTGCTGGGGGGCATAAGTGGGAGTAAGAGAGGGCTATAATGCCGTACTGCCAGGTGAAGTTTGCTAAATTCTGAAAACAGCAGCTGTGCCATGGGAGAACAATGTTACACCTTTCCTTTAGCACAAGAGACTTTTTATCCAAGCACCTCTTGAACACGTAAATGGAAGTATCCAGCCATTAAAAACAAGTCCATGTTCTAGTTTTTGCTCTCTTCAAATGTGTTCAAGAAGGTCCGCAGGAAACGAATGATTTTGACACTTGAAGCAGTGCAATACAGTAACTGCTTTTTGCACACCACTCCATTTGAGTGCTTATAGATTTGCATTATAATACCACTTTGTTAATGCACATAAATAAGAATGTTAAAAAAGCGAGCGTTCCGGGGAGAGGTTTTTGTATTTGGGAAAATCTGATAGCGGTAAATCGAGAAGGAGAGGGCCCACGGCTAATTGGCATATGTTTGTCTGCTGTCGGCGCTGTGGTACCCGTTCAAGGACCTACGCAGTCCCGCTGGTATTCAGGGTGCTGCTTTGTGTTTGAGGAAAGCACGCCACACTGTTAGGGAGAGAACCCAGAACAACTGTGTTCGCAACAACAGCGACTGTACTTGAAAGCTCAACCAACTATTGCAAATGTCCCCGGAGAATTGCTTTGAGTGTACTTACAGATGTGTATTGTTAGATTGGATTTGTTAGGCATTGAAAAAGTTTGAATAAGGAAATTGTCAAATCATATTAATTATATGTAAAAGCTTGATTTTGTTCTGAGGCCTTGTTCATTAAATGCCTCCAAATAAATGTAGCACTTGGGTCACTGAGCAAGGAGAAAGCTAATTTAATCGATCTGTATCTGCTCTCGTTAACAGTTGATAACTTCATCCAAATAATATAATTGAGTGCACAGGTCATTAACTGCAAATCTATTTTTTATGACCGTGCTGTTAAACTTGATCTAGATTGCCAGTTCCAGTATATGTAAAACAAACTGAATACATGCTGTATCATTTAGCAACTAATTTGGTGATGATTTTGTTCATTTTTTCCTTTTTCTTTCTGCAGTTTTACTTGATGAGATCACTCGTAACTTGAAGTGATCTGAGATTAGATCATTTGAGATGGGAAGATTTGAACGAGGTATGAGTACAAATGAGGTGAATCAAAATGAACTGAGTCAAGATGACGTGAGCAGAGTTGACGAGAGATTAACCTAGATCATATTATCCAGAATGTTTTGTTGAGATAACAGGAGCTAAGATGTGGTAAACCGAGATGAGTAGACTTGAGATTAGGTGAATCAAGATGAAGTGACTAAAGATGGAGATTAGAAACAAGAGCAGTTAACTCGAGATGAGATGAACAAGATAAGGTGAAACAAGACGAGGTGAGCAGAAATTGACTCAAGAAGACAAAATATGATAAGTTGGAGAAGATGTAAGCCAATATTCTGTAAGTTGAAGTGATGAGATCCACGATAAGGTGATTTGAGATGACCAGAGCTTAGAGACAAGAGGAGATGACTCTAAATGAGGCGACTAAAGATGAGGTAAACCAAGATGAACCGAGTTAAAAAGAAGTTACGTGAGATGGAGCAACTCGACGTAAACTGAGTCGAGAAAATGACTTGCGCAGAGAAGATAAGAGATGATATAAGATGGCAAGAGAAGTGACGACGAGTAGAGCTGAGTAGAGATCAGACGATTACGTTATCAATCATTTTGTGAGTTCAGATGACGAGAGCCAAGATGTGGTAAACTGAGATGAGTCGACTTGAGATGACCAGAGCTTAGTTAATCTTTGCTCACCTCTTGGCTCTCCTCATTTAGAGTCAACTCCTCTTGTCTCTGAGCTGAGATAAGATGAGGAGTTGTGCAGAGAAGATAAGAGGTGGCATAAGACTGGCAAGATAGAGATCAGCTGAGATTAGATCATACATAACGTTGTGAGCTGAGATGATGAAATCCAAGATGTGGCAAACTGAGATGAGCTGAGATGAGATTAGCTGAGCGAATATGAGGTTAGGGACAAGAGAAGATGACTCTATATGAGGTAAGCCAAGATAAACTGAGTCCAGAGGAAGTAAGCTGAGATGTTTGGTTTATCCAGGACAGCATAGGTCAGATGTAAGGCAGAGTTGTCATGTTTTACTTTTTATATATATATTTTTTCAACTCTTAATACAGCTTTTTTACTCGGACAACTCAACTCACTCCCTATGCATGTTCTCTGCAGTGAGTGTGACAAATTTTAGTGTTTGACAAATTGTTTACACACTGTAGTTTTTCATAACCATGACAGGGGTGTTTGTGTCTTAACCAGGTCAGGCAGAAAGCAGGACACACAAATGCTGGGTGTCACCCCTGCTCCAGCCTCCTCATCCTGTCACTGTTTCTCGGCTGTCAGGGAGAGAATTGATGGCTCTGCTAGTACTCGGCCTTTTCAGCTCTCCTGCGCTGCTACTCCGCTGCCATGTTAAAGTCAATGGAGCCGATCAAACAGGTGTGTCAACTGAAATGGGTAAAATGGGAGTTGTTTTCGTTTTTTGTTCAGGAATTCTTCAGGAATACAGTTCATCTAGTAAAAATGGACAGTGCAGCCTGTGATGGGACATGTAAAATGCTCAAATATTATTTCTCGATTTAAAAAAAAGTTACAATTTGATCAATAAACCAAGACACAAATGTCCATTATATATTGTACATCATACTAACATTCATTCTTTAGCTTTGAAATATCATGGTTCCTTGACAAGATCATTTATTCCTGAACCAAATGATTTAGTCTCAGTCCAGGAAACAAGTGCCTACAGCCAGATGGGTAAAATATATACCCAACATAAGATTGGACCCAAAGCTGTAGCAAACACTAGCACAGAGAAGAGCATAGAATGTATTGACAAGCCTTTATAATGCATAGCTGTGATCACAGTTTGAATTTCCCGAGGCAGTCATCTTTGCAGAATTGTGAACTGCACGTGTGTACAAGTGTGTACAAGTGTGTTGCACCACTATCACAAATGAATTCAACACTATAGACTCCATTTTACAGTTGGATTGCATCTCCTGTTATATTGGTGCATTTGTGAGGTTTTATCGGCATCAATCACTCTTTATGTACCTCCATGGACAGTACCGCCCAAAGGATATCCTAAATTTAAAGCATTACATAATGTTCAAGGATAATGCCATTTGAAATTAGGTAGCTGAATAGTGCAATACTGTGGTGCTAAAAAATAAATTAACGTAACATTTGTACTTTGACAATACCAAAAAACAGTCAGTCACCTAATCAGTATTCCTGCAACCTCTGGCACACTGGTTTCTCTGTCGTCTTCATGTTGTCTTTGTATCTCAGTTGGGTTTGCAAAAGCGTTTGATTGTGGGTAAAAAGGGAAAGACAGTCGGACCTACTTGGTAGGGGACAAAAGAATAAGATCTTTGAAGTGGAAAATAAAACCAACCACTTTACAGCTTTGATAGGGGGTGTCAGAAAACAGGCATTAGTGTGAAATCAGACCAGTTTTTCTTTTCTTGTGTGCAGTGCTCTCTATTTACAGAACATTTTAAATTATTGGTGTATTTTACAGTTTTGTTCTTAATGGCACAGTCCCAGTATTGTAAATGCGATATAAATGATAGAAAAGGTTATATTGAACTCTTTTACAATTGTTGGTGTTATTTCCAGATTACAATAAGGGATTCCACTCATTCACTTGTGCATGCCAACTGCAGCATAAGTAAGCAGAATATTGACCAAGCTATAGCAGGATAATAACTCTAGACCTATTGTGTGTGTTGTAGGAAAAACACACACACACACATCAATTAGTTCTCTAAAGATCGAGTTTTAAAAGGATCTATATGAAAGATGATTAAAAATACTATTTTCCATAGATCTACAAGTACAATAAAAGTACAAAGCATAACTAACAGTCAAGAGTCTCATTCACTCTCACCCTGTCAAGCATTTCTGCGATTTCTCGTGGCATTATGCAGATAGACTAGGTAACTATGTGTATGTAAAATATGTATTACAATTAAACAGTGCAATCAAAACATTAGTAATTCAGTAATGAAATAATCCATGTCACCATTAAATGCAGATGAGGCTGGTGTAATTGAGAGGCGCTTGTGCTATCCCCAGTGCCATTAAAATTTCATCACCCTCACACGTTTCCATGAATGGCATTATTCAAATTATGCAAAACCACATCAGCTTTTCTACGGGGCAATGCATGGCATCCATAACAATGACCAATTTGCCAAGTCTAGAATGGCTCTGCATGTGATTCACTAGAACATCTCCCATTCTCATTTTGAATCGCTATAAGAACACCCTGGTGTCTGATACATCTGAGCTGAACCAGAGAGGAAATTGAAAGTTTTGATTAATGGGGTGAAATATCATTGAATTGAATAGCATCTAAATTTAATACAGTTTATTTGCATTATACAATATTTAAAGCAGGCTTATTATGCAAAATTGACTTTTCAGAGCTTTTTTACCATGTTATAGCTTCTAATTTACCCTCTCAAAGTTGTTTTTGGAGTGATTTGTGCATGTTTGAGCAATCTTTAATCACTTATTTTCAAGAAGATGGTTGATCAATCCCCGTTTTCACCTCCACTGGTATATGCCTACTGACCTCTACTTACTTCGTTCTTCCATTTTATTGTCTAATCAATGATACATGTAGAATTCGTCATCGTTGCATTGTCATTTTGGTATAAATGGGAAAAAAAAATCTGCTACTCGCTGGTGTGATGTGCAGTTATCCATAGGAGAGGCCGACAGCTACACGGCTCTTTGTTGTGATGACGTTTAGGGCAGTGTCAGCTCCCATTGCTCAACACACAGACTTGTTCTTTTGTTTAGTTGCATGAAAGAATATTGCAATTTAAAATGTGCAAATTATAACATAACTGGTTCCATGGGTGTCATAGATTGTAATTATATAGTGGACACAAGCACAATAAGTTTTCTTTAATAGGGTGTTTAGTATATGTCGAGAAGTGAGTGCTCTATCATCTTATTTCTCATATATGTAACTATTTCAATTCACAACAGCTTTTATTTTTACTCACCATCCCTGGAATTGGCTCTTTTTGCCTACGAACAAAGCTGCTGCCACAAAGGTTTTTCTGCTGTGGCTAATAGCACATGTTTTGTACATAAATTAACAGTAAAGTGATCCTTAGGTGGTCTTGGCGCCTACTGCGACCACTTCCAATAATAGGTCCATTACAATGAGCATTACGTGTCTGAACGAAGGCTTTGGGAATAGCACAGTGATTCTCGTAGTGATTTTGTGATAGCTGCTGTTAATAACACATGATAAATAGCTGAAGGAGGAGAACAAAGCGGAGTGTAATATTAGGTGACCCCATGTTATTAGCACTGAGAGGAACCATTAGTGAGTTTTCTTAACCTGCCTTAATGAGGTCTCCCTGCTCTCAGTGCGAGAAGAGACTGGAGCATACGTGATGGAGACACAAACTATGTATACTCAAACGATGTCGTGCTTAGTGAAAAACTGTGAAGTGATAAAGTGTTTGCGTTTTGCCTTGGTATAGAAGAAGAAGCGGAATAAGACAGTGAATGGATAACAGCCTAAGCTCATTGTTTATTCATAAAACAAATACATACCAGGTCATTTCCAAATTTTAACTTTTATGTTGATAGTCCAGTGCAATGAATGTCCTGTAAAAGAAATTAAAAATGTTGATTGATGCCATAATTACAATCGGTATTCATTTCCATGCTCATTGAAAGGCTATTACCATCACATTTTGGGTGTGTGGTACTTGTGCTAAATATTCATTTTTATTTACATGTGCCAAGTTTAATGAAGATGTTTTAGTTTTTTCATTAGCAACATATACTAAAATAACAGTGGTAATTAACTGAAGTGTAAGCCTTTTGCTAATATGAATTTATCAGAGAGCAAATGAGCTGGACTCGTTTATAGGGCAAACAATAATGGACGGCCTGGCAATATACAGAAATTAGTCAGATGTAGAGAGGGACATTTAAAATAAACACCATCTGAACAACAAGGGAAAGTTTCTGTGTCTCTGTGTGTGGGGTTAGACTGGAAAAGTCTCGGGAAACAGCACAAGCAATGCACTAGTGTTCACAAATGTAAGAAAAAAAATGCATAAAAACATACTATTGTGACAGTATAGATGTAAAGGTTGCTTTATGCTTTGTTTATTTCACTATTGTTATTTCAATTCAATTTTATTTATATAGCACATTTAAATACAACTTGAGCTACCCAAAGTGCTTCACACAAAAGTAAAAACATATATACAGGTAATGCACATAGGCAAAGAACAATAAAACTGTAAAACGCCAATACGACTCCAAGATCCTCCCTAGCTAGAATTAAATGTCAGGGAGAAGAAATGGAGTTGTACATTTGAATCTTTGTGAATATTATTATGAGATTTGTGAGACATTATAATGCATGTACAGGATGCATACTAGAAAGGGATTTGACATGCACAACACAGGGGGTGGAAATAAATAAGCATTACAAGCGTATTCATGATTTCTTTTTTCTAAGTATGAAAAAAATGTCCTATAT
This sequence comes from Periophthalmus modestus, assembly GCA_019594935.1. Classification (NCBI taxonomy): domain Eukaryota; kingdom Metazoa; phylum Chordata; class Actinopteri; order Gobiiformes; family Gobiidae; genus Periophthalmus; species Periophthalmus modestus. The sequence goes on from JAIEZT010001214.1 coordinate 27,110,041, forward strand.
ACAAACTGTACATTCATACTATAGTTAAAGGGCCTGTATTATAATGTTGTTTTCTCATCACAAACATACCTGGAGTTGTTTTGTTTCATTCACATCTCTGTAACACGCAAACGCTGCATATTAAGGCTGAGTTCTTCTCTCAAATGGAAAACACTCTGTTCCACCTTGTGATGTCATCATGTGGCAGTACAGGAAGTGCTCCATTATGTTTTTAAACCCCATACATCAATCATTTCGATGATTTCAGCCCTGGAATTACCCATCTCTACTGGACTAATGGTAAAACGTAGCTGTTAACTTGAAAACTACCACTTCATGACATCACAAGGTGGAACAGAGCATTTTGAGCTTTGCAGATGTAGACAGACTATACATAATGAAGGATTACAACATGTGAATGAAACAAAACACAAGTCTAGGTATGTTTTTGAGGAGGTAACAGTATTATAACATGACTTTAAGCTCACAAGAGTCGAGTTTGTGTAATATAGAACCTTTAAAATAAGCATATAGTAGACTGAAAAACCTCAATACTTTCTAGATATACATTTTTTGCATCCACACCACCAATATTGTGTTCTTACGTTGTTTAAACTTTACAAGCATTTCGACAGTTCAGCTCAGCAGGACTCTTGCTAGCTCTGTTTACATAGTTCATGGAAATCTCTCTGATCTCAATGGCTCCTGGATGAGATCAAAATCACTTATCTTTACCCTCCTATGGCTAAACCCCCACTGATTGGTCATTGTTACACATATAAACAGTAGTACCTCCCCACATCAACACACATTTTAATTACCCCAGGCTTCTGCTGTTATATAATTGCACATGCTGGCATTGTGGTTATTAATTATTCAGCCACATAGGTAGGTAAAGCTTATTTTTGGACGATAAATGTGAGTGACCTAGTTGGGTGTAATGCATGACTAAACAACTGCACCTGTGTTTGCATAGCGGCTTGTTTACTCACCTCCCACACAAGGAAATAGATACGCTGGCACTACGCTGGCACTAAAGGTACACTATGTAACTTTTGTTGTATATTACCTGCTTCTCTCCACAGGAAAGGCTAGTGCTTTGCCTAGAATGTTTCGCAGCATGGCTTTACACTCATCTATCTTGTGTTTATTGAGTTACAAGTGTTTTAATAACTAAATAATACATTCAAAAAAGCATGCATTCTGCCTGCCTGGGGTCTTTTCTCCACAGATCTGGCCCGTAACGTGTCACCAGACAAAGCAATAAAATCTCCAAGGAGACAGACCGTCCACTAGAAAAATGACATAACAAGAACTGCTTTAAGAAGTTAGTTTCGTCTGTACATTCAGTTTGGGTTTAGTTATAGTTAAGGTCAAGATTTGTCCGGTCAGCTGATTTAAACAGATTTTGATGCTGTCTTTCTACCGGTGGAGGCAGGATGATAGCGCCATCTGCAGTCCAACTTCCTCAGAACAGTATCCAAGGTGTGCGAGAGCAAAAAAGCCCCCTTGTCCCGGTTTAAAGTCCTGTGGGCACATTTCTGTATTTCCACTGTCTCCGTAATCCAGCTACGATGTTTGTTGTCCTCTGTCCCAGTGACGTTTGCTCCGTCCCAGTCCATAATGTGGTTTTCTCTTTTGCAGTGATCAGAAATGGACAATTTGACTTGCTCCTGTTCTCCTTCGTGTTTCGCTGCTTGTGTGCACGCCTGAGCTGACCGGACACATCACAGCAACACCACATGACCACTCTGAGGAAGACGGCTAGTGAGCAGTCAAACTGTCAGGTATGAAAAATAAACTCAACCTTGGTCTGGAAGAAGAGTCTATTAATACGAATTAATGGGAAGTCCAAATGAACCTCATTGGGCAAAAAAACTGTGGATTTGTGCCAGTCATGTGACACAGCCTCATTACACAGCCATCAGTGAATAGTGAATCTGTGAAGTGTTTATTACTCTGGGCTTCAGGGGAAAATTCATCTGAAATAGCAGCTGTTAGGTCCAATTTAGTGAAAAGTGTCGCTGACCTGTTCACTGCGCAGGAACCATATACAGACCAGTGGATTGCCAATGGATAGTTACTGTGAGATCCCATGACAATTAAACATATTTTTTTTTTTTTTTAACTCCTTGCCACCAATAGTGTTTTTAGAACAACTATAACAGCACTGGAATCAGCATTGTACATTTAAAATACAAATACATAAATAAAGTTATACAGACAAAAGGTGAAGAGACTAGATCGGGAGAGTTGAGACTTTATTTATTTATTTTATTTATTTTTTTTTTTTTTTTTACATGAACACCAAATAGTTTTGCTGTAATTGCTGGTCTATTTTTTTTTGTCACAACCTTTTTCTATGATTGATTAATGATTGATTGATTACTTTGCTTGCTCTTCTCTTGTTGATTTTCTAACTTTCTGTTGGTTAAATAATTTATCATATTCAGCCTTAAGAGGCAACTGCGATTGTGCTTTTGGGCTTTACAAAAATAAATTGAACTGAATTGCAGACTGCTCAGGGGACGACAAGTGTAAATTAGCATCCATGATATAACCTGGCACCAGCATCTTTTGTCTGGGTTAATGTACTGTTGTGGACTGCCCCTGTATAAATGAAAAGCACCATACCATACTGGACTTGACTGGACTGTCCAAACTTACAGATAGGCAATGCCAGGGAAGATGGTTACGCAAACAATATTTAAAGATACAAACAGTACTTCAGGTTTTGTATATTAGAGTTAACGCAAGGACAAATTCTAATGATAAAATGATTATGGTTCTACAAGTGTGACCCAATAATGAACGGACCCTTCCTGTATAAAGCCACCGGACTCATAAAGAATAACCTACATTGTGTTATCACTTCAGCTACAAGCAAAAGTGCATGTTCAGTCATTTGTCCAGCTAAAACAGCCACCTGCCCTCTCTCTATCCCGCTTAGAACGCAATACCTCAAGTCTATCATTTACACTGTAGCTCTCGGCTGGATACAGAAGTGCACACACGCCACCGCGCTATGTCCCAGTGTCCCAGGTCTGTGGGGAGGCCAGGACAGAGCACAGCTGTTAAGTACTTTTAGCAGGGCCATTGTTCAGTGAAACAAACAGCCCATTCAGCTTGGCCCCTTTCCAGCGCCCTCTCTATAGCGGCACAAATGTTTATCATTGTTTTGACACTGCATAGAATAGGGCAGCATGGGGTGTGCCTATAGATAACAGCAGAGCGCGGTGTGTGGAGAGAGAGAGTGAGTGGGAGTACAGTGTGTTAAGAGGAGAGGGCATGCTGAAGCGGAGCAAATGGCTTGTTTTACAACACAGTGGTATGGAGGGGAAGGATGCTAACTACTATATAGATTTACAGGAAAATAAACACAGGGGAGGGAAGACAGATTAATAATGCGTAATTTTTATTTGATTTCACATTTCACCTTTAAGCTCTTTATAAAGGATCACTTATATCACAACAACACATTCACCCACTCACACAAACATTCTACATCAATGTTTATGTCAGGAGCGGGATTCGAACTGCCAACCTTCTGATCAGTGGACAAACACTCTACCAGCTGAGCTCTATATTGCATGTTATTCTGAGGTATATCACATTTTTAAGGACCTAATACATTTTAACAACAGTATTTCTTTTTGAAACTACTATCTGCACCAATGTCATATAAAATACATCCATTTGATCAAAAATGTGAATATTTCTCTAATCAAGCAATAAAAGTAGCACTATTACAAAAAATAATTCTGTAAAATATATCAAAAATACTCATGGCAATACAGCAGCTCACGATATCAATACTGAATCACCACGAAATATTTTGACCCATCCATAGCCAGGAGGCAGCAGCACAAGAGACATATAGCCTAAACAACACAGAAGATACATCTGCTGTACACATTAAAACTGCACATGCACTTATCAGAAAAGTGTAAGTCATAGCATGGACTTGAAAGATTATGAAAGACTATGGAGTTTCAGTTTCAGTTTCTAATATTTTTAAGAATATAATTGAGAATAATGATTTATTTCCTACTTTGCCTGGTTTGCCTGATTGTTTCAGGTATCCTATAGAATGCCTTATTATTAACTTTGCTTGTAACAGATTTAACGGTGCATGAATAGCAAAAAAAAAAAAAGCATTTGTGGATAATTCATAAAACAGCATTTCATATTGTCTCTAATGGTTTGGTTTTACTTAATATTCAGACTAAGACAAGACACATGTGATAGACTTTAAACGATCAGTTTTGACTGCAGGCCCATATCGGGTGCTTCTGTAATTGTAGCTCTCCTCTCCCCTTACCCATCCAATCTCTTCATTGTGCTAGTTTGCATTGCTGGGACAGTCCTGCTTTATTCTAATTGCATACTTTCGATTAAAAAAGCTTGTTTTCCTTGATTACTTTGATGTCGAAATGGGAGCAGGGGAGCAATTCACCATCGGTTCGGCAGTATGTTCCTCCCCCTCCCCCGCTCTTTTGTGCTAACAGCAGAATTCCTATTTATATATTGGCAGTGGAACTAAATTACTGCAAACATCTCTGTGGACCAGCCAGGCATAACAGATTGGCAGGATCTTGCATCGTGTCAGTGCCCCCTACTGGCTGAAAAAGGTTGTTCAACATTGTACATTCAGGGCACGTATTGCATCAGGGACTGTTTGAAACACAGTGAACTGGGCTCATGGATTCTTTAGAAGGGGCTGGAATATTTTTTTTTTTTTCAATTCTCTAATGGGAACAGAGCAGTATTGTTGTTTACTCACTGCTAGCAGGAATAGTTGGAATAATCTCTACATTACTGACATCTAGGTTACAGTAGCCACAGAAACCCATATTTATGAACAAATGAGTATAGGTCACATATCAGATCAGAACATCTCAGCAACTGTCTAAAAGTAGCTCATAAATTACCCTGTGAGTATGTAAGACAGTAAAATCCTAAAAAAAAAAAAAAAAAATCCTGATTGTCTCTACAGTAACAATTGGTAACAACTGTAACAGTGATTTATTTTTATTAACAAAAAAAATATTGGACATGATGGTGAAGTTGTTTATGTTGTAATTTGGTGTCTTGGGTCTCAAGATGATAATCCAATTAGAAAGCAGAATGAGCATCTCCCATTGAGTCTCCCATTTTGGTTGCCAGTTTCAATGCTAAAATCCAGTTGATACTACCTAAACCCCAGCACCTGCAGCCCATCATTAATCAGTGCGAGACCGTGTCCTCCTATTCACCTTTTTTCTGGAAGTTGCTGTGGGCGCTGCCATCACTATTCAGGTTGTATTATTTTCCAGGGGGCTGCCGATCTTGGCAGCTCTATACAGCTCTATATAGTTCTATACAGTTCTATATGCTCTACACAGCCGTTTTAAAGCCTCCCAGAGAACCAGTGCATTTTGACTTGTTGCACATGAACATTAAACATTTGACACAAATAAACCTATTTTATATCATATTTTAGAGATGAAACACTTGCCAAGTTCTCCAGGTTCCAGGTTTACCGCAAGTATCACAACAAAGAAGTGTGGTTTAGTAGCATTTACAGCAAACGAATAAAGAATAAGGTCAATATGCAGGTTAAGTTAAAGCACTGGCAACCCATGTTCAGTTGTGATTATAGTACTTTAAAAGAAAAAAAAAAAAAAAAAAACTACAAGCGCAGGCTGCATACAGTTCCCTTAATATGATGTAATTATAAGAGAAAAAAAAAAAAGCTCGCATTTGCATTTGATAATATTGTTATTGTTATGAGCTCATGTATATGTATGCTGTGTACAAATATAGCATCTTATTGAAATGATTTACATTACAGTAACCGGCAGTTCAGTATTAGATTTATTGCCAAGCAGCATGGCCACAGCAAAGAGAGGATAAATAACATTCTCTCCGTGCCTTATGTTATTTGGAGTACCCATTGTCTCTGGGTGTAAGACTACACTCTGTATAACTCTGCACCTCATGTTTACTGTGCAAGTTAACCTTGGTGAAGAGCACAAAAGCGAGGCTTGAGTTAAAGACCAGAGTCGAGTCCCCGCTGAGATGTGAGCTCTCTGAAGTCCCATCATGCACTGCCCCAACCAGCACATGTCAAAGCCTCAATACATGTATGTTTATTCCACATTTCATACTGTGTGTAGGAAGTGGGATTATGCAGGGCAGCACACGTTACAAATCAGCCATGGACAAAATATTCATGTGATTATTATGTACATTACAAAACAAAACAATATATATATAGAAATTGAACTAATTAAAAGCAAACCAACAGAAATTCACTTAAATAACAGCCCAAAACCAACTGTAAACATTGGCCTATTACAAAAAGAACATTTACCACATTATTCTCAGTTTGTCCACCGTAGGAGAGGAAAGTTGCAGATGCAGTTAATTTAGTGTAAACCAAAGTATTTACAGGCTGTTTTTCAATTGTTGAATGTTGACCTCTTCTAATCTAATCTAAGCAGCTAATGTGATCTCCGTATGTAGCCCATCCTAACAGCCCTGCGATCCATCTCTTTCTTGTCACGTCAAAGCCTCAGCAGATGCGTCTTGTTTGATGGGTTGTGTTTGTTAGCATCCCGTGTTTTTCCACTGTTTCATGTGCGGGTGTTCTCCTGTATTTGCAGAATGCAGTGAAAGGCCCAAGACACAACAGAATGTGGGTCACGCCTTAATCGCTTTCATGCTATCTCTGTACTCTCTGAGCTGTTTGTCTCCCATCGCACATTTTTTCCCACACTGGGGCTTTCTTCATATGCACCTGCTAACCAACGCATCACTCTCCTTTCAAAGAGATTGAATTTGAATTTTAAGCATGAAAACATGGGGAGAGTCACTGATGTTTAATCTTGATGTTACATTTACGGCAAACAATAGCAATTTTAAAAGGACAGATGATAAATGCAACTCAGTAATTCATATATATTAGAGATTCGGCCTATAACATGTAGCAAAGCATGAATATGAAAGACTCATTTCCAAATTGTTTTCCAAATGCATTATTTGAAAAACTTCCCGTCTTACTTTGATCAGACTTTGGTGAAAAAATATTTTGTTGTCCACTCTGCAACACTCAGTGGTCACTATAAACTTTTCTTTTCTTTGATAAGCTCATTTTTGTAGAAGGACTGATAAGAGAATAAGAGAGTAATACAAGGTTGATGGAGTTGAATTGCACCATAATTTGGTCACGTTCGGCGGGCCGGATTAATAAGCCCAACGGGCCGTATGTGGCCCCAGGGCTGTAGTTTGCACACCCCTGCTTTAGACAGTAGTAAGCACAGACAGCAGTAGAGCATTCATCACCTGCACACCTAAACATTGGTGGTTTAATCCTAACCAGTGGATAATGTTGTTGTGTCTGAACCTTGCCCTTATGAATGTGGTGTGTGAGTTCAGGGTGTTGGCTGAAGTGGCCGTTGGCGCAGATCAGGAACCAAGATTCATTAGTCAGTTATTCAGCTGTGGTGTATCAGTGAACAATGCAACGTGACACGCTTCAAAGGGGCAACATAAACCCACAGCTTTGTCACTGTAATAGTAAAAGGTCATTTCAGTTGGAACATGATTTTTTTTTTCCGTTTAACATGAATTAGTAGTTAATTACATGGATATATGCACATACATGAAACATTTTAACACTGTAAATAAAGTAAATACTATGAATGCACAATCAAACTAAAAAAAAGTTGAGAAGCAGAACAAGATGAGTGATCTCACCAATTCCTGCAAATGAAGCTAAAAGTAAAACATATAGATTGAAGTATAGTGAAAAAATAGTATTCCAAACACGGCTAATGAGGCAGTGAGCTACACATAACCCCCAAAATCCTGTCTTATAAATGCTCATGCAGCTCCACATAATGATTGGTACCGACTGTGTCCCACCTGGTCAATAACTTTAAAGCAAACACTATACTAAACCTAACAATTTGCTCTTCTTGTAAAAGTCAGATGTCACCAAGTACACATTCATATGACGTTTGTGCTCTATATTTTAGGGCCAATCCTATGAATAACATTAAACTGTGCAGACACACTGCTACACTGTTTTAATCTCATGTGACTGGCTTCGGGTCTATCTCAAAGGTCACTTGGCCTTATATTGTAAACATGCCATATCAAATCCAAATGATATTTTCCTACAGATTTATAGAGGAAATAAATCAAAAACACCACCAGTATATACTGTGTTGTACTCACAGGCATAAATCCATCCAGGAATATTGTTGTTTGCAAATGTGCTGACATGAACATAAAATCCCCACTCATTTTGACCTCTAATTAAACTATGAGAAATAACTTGGATGGGGGATGATTTACCTAACTTCATTTGCCAGCTTTAGGCACAAAATTAGAACAGCGTCAGCAGTTTTATAAGCTCCACACCTATTGTTCCCACCACTTTTCATTACAATTGCATCTCTGTCTCGAAAGTGAGATATGGAGTCGGTGTGTACGCCACAGTGATTAGTGACTATGATTTAAGCTCTTTTTAATTAACCTTGCTTTTCACTTGTATCCCGTCCTTATTTTCTAGGAGAGAAAATGAATTTGTGACTTAAACTGCATAGGCAGCAGTAGTCTATTGAGACGTGCTGTTACAGAAATGCTGAATGACTTAAAGTGAAGTACAGGTGACTTTGAACTATGTGTTTTTCTATTTGTTTTGGTTATTGAAGATTTTATTATATTCTAATGCATTAGGCATTTTCAAACTATAATAATCATTTACAGTACCATTTTGATACTCCAGTTTCCCCCATCAACCCAGAATCTGCTTAGGACCTGGAAATGGGTCTGCCAGTGTTACACTGCAATCACACACTGTTGCTACTTCTACAAATACAAATCTATTTAGGGTCCCAAACCCACAAGAGTCAAAGTGTTTGGTGACATTTGTCAGACTAAAATGCACTGGCCCATGTTTACAGATCAGACGAGAGCTCTCCAAAAGTCATGTTAAGTACTTTTAAAAAGCAGCCCTGGGCCATACAGAGTGCAGAGTGGTTTAATCCAGTGACCACATGTCAGACATGTGGATCTGCATGGCTGGAAACCGCTCTGAGGCTATATTCATGTGCATGCCATATTAGCCCAGCACACGACTGTGCTATCTCCCCACACACCTGCAGCTCAGACAGGCCATCAGTCTATTAGGGAGCTGAGCAGCTACACTCAAATGGATTACTTCTGCATTTGTGCAAACTGCCTCTGTAATATCCCATCATATTATGAGCCAAAACTCAGCTTATCTCAAGGCAGACCTCAAATTTGTTGAAGTGAGGAAGAATGTATCAAAATAAGACATTAAATAAGACATTAAAAACAAAAACAAAAATAAAAATATGTTTTGGTGCATGGACCTGCAACGCGGTCAAATTATTATTGTTGCGTTGGGATGACAGTGATAGTGTATCCAAGAGACACTCTCCAAATTGCCCACTCTAGTCTCAAGGACTGCATCCAATGTAAAAAACAAACAAACAAAAAACATGGTAAATCATGGCTGCCTTTTATGCTTTTAAGCCTTCCCCAAATGAAAGATGACACCCTTTACACATGAAACTATATTCCATGTAAATGCTGCACTCATTTGAGGATTAATTCAATCTCTAACAGCCTTACCTGGTAAAAGTGTGCACATCATATAATCTCTTGTGTGCGTTCCCCCGCTGCAGAACAAGGTGCTGATTATTCCTATTAGAATCATGTTGTGTTCCAGCCACAGTAACAGCAGTGTCATCTGCCAATGTTATTTCATGCTCGGTTGGGTGTGAATCAATTTCATTCCAGGGAACAATTACTGAAGATTGCAGATTTTTTTTTTTTCCCCCCATTCTCTAGTCTTCCCAATCATAACATTTGTATCAAATACTTGTGTGCAACCTCCACACAGAGCCAAAATCAAAACATGTCAGCTGTGATCATGTGACTCTGAAGGGAATGACAGGCGACTTTCAAAATAAAAGCACAGAGAATATATAGGCCTCAAACCAATGGCAAACACAAGATTCCTCCTTGTTCCACCACTGACAGTTCTTTCACAGGCTTTACAGTAAAAAGAATGGTTACACACGAGGATCCATGCTCCAACAGTTTGAGGTTGTGTAGCTTTTTCGCTAAGACGGAGGTGTCATTCAAGCCTGGCTAACTCTAAGTGGAGGAGAGGGTCCATCCATGGATCACTAAACAGGAAAGACAGACAGGCCCTTTACAATTAGAACCAAGTCCAATGGATCCAGCCGTCCACTGGCCTTTAGTCAGACATGGCTGCTCTGACTGTTCCTGGTTACAACAACAGTGCTCAGTAATTTAAACTAATAAAGGACACAAATTAGCTGCTATTTTTGCAGTAGCATATTGCCATAAGCATGAATGTTTCTGTAAAGTGAAGAGCTTTAAATTAACACTTCCCCTTCTATAGGATAAATATTCTCTGGCACAAAAATAGCAAACCCTTTTTGTGAATTTACTGTAAATAAACATCTTGAGAGATTATAGGGTGTGCTTAAGAAATATTGCAGAATAATGACATCCTCCTCCTTTCAGACATATTAAAATTTATTGTAAAACATGTTAAAAAAATGTTTTATATGTTTGAAATAAAAGTTATCAGAACAGGCAGTTGAGCCTTTTTGCACGTCTTGACATTTTTATTTATTCAATATTTATTTTTTAGTTATATTGCTCATTTATAGTTATTTGATACATTTTTGCTTAGGGTGATCACCTCAAATTGTAGAAAAAGAGGGATGTGTTATGAATGTGGTGGGACATGGAGAAACAGCTCATACATAATAACTAACACCCACAAAGATAAGAAAAATAATAGATGCAAACATATTAAAACACATTACAACCCTGAAAGCCAGAGCCACACCAAAAGTCTTTATTTATTCACAAGAAAAAAAATAATCTCTGTAAATCTCACCGTGTATAATTCATGTAGTATCAGCATAGACTGTATATATAAATGGACATAGCTAAAATGCTGGCAGTTGCATTCCAAACAGGAAGTGAACATGGGTGCACTTCCAGCTCCAATTAACCCTGGCTCCAATTCACTTTCTATTGAAAAAAACTGTCATCCTTCTTTCTGTAATTGCTGCTGTCACGTTCATCATTTTGGTCTTAAAATGTTTGTATTAATCTGTGCTACATGATTCTGGTGTTTTTGGCTGTTTGTCCATAAATTAAGATACAGTTTGCCTATAAAATAAGAACATTAATAACCAATGGGGTCGCTCCCACTAACAGTGGCAACAGGTTTGATTGACAGCATTATTAAGCGCTACCCCTGCTAAACCAGCGAATGGGAGTTACTTTCAACAGCCTCGCTCCGGATTGGCTCTTTGGTTGCTATGATACTTGCAGTTGTAATTCCAAATATAGAAATTCGCCGCTATAACTGCTCTAGCCTCGATGAGATTCATTTGGCTGGAGCTGAACACTATGGGTGACATCGTATTCACTTAGTCCACTTCTTTATACAGTCAATGAGTATCAATGACAAAGTGGGAGAGTTCATCCTAAATAGATGGTAGTTTCGCAGACATGGAGGACAAACAAACCAAAAAAACTAGTGTTGGTAATCCAGTATAACACAAACGCACTACCGTACATTCAATTACCTTGACCTCTCTTAGACAAACATGCAAGAGCTCTAAAAATGACACCAATACCAAGCCTCATTTCACACTTTGCACAATATCAAATCAACATTATATAAAACGGTTTCTTAAGGGAAGCTCACAATAAAGTAACAAAGTAGTATAGGAACACAAATCGATAGAGTCCTATTTTACCGCGTGGTCCATCACCTTCCACCCACTCTTCACAGATCTAAACAGACACTAGGCTTGTTGTTCATCGTGTTTCCACAGCAATATTTCTGTTTATCCTGCAAGACAGCTATACAAATAGATGAAGTGCAACAACCTGACATTTTCTGTACTTCAATTACTTTGCAGGGCCAGGCCACGTGGGTTAAAAGCCAACAAACCATAACTTTCCCTGACATTTCCTCCCCCCACAGTGACCGTTGATGGATTCTCCCTGACAAAGCATTCATTATCCCAGAGAACAGAGAGTGCACTAAAAATCTCTCCTCTCTTCTCTCCTCTCCATCCTTTGGCTAAATCAAGATGAACTCAGCCACAGAAACGAATCGGCTTCACACTCCCCTTGTCATGAAGAAAAAAAGCATTAAATCACTGTAGGATATTCGCTGGCAATCAAAAAGTATGTCCTTATTGCTGAGCGGCCATTACGGAGAGCTGGGCAGAAGGGCATAGCGAATGGAGACAACTGTTAGGTGCCAGTTTGCGTTTGAGTTTGCTACAATGAGGAAGGCTGCAATGGAAATGAGCTATGATGGCATGCCAGGGAAGATTAGCGCTGTGTTATCATTTATCTGGAGTTTAGTGCACGGGGCCTTTATGGGACACAGTGACTACACTTGACAGAATCTGGCCCCTAGCACATTCAGATACAAGGACAATGCATAGTATGGGGATTTAAAGGGGCTATGTGTAAGATTTTGATTTTAAAGTGCCCGTATTATGCTACTTTCTGATCTATGTTATAATGTTACCTGGAGTTGTGTTTTGTTTCATTCACTTCACACATATTTAACACACAAACTCTGCATATTTTCGGCTCTGTTATTCTCTCAAGCTGAAAACACTCCACTTTGTGATGTAATGTGGTAATACAGGAAGTGCTCCACTGTGTTTTTAAACTCTTAACACCTTTACTAGAGTCATTTGGATAAATTTAGCCCCGAAATTGAAACCTGACAGCTACCACTACATGACATCACAAGGTGGAATAGAGCATATTGAGCTTTGGAGATGTAGACAGACTAATAATAAAGGATTACTCAAACATGTGCATGAAACAAAGCTAAACTCCACGTGTGTTTTTGAGGAGGAAACTGCATCAAACTCGACCTAGCTGTATCCCCAGATGGAGGAAAACATGTTCAAATCAGCTGCTGATTTTATTTTAATGTCCTATTTTTTTGTGTTGATTGTGTTGGTGTTTTGGTTCTCAAGACAATTATCCAATCAGAAAGCAGAATGAGCCTCACATGAGTCTCAAATTTGGGTTGCCAGTTTTGGACTCCTCACTACCTAAACCCCAGCACCTGCAGCTAATCATGAATTAGTGCTAGTGCAGCCTCTGAGTGAATTCTGGAGGTTCTGAGCTCTCACATAAGGCATGGTTTGTATATGCACTGAGAGAAAAATGCATGTGTCCTCTATGTGCAGGTTTAGGCATTGGAAACCCAAGAGTGCAGGCTATAAGTTCCTTTCAGTGAAGTATGCCATTAAACTGTAAATGTAAGATTACTGAAGCATGGAAAGTAACTTAATAATTTAACAGTGGTTAGCTTATGTCTGGTGATGTGCTGGCTTCTTTTATGCACATTTTGGCCCAGTTTTAGTTAGAATTTTTGGATTAGATTATATTACCAAAGAAATGATTAGGACTTTTAAAAAATCCTGGTTCAGTCTGTGCCAGGTTTACTTCCTCAGTATCTGAACAGTTTGGTTTGGATTTAAACGCACTTACACTGTTAGCCTATATATTTCTTGGTCCTGGCTATGTACCATTTTCCCATATCAATTTTTCATTTTTTGTCCATTTGTTAGTGACTCGTTTCTAACCTGGAAAAATACTGGTGATTCTGAAGGAAGTTTTGCAAAAATATTAAATGTTCGAATTAAGGTTATTTTAGGGTCAGTTTTGAATTCAGTGTCCTTTTTCAGATCCAGTCACACTGACCTAACTCTTGCTACTTGGATGATGTCTGATAACCTTGGCTTATATCTGTCGGAGCTTTATTACAGTATCAACCCAGGAATCAAGTTCACTTTAAGAGCTTCACGTCACAGCCTGCAAACACATCCATCCATAGCCTCTGGACAGGCTAATAAATAAAAGAGTAACCCAGTGGCAGTAACAAGCCTATAAAGTTCAGCTTTGTTTTACAAGTGAACCAAACAGACAGCTGAGAAAGATGGGTATCTCACAAAAGACAAGTACTCTTTACAAGGTTGAGAGGGGAGTAACTATATCCATCAGCACTGCATGTACACGGAGACAATTACTGACTGAGTTATACTATTGAAATTCCTTACCCCCAAGTTTACAGTTTGCAGGAGGTTAAACGTTTTCGGTCTTATTCACACTCAAGTTGATGACGTGCACCTTCAAAATTCAATAGTTTTTACATAAATTATCAGTCAACACTGTGCTACAACCTCTCAGCACGCACCAAAATGTTTCTTGTGCACGGAGGAGACATTACATCATGTTTCAGATAATATTCAAAGTCAATGAGCATTTTAGTGAGCGTGTGAACAGTCAAAACATGACTGTAATCATCGTACACTACCCAGACATAAACACATTAGTCTTAATGAGATTGTGGTCAGAGCTTTGACTCCATCAAATCTAATATATGTGATCCTGGATGCTTTCCAGTTGGTTGCTATGGTGATGGCTTCAGAGGGTCTGTGGTAAACAGATTTGTTTACCTGCAGCCACAGATGAGAGAACACAAGTGTTTTTGTACAGTAAGATGTGTTTATGCTGTTTCCAGGTGCTGAGGGGGAGCAGTGTGTGGACAGAGCACATACACATATTTACACACATGCAGTATGTGTCACATCAAACATATGCTGCCCAACAGCACTGTGTGTAGGCAGACCATGGCACTAACCAGGACTGGCACTGAGCTCATCCAGGGGGACAAGGAGAGGGTCCCAGGGGCCGGAGCGCTGCCCCGGGGCTCTACACATGGGCTGGAGAGGTGTTTGTGCACACAGAGCTGCAGCAGGCTACAACATGTAATCATGTCATCATACATCATTATCTATAGGGTTTACACTCAGAAAAGATTTATCGTATGATGTAAACACTTCAATATTTCAATCAGACACAACACACAACTAGAATAGAGGCTCAAGTTCACTTCTTTACTTTAAAATCTTATCAAAAGTACTGTCTTTGGTGTGTTTCAAATTATGTATAACTGTGAAAATGTTATTACCACATTATTGAGGTGTGAGGTGTTGATGTTATATTGACTTTGTTCATGCCATATATTGACAGTGCTGACACAGGCCTGTAGCTTTGTATCTCCACTTTTAGCTCCACTTTCTCAAAATCCCATCAGGCTGTCTTGGCTACACTCATCTTCTTGTACATCACAATCACAGGATAAATGATTCAAAATGTCAGAGCATCGCGTCTGGAAAAGCATATTCATCTTTCGTACCTGGACAACTTTGCCATTTGGTAATAATGTGAAAATGAGAAATTGCTGTTTTGTTACCAATCAGTGACAATTTTACATTTATCAGAATTACAAATGGCCGCTACTGGTGTCCTCAAGTCTAGAACCCCTTATCCTCGTCTTTGTCCTGTGGAGAGCCAAAGACAAGTAAAGTGCGGGAGTCAACCTCTTGTGTGATGTGCAAACATGATGCTGGAGCTGCCCTGTTCTGCTGTCTCTGTCTCTGTCTCTCAGACTGGGAGAGGACTCTAGAGTTGTGCAGTAACACATCTCTAATCCTGTAATTACTGGTCCATCAGCGCCCAGTAAAACCATAATTGTAACCAGCTGTCTATTTGTTTTGCTTTTGCCTTTCCCAGTCTTTGCCAGACTAGAGTGACATTTGCAAACATGTCAGACTTTCACTGGCAACTGTGTTGAATGAGCAGACATGATTTTAACAATTCAGGAAAAAAACAAAATAAAAACTAAAACAATTTCAGTGCTATTTCACTGCATCTTTCTTTTTCTATAAAGTGCTTTACTTTGAGTATGAATTGTACTTGTATAAATAAATTTGCCTTGCTATTCTTATTGTGAACGGGGTCACCTCTCCACAGATCTGGCTTATAACTTTGCCTGATAGTGTCAACTGCTTATCTCCATAAAGATAGTTACGTTTAATCAGTGGTGGATGAAGTACTCAATTTTGTTACTTAAGTAAAAGTACAGATACAGAGGTAAAAAGTTCCTCAAGTGAGTAAAAGTAAAAGTATTACATGAAAAAATCTACTTAAGTAAAAGTATTTTAGTACCTAAAGATGTACTTTAAGAGTAAAAAGTGTTAAATGTAGTAATATTGATTAAAAATTATACAAATTTTGGTCAACGGTAGCAATATGAATACATTTTAATTTTTTTTTATGAATTGTGTATTTATTTTTGTTTACTCAAAGTCAAAGTTTGAACTTGAAAACCACAAACATGGAAAAAAAAAAACCCCTTAAATCATATGAAAAGTACTTTTTACTCTTCAGTCCTGTTCAAAAATGTAATGGAGTAGAAAGTACAGATACCTGCTCCCAAATGTAGTGAAGTAAAAGTAAAAAGCATTCACTGTAAAATTTACTTCAGTACAGTACTTTCTTGTACTTTGTTACTTTCTACCACTGCATTTAAGTACCTACTGTGGCAAAGCAATGAAATATATGTTGAGACAAGCAGGTGGTGGACCCTCCTCCAGAAACGTTACATAGCCCACCTTTAATTGTTATGAAAAATTGTTTATTATAAAAAAAAACGGGTCTTACTACCTTCACCTATTTTGTTCATATTTTCTGTCTGTTTTCTCTTTGTATTTTTAGATGACACAATCGAATCACCTCAGCTCTGTCCCAAAAATGTGAACTAATGCTTTCTGTAGTCCATGCATTTCCAACCCACCCCAGCATCAATATTTTCTTGTTAAATTAGTCCAAATATTATGACTATTTCCCCCATTATGAATCCAACTGCACCAAAAAGTAATTACTGTCACAAACAATTTCAGTCATAGCTCTGCGCTAATAAAAGAAAATATTATTGATGCCATTACATTTTCCTCTCCAGATTTGCAGCCCAGTGTTTACGATTCCAAATCAGCCGTCATAACCTTCACTTTGATGTTGTTCCTTCTTGTATACATTACATTTCACAGTCTGTTGCTTCATTCTGATATAATGACTTGCAGTCCTAGCTCTGTCTGATTTGCCCAAAATGAAAACAGACATGACAAACCAAATGACTTCTGCTGCGAAAAGCTACATCGCCTCTAATACTAGAAACACGGCACGACATTAGAGCAAATAAAGAAGCAGGCAGAACTATCGCAGAATGCAATTATGATGAAATAAGGCCGTGGAAGTACAAAGATATGATTTAAATAGTGTATGAAATATGAACACACGTATTTCTGATTTTCTGATATCGCATTTATTGGTGTCCTCAAGTTCATTTGAAGGGCTGCAGTGTGTATCATTATAAACAGCAGCAAATAACTCAAGTAAAAAGGCAGTTTAAATGTTTGGTTTTGGCCTGGCAAACTGTATTTATGTGGGTAAATAATACAATGTGTCTACAGTGCCCTTCTAAGTTTTCGTTCTTTCATGTTTTAGAGTCAAATTTAATAGTGGAAAATGAATACATAAGCCGATTGCTGGTGTTCAAATTAGAGGTAAATTAGAGGTAATTGCTTTTGCATGTAGTGTGCTTCTGGTTTAAAAAAAAAAAAAAAAAAAAAAAAGGAAAAATCACTGAACACGGGATGTCCTGTCATAATATACTGAGAACACAGTATGTTGTTATGGAAACCCCTTTGTCTTTATTGCTTAAATAAATAAATACATGAAAAAGCGAATGAGTAACTAACGAAATAACTACCCAAAGAAACAAAACCCCAAGCCACGAACAAAGCAATGTGGTCCACTCCATTCAGTGTAGTGAAGACAGCAGTGAGCGTTATGTTGGAGAAACAAAACAGCCACTCCATAAGAGAATATACCAACACCGTCGCAAAAGAGCAGCTCGGGACCCCAGTCTGCTGTACATCTACTACATCTGTACAGCGATTATGCAAAATATGACTCAAGCACAGTTCACATGTAGTATAGCTCATGAGACCTAGCCTACAAACAGAAAGTCTATACAACAGGTGTGTTAGTTTCAATGTAGTTAGCTCCTCCCTTCAGATAGTTATAAGGCAGTGTCCACTAGTAATCTGACCAGAACTTGAATTTTTCTTTTACTATGGATCATACCTGGACGACTGAGGAATTACACAGACAGTAATAGTATATTTTTGTTTTTTCCACCTATATTTTTTGTCACGCAATTAATTTATTTAACATCAGACAAGAAATACTAAGTGCAATCAACATTTCATCCTTTTGTCATGAGTAAAATCAATAGATGTCGTTCCAGAAGTGTTTCAGGTGTAAGTGTTTAAGGGCCCATAATAAAAATTGAATGTCCAACAACATTGACTCACAGGTTTGATGGGCCTATATCTATCAGTATAACCTCACTATGACTACAGATCACCGTGCTTCATGCTACAAATGTATACTCTTGATGATAGTTTATGTGTATGTTTAGCCGTTGCCTTGGGGTTCATATTTGAAATGCCACATATGCTCTACCACCACGGGATAATCAAATAGGTTTTTGACTGCCAATCCTCAGCAGACGACATGAGACAGCCTTTCTAATGTGTGCTTGGCTCCTTTTCTGACTCAGTTGCTGGTATCACAGATCGGAATGATGTTTATATATATATGTATTGCTTTCTGCGTAGCGGCAGATGTTGGGCATTCTCCTGCAGAGCTCTATTCCAGGGGGAAATCAGACAAAACTACACACTATAAAATTAAACCACCGACACTTCACTGGCCCTGAAACCAAATCGGGCCCGCAGCATCAGCAAGCTGGAGTCAATCCATCTTCTCTCATTTTTACAGGCTCCATCTGCGCTAACTTTCATTAACACCAGTAGATCTGTTCGCAACTACTTTACAATGGATCGGCTCGGAGTCTACTATCGGTAATTGCAATATCAATAAAGGACACATACTATACAAATGTTAGATCTTTTAACCATGTTATAACATTGTTTCCTTGCCCAAAACATACATGGAGTTGTATTTAGATTCAATCATGCTTGTTTGATGACTCCTGTTTAGTAAGTCCACTCCTTCTGAGAAAAAACAAACAAAAAACACACATTTTTGAATTTCACAGAATTGTTATGTCACAGGTAAAAGTCTAGAGATCTGTGCTGCTTTTTTGCTTTTGCTTTTATTGCATTAAAAATGAGCAAACCCACAAGCCCACAGGAGCTCGGAGTAGAGCCACTATTCCTCCACGTCAAGAGGAACCAGCAGAGGTGGCTCGGGCATTTGTTCCCTTGGGGTCCCACCGGAGGAGCTGGAGGACGTGTCTGGGGTGAGGGAAGTCTGGGAGTCCCTGCTTAGACTGTTGCCCCCGTGACCCGGTTCTGGATAAGCGGAAGAAGATGGATGGATGCATTCAAAATATACTTAAACTTGCATCCTTACAGTGAACGCGCTCTCATCTCCACAAACCTGACTCTTACTTAGGCTGGATGAGGACCTCCTCCTGCTTGTCTCCTATATAATTCAAATTATGACATAAAATGTATCGATCTCTATGGAGAATGTTCGAAAATATAGTTTAAAACGTTCATGGAATCTTGGAGGTCATGTTTCTCATTTCTTTTTTTGTCCTGAAGGAACATTGTCTGCCCGGTACCAAATTATATTCTAAAATAAATGTTGCAATAGTTGGAATCTTTTCTGGAACTTGGTGCAGGATTTTTAGAGATAGCGCTTATAGCTTAAGTTTTTGTTCATGAGTGTAAACCTACCCAAGCTGGAATAGACACCAACTTCACAACAGGCCCAAAACTATAGGGAAAAAAACAAACTATGACCTCTTTTCTGTGATGCAACAGCGTTAGCCACATTGCAATCAGGATACAGCATTTTATCTTATATGAAATCCTAGAGCATGTACATGTAACAGTGTGGCCTCTGGAGCTCTATCAGTCTGTGTGACTCCTGTTTGAACCGGATAAAGAGATTTGACCCGAGGCATTATGGAAATAGTGAGATCAGAAGAGGAGCAGCAGTGGTCAGGCCGCTGGTGCAGGTACTGGTGCAACAAAGCCTTTTTAATTACACTTCTAATTGGCCTTTTAACAGTATGAATTAGCATTTTAATGATGGCTATGTAATTAGAGTGGAAAAGGCTACAAGAGCTTCTGGTTGCTAATAATGGCTCTCAGCTCAGAGATCAGAGCACCAGGAGAGCGGAGTGGCTGCACCTGAGCGCTCCAGCAGCAGATGTAGCAGAGCACAGCTGCACACACACCTCTGTATGGGGGGATATGGAAACTAGTGTGTCTTATTCAAACAAACCAGTTTAACAGCTGGCAATGGAACAGGATTTGCTTTGCTACTGACCCACTGTAGCTGATTTATGTTCGGTATACAGTATTGCAATGGTACAATTTTTATATTCATTCCCAACAGTCACTATTTATTATTATTATAGAGTGTGTGGTTATTTGTCATGGGTCCCCACGGAGGGTCTTAGGATGCATTCACACATGATACTTATCTAACCTTAGCCTAAACCTTAACTCATATTTTTACCTTAAATCATGTTGACCTAATAATAAAGGATGTATCACATTATGGGGACTTGATTTTTGTCCCCAGAAGGGAGGCAGGCGAATAAATTGAGTGTGTATATACAGATTTTAGTCCCCACAAAATGATAAATACCCACCCAGGCAAGGCAAGACAAGTTTATTTGTATAGAATAATTAGTACACAAAGTAATTCAGTGCTTTACACAATTAGAAAGACATTAAAATCACAATAGAAACAAATCAAAACATAAATAATCATCATAAAATGCACATTAAAAGAAAAGAGTGCAGAATAAAACCCTTTCAGCCAGATCCACAGCTAACCAGCACATCATCTGGGTCCTAAGCCAGAACTAAACCTGAACTAGATCAGGACTAAACCACGAATAGAACAGGCCGTAACCAAGTCTATTATATTTCAGATGAAAGCAATTGGTTGTTTATAATTGTTAACATAAAACATACATTCTCTTGGTCTCTCTCTGGTTCACATTCATCTTGTCCATGCAGCAGAAAACCTGGCTTAGACAAAGTGCTCTTGCACCATTTACAGCAGTAATAGGCTGCATGTAGGGACTGGGAGATGGTAAATGATGAGAGTAGTTTGGCTACAGGCTTTCCAGCTAATTAAAAGTCTAATGTTGCCTCCAAATGACCATTAGTGTGCATTCATGTGTGTGGAAGGAGCAGAAATACATCCCTCCATGAAAGCAGACCACATCAAATATGCATGTAATGTAATGTCTACTTATTAAGAAAGCCAAAGTGATACTATGAAAACAAATGCTATATGTCCCAGAGACAGTGTAACAAACCGAGAGCGTTTAATAGTTTATTAGACCAGTATTTTTTCACTGATGCTGATCACCACTGTACAAAAAGGCTGCTGTTGTGTATCGTGCACTGTGAATGCTATTATGCTGTTCAAAACGGGACAGGTGCACAGTGTCACTGAGCTCAATAAAGGGCCCATATTACACTATTTTCTCATCTCTGTTACAACGTTCTTTCCTCATTACAAACATACCTTTTGGAGTTGTGTTTTGTTTCATTCACACATATTTAACACACAAACCCTGCATATTTAGGCTGCGCTCTTTTTCTTAAACAGAAAACGCCCTGGTCCACCTTGTGATGTCATGCAGTGGTAGTTTCCAAGTTAACAGCTCCTTTTACCTTACATACCTGGAGTTGTGTTTTGTTTCATTCACACATGTTTTTGAGGCGGTAACAACATGGCTTAAATACAGTGAACACAGCAACACAATTTTGACAATTTCATGACAATATTCAAACAATGTAATGGGCAATCTATCCGAAATGTTGTGATTGAAGTTCAGGTTTCTTCCATCTCTTGTTCCAAGTACCCAAAATGATTTTGACAAACTGAGGTCTGGGTTTTGAGTGCACATAAAGTTGATTGTTGGTGAAATGCTCAGTATCCAGTGATGAATAGAAGAGCTGACCTTGCTCAAATCATTTAGAATATAACCATGGCAACCAGATACAAAGCTGTGAAGAGTTACCTAAAATTATCTGGAGAAAAAATCAAAAGATGTAATATCCCTGTGTTTTATCCAAATCTTTTATGCCTCAGCATCATTTGCATTGTTTGGCTCTTCAACGTAATTACAGCCTGGGTTTATTTTATCATGAGCATAATGGAATGGGATTGTCCTCTGTCTGTTTTTACTTGTCCAGATGTTCGGCATTTATAGCATTGCAACAATATGGTAGATTTTTTATGATGCAAAACAGTTGAACTCATTGCATTTTATTTGCTGTATACAAATGAATCCAAATTGGCATTGGTTTTCAGATGGTTATGTTCTCTATCAATGCTGCTGTTATTTTATTAGCCACAATTACTATAGCAGTGAGATAAATGTTTTCAATTACTCTAATAGCTAAGTATTTTTCTCGGAAACTTCAACGTCATTGTTCTTTCTTTCAATCCAGATAGAGGAATGCTCAAGAAGCCTTTTCTGATGTGCTACTGTTGCTACCCATGCCCACCGCAATAAATGTTAGCTCACTCCCAGTGTTTCTCAAACGGTGGTACGTGTTCTACTGGTGTTACATGGTGTACATGGCGCCCTCTGCAGTTTGAGTATTTGTTTTATTTAGAAGCATATCTATTCATGTTTTTGTCCTCTTTTGGATAAATCATCATCAAGAACAGGAGTGTCCAAATGTGGCCCAGGTGCCAAATGTGGCCCTCGGACCAGTTTTTATTGGCCCTCATGCCTCCTGCTGAACCGGCTCAATTGATCATAAGCAGAACTTTTAACCCGTTAAAGACTGAGCACACTATAGACCAGTATAGCTCGCCTAGACGTTTGTTCTTTTTAGCCATAAAAATCATGTTAAAGGAAGTATCAGAATATACTGCATTTTTCACACAACTACCTCTATTTTACATATCCATCTGCTTTTTTTCTTTGACGCATTGAATAAGCAACTGGGAAAATCCCCGTGGCACCTGCGCTCTCATTTGTCATCTTCGAGGGACAACAGGGGCAGATTACCGTAATGACGGTAAAACATCTAAAGAGCCCCGTGCCTCTGCTTTGAGATGCCGTTTGAATTTACGTGAGAACACAGTTGGTTGCGGAGTTACGGTAATGGAAAGTCCACAACTGTGCTCTGTCGGCGACGATAGCATCCAACGCTATAGAGTTAACAGCAAATTTAACTATTTCTACCACTATAACCTCAAACATCACATTGCAGTGTGATACAGACCTAAAATGAATGTGTTTCAAGCCTTATTAATACACAGAGGCTCTATCAAACTGTGTTTAAAGCACCACACTGCACTGATCCCCGGACTGTGGCCCTCCACTTCGAATATGTTTTGAGATGTGGCCCTCGATAAAAAAAAAAAGTTTGAGCACCTCTGATCTAGAAGTACCTTATGCAAGTTTTTCTTTTTTTGACCATGTTTAAACCATAGACTCTATAAAGAACTGGACTAAGTGAGTGTGACGTCACAGCGTCCGGCTCCAGTCAAATGAAGATCATCAAGGCTCGCGGTTATAGGGGAGAATTTGGAGCTGAGTTCCACATTTGGAATTCCGACCACGAGTATCATAGCAACCAAAGAGCCAATCTGGAGCTGGTTGAGACTGTTGAAGGTAACGCCCCCTCCCTCCTGACGGCACTGCTAAGCACTCGCTCACACAACGCTGTCAATCAAAGTTATCACTAACACGTGCTGGAGCGACCTCGGGGAAAGAAAGTGCCTTGTGATTTGTCTGTTATTTCTGTTTATATCTTAATTTACAGACGAAATAGCAAAATAATAATCATGTAGAGAGGGTTAATAGGAACATTAAAGACCAAAATGATGACGCCTGGCAGCAGTAGTTACAGAGAGAAGAGCGTGTCCATGCCCCTATCCCTATTTGGAACGCAATGTCGAGGGGGTTAGCTACGTCTATTTATATATACCGTCTATGTACTGAACCTATTTTGATGCACCATTATGTTTTGTCTGATGTCTAATTTTTCTGGGCATCTCTAATAATGATTTTCCTGACTATGAGGTCACATTCCTTTTGGTCCAATCACAGCATTATTAGTTTAAAAGTCCTGAACAAACACACACACACACACACACACACATATACACAAATGCAGCCACAATAATCCCTGGTAATTACAACCCCAATTCAAAATAAATATAACAAAGTAATTCAATCATGTGAGTATTTTCTTACAACAAAAAGCATATTTGGTCTTCCTCTGAGTCACATGGGACTATGGCATGATGACACAGCGGGCAACAACCCCATTAGCAGACTATTATTGTTATTTGATGTGCATTAAGCTACTCCTCCACAGATGGTTTAGTAATGCTAGGGGTATTAGAGCTGTTGTCATGGTGAACGCTTAGCTCAGAATCAAAGTGTCCGGAGAAATTACTGAGATAATAACTGACTTTTTTTTTATTTCTTAATGGCTTCTTTTCTTTAGTGCCGCTTACTGTTGGATAAGCTCAGCATATGGTAACACATTTGTTAGTCAAAGTGGAAAATGAATCAAAGAAAGTTGCTAGTAAGTAAGTCAGTAGTAAAAGTAAAAAAAATATATATATAAGAAAGGAGAAAAAAAATACACTGTCCACTATTTCTCATTTGGTTCCCTGTTCGATCCGTCTTTTTATCATGTGTGATATTTTGCACCTTACAATGGGAGTAGAAGGTCACCCTGACATCCAAGCTGAATGAATGAATGACATTTAGAGCTCAATTTCCGATTTTTCACCATTTCTTTTTAAAGGTATTGCTCAATGTACCGTGCTCATGTTCTCATATATGCCACCGAGCCACTATTCATCTGTGACAAAGTTATGCGTTTTACAGTGGAAAGTGACACAATCAACGAC
This sequence comes from Periophthalmus modestus, assembly GCA_019594935.1. NCBI lineage: Eukaryota > Metazoa > Chordata > Actinopteri > Gobiiformes > Gobiidae > Periophthalmus > Periophthalmus modestus. The sequence continues at coordinate 27,134,926 of JAIEZT010001214.1, forward strand.
GACAGTTTCATGCAGCATTTTTGTTTTAGTTGTAGGTAAGTCTCTTAAAGATATTCATATATTTGCCCAATTCAGGTACAAAAAATAGGCCGTTCAATTGATTCTTGATAAGCTAAGATGGTCGGGCTTATAAGAATAGGAAAAGGTTACGTATTTAACCTCCTGAGACCTGGCGTCCTCATATGTGGACAACGCATTTTGGGTTGTCTAGGCCACAAAGCAAATTTTTAGAAGAAGAAGAACAGCAACAGCAAAAATGCAAAAATTTTCAAGTTTTTGAATATAATATTTTTTAAAGGAGTTTTAGAATGTTCAGCACTTCATATAGTCATATGTTATATATGTTTTTTTGTAAAGGCATATGTTGCTGTGTTCAGGCATTTAATAAACAGTTTTTGCAAATCATTATTCAAATGTTCATCAAAATGATTAAAATGTAGAACAGATGTCCTCATATGTGGACATCATTTTTCTCAGAAACTATGTCATGTAAAAATATAATTCTTACTTTTTACACTCATCGGGTCCTAATCAGCCCAAATAGCAAAGAGAAATTAATAAAGCCTGACATGCAAGAGCTCGGGTCTCAGGAGGATAAATCTGTCTCACTATAGTGTGGCCTTCACAAACCCTTTGGCACATCGCTAGTATTCACGTGCATCCTTTTTGCTTTAAATCAGTGTTTTCAGACAGGAATGAGACTAAGCGTGGACCACCATGACACAGCCAATCAGCTTTCATCTCAAAGCGTCAAATAACACTGCACATGATGCTTTCTTACAGGTCTGCGATCTATGAAATGTACAATTAGAGGCAGACGAGAGATAGGCTGACATATCGGGCCGATATTTGGACTTTTTAGCGTATCAGCCTTAAATATCCAGCATAGGCTGATATTTTGTTTTGGTCAATCTGCTGCCTCAAAAATACGCACAAAGCTTAATTTTTAGCACTTTAATATGAAGAGAAAGGCGCAGAAAACGTGACTACACAGCTCTCTAATAGGTTCCTGGTTTGTAGTACATTTAAATTTGGGGAAAAAAATCAAAATCAGGCAAAATCTGCATATCTGCCCAGAGCTTATCTGCCATTGGCTGCTGTGCATTCTAAACAATCGGTGTCGGCCATGAAAAAAAAAACAAAAGCAAAAACATATCGGGCGATCTCTAATGCAGACAGTGCTCAGTGGGCTCATTTTGTCACAAAGTGCTGCTTTTACAACACTTTATGGGGTAATAAACACAATTCACTTGCTGGGTAATGCAGCTTTATTGTAAATTTGCCACATATTTTGTGTGTGGTGGGTGGTCTGGGACAGTTCTTAAACTTTTCACTCTATGAACCACCTGAAAAAAAAAAATCTTTGGCCTAACTAGGTCGAAAGCAGGACTATTTGAGCCTATAAAATGGTTTAAAATTGGATTACGCTACTCTGTTCTGAGAAGGAGTGAGCTAAAGGAGGACAAAATTGTGGAATGCAAACAGAATGAAATCTCGCAAAACACCCGAAGGACCTCGCTTACCACGTGTACCACAGTTTGAGAACCACTGTTACAGGGAAAATGACCTTCTGTCTGATTGTTATCGAGTAAGTACCACCTGTGTAACATGCATGGAAAAATAACTCATCCTATTTCCATTTGATGCATTGTTTTTTAACCCTTCCATGAAAATCAAGTCATCTTCGTCAAAACGCCTGCTTATTTCACCACCAGCCTCCTGACCTTTATCAGCTGCTAAATCCCACAGACTTCCACTCATTTACAATCTGCCTGTAGCATGGTGTACTTTTCATTATTTTGACATTTTACAAACCACGAAAGAGCACGACAGTGAAGTATTTCTGTACCTATTTTAATGGTTGGTTACTTTCTGAGTGAATTTATATCATCTTAAACAATATCAGCTTGTGTCATATTTCATGTTTTCTGTTTTCACAGCTCATAAAGCATATGCAGGAGAGTAGCAGTATGTGGCTGCAGTGGTGGGAGCAGGAGCAGGGGCAGAGGGGAGAGGCAGGCTGCTGGAGTCAGTGACATTCTTCAAGGCCAGTGTAAGATTAAAGACTGGGCTGTCGCGCCTCTGATCATATATTCACAAAAGGAGAGAGTGGAGAACAGGACTATAAAGTGCACTGGGATCAGACTGAGAGGCCATCTTGTGCACATCATTATAAACATCATATAAGCGCACCATTACTGTGAGGACATTACACCAGAGATGCTTTTTGGAGTTGTTTCTTGTTTTTTCTCTGTTTGCACAGTTTTTGTAGCTGTACGTGCCAATGCTATGCTATACCCCCATGTTTAGGCTGCTTTTAGTGTGCACACAACTGATGGAGGGCAAGGGACGGCTTCAGTGGCACATGTCAAAAAGAAACGTTTAAATTTCATATATGATTGTAGATTTGAGTCATTTTGTCAGATTTATTTGGTTATTATAGCTAGATTCAGGCTAATTTATAGTTTTTTTTAGCTTTGTTATTATGGTAAAAATATATATATTTATTTTGACAAAGAAAACAAGAAAACTAAGCCAAATCTTTCTACACTTAAAGGTGCACTGTGTAACTTTTCTGTGAAGAGGTGAGAAATACCTATACTACTACTATACCTTTAATGCGGTTATTAAATTTTGCTTCTGCAGTCCTTGCATGTGGTGGGTTTCAGCTTCCTATTACACGTAAAATTTTGGGACCTTTTTTCCATTCAAAAGATATAGCTAATATTTTGTTTTCAATTGTTAATCGCTATGGCAACAGTTTCTAATTTCTCGATATTCTTAAACCCATTGAGCCAAATGTTTCTTTATACATTTCATTCATCTGTATGTCTTACTAAGAGTCTGATGGACGGCTAAAACACCACTGTCTCCTTTCCGCTGAATGGTAAAACAGTGATATAATTGCCACATGTGTGCGCATATTAATGAACACATAATGACATGATAAGGTGCTCTCCATTCACAGGTGTAGAGCCTCCAATCAATTGGCAGCAGTGAAACAGGCTCAAACTGGCTTCTTTCATCCCACTGCTAAAATTAAAAACGTATTTAGAGCCACGTTTTCCAACAAAGTGCTTTTCATTTATCTTCCCCAGCACATTATTCAATCACTTTCTCCATTTGTGTAATGTAATATTTTCATGGCATTTTCCCGCTGGCTCTGAGATGGGTATTTTTTGATATGGTTTTGTTAAATGGCTATTCCATTCCAGCTCCTTTCACTCTCTGGTAATAAACTTACAACCTATATTTCAGATTAAATGTGTGGACCAAACGGGGCTTGGCCTGGATGTTCGTGGAGCATTGTAAAGATCAACAGTGCCCTCTGCTGTTGAAAGGTTGAATTAAAGGCCTCCTCACTTCTGCCCCCTGGTGTCGTAAAAGAGTGTGCTGTGCAATGGCACAACTGTGAATAAGTAAATAAACTAGTATTATACCACCAGCAGCTAGTCAAAAACCATCAGTGAAATTTTCAGCCATTTTGTTTATGTTGATCTACTTAAATATTGCATAAATGCAAAAGGCATAAATAGCCTAATTGATGGAAAAATATGATCTATTACATTAAAATTAAAGTCAAGAGAGCATTATATTTATAAACACATGTATAATATATATTTATATTTATATTTATATTTATATTTATAGATATACACATATATATATATATATATATATATATAAATCTCGTTCATCCTCACCTTCTGTGAGTGGTGTCATTATTTTTTCAAGCTCGGGTCCTCCAGGGGCCTCGGAGTTTGAGGGTTCTGCTCAGGATCTTTGCTCAGTCATTCTCCATTTTCTTACCTTGACCTTGGGGTCTCCAGTCCATACTCTGCACAGATGTTTCTGCACACTTGATCATGCTGCTCCATGTATGCTTTCCCTGATTTCCCAAACAGCATCTTACACCATCTGATGTACTGGATTGTCTCAGGGGCCTCTTTGCCTCTTTGCACAGCCTACACCTTGGGTCTTGTCTGGTGTGGTAGATCTGGGCCACACCAGGTTTACCACACACAGGGAACCCCTGGTACTTGGAATGATTTCAGATTTAAAAGAACATATTTGAATATGTTTTTTGTGGTATATTTTGCATCCTAATCATGTTTCTGTAGGGTCTTTTTTGCATAAATATAATTAAAACAAGAATGAAATTGTCAATATATTAGCAAAAAGATTTAAAATTACAAAAAAAAAAACACTAGTGCACAAAGCGTGAGCCATAGCTTATGGCTACTCAAGACAAAAGCAGATTAGTCACCACTGGGTAGCCTTTAACTTAACCACTTTACAAAATAACATTAATAAACTTCCTCAGGTATAGGCCTAAAACATGTCACATGACTGATGACATAGCTATTAAAATAGACAGTGCAACAGAATTAAAATGTGTTTATTACAAAGGTTGTAGTTGAATCCAGACTGCCAGTGTTTTGTATTTGTTGGTAGACCGTGGTGTGACACATGGCTTGGTTCCATTAGGCAGGCCCCCCTTCACTCAGGACAGGCCCATCTGCAGACACCGTGACAGACACATGTTAAATATCATGGACCACATAAATTAGGTTTGTGGCCCAGATTATAATAACTATATGCCTGAATTATAATAAATCATGAGCAAAGACTTGACTTATCATGAACAAATTAGTATTCAGAATGATTCAGGCTTAGTTACTATTTAGGATTGGGGTTAGGGTATTAAGTGAGTCTTTGTTCACGCTTTGTGTTACCCCTATGCAGAATTAGAAATACATAAATAAATGAGATGGCAGTTTTATTTGCCTTTATCGACATAAAAAGTTGGTTAAATATTCTGAATAGTATGACATGTGATGCAACAGTACAGGCACTAGGTATGTGGTTCAAATGCTGCATATTCCAAGAACTTTTTGGGTGGAAAGTTCGCCATCTGTTTGTCTACATGGAGATGTTTTGCTTTTCCTGGGATCTTCCACAGTATGGCATTAAACTTACTTCTCCATGGAGACAAAACAATCAAGCCAGGTCAAATTACAGGTCAGATCTGTGGAGAGGTACCTTTATGGAAAATGCAAAATAAAATGCTGTTTTAACTGACATATCTTTAATTTCAATATAAAATCAGATCACTTTAACATGATTTCCCAAACTACTTGATTTACCCTGTGTCCCCTTTTTCAGAATGAAATGTGGCCAAAGCAAAACTTAAGGATAACTTACATTTCAGAATAGAAGGAGTTCTCAGCTTACAGTCTCTACTTCCTCCACTTGCACCTTCTCTGCTGACCCCTGACCCTGCTCTTGGCATGGGGGAGCCTCTGTAGTCGAGGCTGCAGTTTTGGGTCGTTCTTCTGGTTTCTTTGACGGGTCGACCACTGTGGTGCCCCTGCTTGTGTTACACCCCATCGTTTGAAACAACAAAACAAAAAATATAATCCACAATGCTGTCTGCTCCTATGCGTCCACTGAGGCTATTGATCAGAAGTATGTACAGGTGCGAGGGTGTTGTAAGCTCATGTGCTTGGGTCTCTATGGTAACACTGGGACGTCCCGTCAAACCTGTGTACCTGACTATCACGGGCTAAGTCCCTTTGTTTAGGGGCAGTACAGCTCAGTAGAGAATTAACTTCAGCATGGTTACTGATAAACAAAGGGAAATGTGTCATTCATTTCACTTTGCATTTTCCACTCTAGAAAAAAATAAATCTGGCTCAAAATAACAAATAAGGTATATTTTTAAAAGACTCAAAATAATGGTCAGAAAAACACAATATTTTATTCATTTATTGCCTAGCTGGTCATGAAAAAAAGGCAATGAAACAAACTGTTAGAAATTACATTTGACCATATGAAAATATCGGCTTTTACAAACTTTTTAAACAAAAAGCTGTGCAAACATTGTAATGGTTTATTCAAACTCATTTTTTGTGACAAATTAACCATTAGAAGAGTTATAGTTGATCTTTATATTGCATTATATTAATCATACCATACAATCATAATTTATAACCGTGAAGAGTGCAAACAATGTAACGTGCATTAAATTAAGGATTTTTATGTCATTTGTGAATGTAATTTTTCCCTTTTTAAAAAAAATGTCAAACTCTTGTGGTGATAATATGATTAAAATATTTAATAAAAAAACATCTTTATTGCTAATAAATAACCAGAGGAGTAGAATATTTATAAAAATCCAAATACTGCTTATGGTTTAAAAGAGTAAATGCTAAAAGGCTGTTCTAGAGATCTGGAGATGGCTCGACCTTGTCATTCTTTATCTGCATCCGATCCCGCTCCATGTCTAGGATTCTCCTCTGCAGACTGCTCATGGGAGCCATCTTAGCGAGGGGCCACTGTCACCATCCCTGTCATCTTCATCCAGCTGTAATCCTCTTCCTCGCTTGACAGGAGGCCCATGCAATTTGACCATGGCATTGATGTCACGAAGGCACTAAAACAGACAAAACTGAATGCTGAACTGAACTGAGTGCTTAGTTAACTTGAGCTAAAAATCACGCTGATAGAGGGAGAGCAAACCTGTGATGGGCTGGACTGGAAGCCATAGCACATTCCTGCAGGTTGGGGTGAAGCGGTTTGTTTGTTTAATTGGGACACAAAAACGTTTAAATTGTTACAAACTCTGTATTTGCGAGTTGATGGTGAAGGCTGTGTGGGGTATGGTGACAGAGGTGGAGTCTCAACCTGCAGTTAAATTAGTTAAAGTTGGTTAAATATCATTTTGAAACACACTGGCAACATTTGAAAGCATCAAAAATCAGGCGGCTCACCCCAGAAGTTGGTGCCAACTTTTTGACAAAGTGCCCCATGGCAGGTGTGTAGACCTGGCTGTAAAAGCAGGTGATGCTGTCATACTCCTGATCACGGACAACTGATGGGGTGTTTGGGGTAGGAATCCTGCCTCTGCCGACTAAAAGGTCAGTTAGTGAGTTACTATGATACTTTCATGGTTACTATAGACAAAAGTACTGTGTAGGATTTCACAATACATAGAACAAAACTTGTACTGTAACAATTGTAACTTCAGTATTTAAACCATAGATCTATAATAAGAACTGAATAAGACACTCCCCCTTCTGTCCCCGTGTGAGATTAACTAGTGGCCACTTCATAGGTACTGCAGCTCCCGGGAGCTCTGGCGTAGAATAAATTCTCCCATAGAGCAGAAAATTTTTTTTTGGGAATTCAAACTGCCGTGTTTGGCTGACAGGGCATTGACAGCTTTCAGAAAGATTGGTAGTCTTGTAGGTATTCTTTTGAACTTTTAAATCCTCAAAAAAATCCTACAAGTTAGCTTTGTAAAATGGCTCTGAGCCTCCGCTAGCTCCACTCTAGCAGCTAGTGCTCTGAACTGACACGTGGTGTAAGTTTCTGACGTCACAAGGTGTGTGGCGCAAGGCCAGTATTCAGAAAAGAATATGGAAATAAAAATCTTTTTTGACACAATGCACCAATGAGCACAGGCGAATAAAAACAATATGCCACCATCTTTGATTCAACATCCAGATCTAATTATACTTCCATGATTTAGACTTACTGTTATTTTGAGATTGTTCAGGGTGTCCTATCTGTATTGGCGTGTTCTTGCTCACCTGTGAAGAAATTAGACATTTGCAAGTCAGACGACGCAAGAGTAACTTAAATGCATTGCAATTTTCACTCAATGTCTATAACATAATAATAATGTCTATAACATCTATAACATAGCATATGCCAAAATTGCTTCAAAGTAATATAAAAATGTTAATTACTCATTTCAATTTGTAACTTATAATTGCTACCTGCAGCCCACCAGGGGCCCCACACAAACTTTGACAACACTGGCAAGTCACAGCATCCAAATCAGGAAATAAACCACTCACTCACCAAAAACATTTTTGGCTGTATTTTGAATAACACAACTTCCTCAATAGTCACACATTAGACTTTCAGTTTCGAGTGCAAGAAGGAAGAAATAAAAATCTTACATGTTTATTTTTGTAGCTGTGAATTATGTGCTGGAAAGGGAGCTCATCTTTGGTATTCTAAAATATTGAAAAACACCTTATTCTAGTAGTTGATTATACAGAATTAGTATGATTATATAAGAATTATTATGGGAATACTGCACCTTGGTCATGCCATGGATGGCACACAGCAGTAGCCAGTCCAAGTGACAGTCTCTGAGCATGTCAAAGTGGTGAACCAGGGAGTACTCAAAACAAGTCCAGATCTTCCGGCACTGCTCGTCTTGTAGGTGCAGTGCAGAGCACAGGGTTCTCAGTCGTTTATGCATTAAGCAGTAAACCTACAAATGCATTGGACCATTACTTGGGGGTACATATAAAATGAATGAAGTGGTTGGTGTGTTGCTATTAGGACTGACCTTGCGTGCAAATATATAAAGACCGATACTTCTTTGCGGCCTGTTTAAGGTCACGTTCTGCTGGTCATAAGTTTGTTCAGCTGTCAAAGAAAAAACAATTATTATTACCACACTTTGCTCACTGCCACATATCAGACACAGAGATTTTACTGGGAGTTGAAATAGTTCATATTATAGCAGTGAGCATTAAAACAAATCTCATAAGGCTTTAGTGATTCAGTGAACAAATGTTTTCTGAAAACCTAGTAGGCTGGAAACTGGATTTGAATATTGTTTTCAATCTGAAAAGATGCTTAAAGAAGACATATTGTGCTTTTGTTTGATATATAGATATGATCTATGACATCCATGGATCATGATGTTACGTTATGAACATTTAAAGTATTAAACAAATTACTAAAAGAAACAAGTCCATTGACAAAGTTGGAGCATTGCTTTGCTCTATGCAGTGTTTGGAACCATTTCAGGCCCTCCCCTTTACCCCCACGTTATGACATTTAATCTCTATCACAAGACCCTCCTTTGTATAGCCACAGTTCACGCTAGCAAGCAGCTGAAGTAAAGAGCAGTGCGTATGTACTGGCAGTGGTGAAAATGAGGGTAGACCTGAGCGATGATGCCTTAAATGGAGGAGTATAAGGTTCACTTTTCACCATTGTAACATGGTGAAAAGCTCTGAAAAGTAAAATTTGCCTTTAATACTATTGTTTACAATTACCTTGAATTGGGTCCTGGTCCAGCTGTTCCATTCTCATAGGGTTTTCTAGTTCTTTAGGGGACATAACCTAAAAGAGACTTAAAACATGAGCACATTCTCACACATTTGAATGACAGGCTCCCACAGGCTGACAGACCTGCTGGCAGGTGGGTAGTTGTCCCTCATTTGCTCTAATTTCTTCCCAGAGAGGAGAATCTCTTGTCCAAGCCAACCTCTCAACAGTCATCTCGACAACTTTGAGAAGATGACCAGTCACGTCAAGTGTCAAGTCAACTTGAGTGTGTAACACCAGATTTACAACCTGCAGAAATGCATTAAACACTAAAGAAACCATGATACCATAGCATCACAGAATGCATCATACTATTATATATACACACCTCACAAAGGTTGTATGCCGCCAAATTGAAAATGTGAAGTAATCGTGAGTTGAAATGATTTGCCATCTTGTTGGTGAGAAAGGCGATCTCTAAGCAGCACAGCACCAAACTGCGTTGAAATGGGGTGTCTTCTAAGAAACTCTGTATGAAAAATCAAAACAAGTCGGCATACAGTGATCTGTTTAACTTATTATTTAGATTTACAACTGATTTGAAGAATACTTACTGAGACATACTTCTTGAGTTTAGGTTTTCGATCGCTTCTCCTTGAGAAGGCTCTCCATTATTTGGTAAAACCATACTTTGCATTCAAAACAACACTTTTCTGCTCGCACTGCAAACAGCAAATGTGAACAACAAATTATACCACATTCTTTCAATCTTTACACTGAATACATATTATAATGTGTTTTTTGCCATTGTAGTTGTACCAAAGTTGTCCTCATCCTTTGTGGTGCCTCTATAAATTCCATGAATCTGTTGAGTAGGTGGTTCAGGTTGGATTGAACCTCCTCAGTGGGATCTGTGGGGTAGGCCCTACAAAAACAAACTTCAGCTCACTGTAGGCATGTGATATAACATCTTTGAGAGTCATGTAAACAGGAAATGTTCCTCACCTGAACATATTGATCAGGGCATCACTGGGGCCCACTGCCTGCCACTTCTTGTTAGAAAAGTTCATGGTGACACTGCAGCCTCCAATAATAATGTATCCTGATAACACTGAGGACACCTGCACACAAAAACACGTTTATTGCTGGTGCCTAATTAAAACGGACATGACAACATATATAAACTATTCAGAAAGGCTTAAAGAAACAAACAATTGCATTGATTTTGTCGGTTTCTTATTGTTGTTGCATGAATGCCAAGTATTTATGGAAAGTTCGGTCCTCTACTCAGATGACTTTGAACATGCCCTGGTCCCTACAAACTGTGAGGCAACCTTCACATTTCCATTGCTGATCTCTGAACTGCTTGGCCTGCTGATACATTACACAATTGCACCACATCCACACTTTGGAAAACCACTGAAACAAACTTAACTGTGGCTGAAAATTGGATAAGGTGATTGTATCAGATGCATCAATTGACTGTATCCATGGATTTCAGAATGAAGAAACGTTTGGACCGTTGCCATAGTAATTAACAATTCAAAACTATAGCCATGACTGGTCAAAACCCTTCAAAAATGAAACAGTTTAACATTAAACAGTACAGACTCCATGCAACTTACAGCTGCATGTTTCCTCCCACGCCTTCCTCCTACACCCCACAGCTGTCAACCAATGAAACGAAGAGAAAATAAGCAGCCTGTTTCCGGATTGGTCGAGCTCTTCTCTGTGGGCGGGACTTGCATCTGGGGGGCGGGGTTAAGACGTGCGTGAGACCACAATTTCCCGCCAAAGTACTATCATGTGACTGAGACGTTTAAAAGCCTAGTGCTTTTACCACGCTAAAGTACTTTCTGTGAACTAGCATCCATCAGGTTGGCAATAAAGAAGAGTTTTAGGCAAGTAATTGTTGTATACATGCCATTTTAAGCCACGCTGACATGAGAAAACACAGCTTAAACAACAATAACGAAACGAAAGAATGAACAACAGCTTAAAGCGCTAGACTACTAAAGCAATAAAGCTCAAAATCTATAGAACATACTGCTAAAACTCACCGCTGGTTGTTGAGGAAATCCTGATAAACTAGTTAAAAGTCCACTCCAGCTCTGTCATCCGCTACAGCGCTATAACAGCACGTGTCACTGCTATTATTTTGTGGGCGTGTCTTGTCACGTGACGTACTCAAGCGTGCCTGCGTCATAGTCAAGATTTGGTTTTAAAGGTCTTAAAACATCCCCTAGAACTGTTACATTTTAACACACACCGATTTAGCTTCAACTGGACGAGGTGGGGATGCGCATGGTTCACAGAGACTACTTTTATTTATCATCCCCCAAAAGAAAAATCTTGAGCACCCACCCTGCCATTCCGGAAGTGAATTTCTCATTCATTTTTCTCATAGACTTTCCGAATGAATATTAAAAGTTTCAGAGCTTGCTCTGATATAATTATGTGGTAACTAATGACCAAGGAGCTATAATTTAGTTTAAAATCTGTTAATGAAACTTTATAAACTGCGAAGTTATTAAAAAAAATTGTCAGAAAATGAATGGAAAATGTATTTCCGGGAGCTGACAAACACTGGGATAGTAAACATGTATGAAGAGTGTCTGTATGAAATCACTTTTTATAACGTATTCACAAATAACTTTATTTATATTATTACTAAAAGAACTCACACAGGTATGAATAAAAAGACAGCTAGAGACGAACACATTATGGATAGTCAGAATATGTTTAATAAAAATAATTAAACCTCATTTTCCTCTATAGAACTTCATAGAAAGTAATCCAATAAATTACAAATGACTTTAAGACATGTTTTTTCTGCAACTACATAGAGAATTATTAGACTACACAGACCACAACTTGCAAATATTACAACTGTATAATGTTCAAGGAAAAAAATCTGAGAATATCAGAGTGATAATATAATAATACAAGCTTGAAAAAAAAACAAAAAACAAAAAACATCAGTTCTGATAGTCTTGTCAGTGAAAGCATGAACAATAACTGCAAGTAAACTTCCCTGTACAGCAGTAGTAGTGTGTTGAAAATCTGTCCTTGCATATTGGTCTTCAGTTGTGAGTATAACTTCAATACTGCCTCTAGTCAGGTGAGCAATGCATTGTGGACATCCCTATGCAGTGCAGAACAGGTGAAAACAAAAGCTAAGGAGTAAGTGAACGTCCAATTTAACTTCCACTAATTAGAAGTCTTACAGAGGCACAGCACAATCAGAATTTCAGCATGTTACTTCAGGGCACCGAACGGAAGAGAGATGATTCCTTTAGCCATGATTAGGCTTGTTTGCATAAGGGCACTACACGTTTTAGTAATGTGGGGATGCAGATGCAACATCATGTGACAACTGTGGCCCATACATAGAAAAATAAGCTTGTCATATAAAAACACAAACCCAACACAAGGGCCGTAGAACAGGCATAAAATAAGAAACTTCAGAGATCAGATCAGTGCCCAAGAGTGCATGGTTTGTGAAGCACTGCAAAACACTGGATATAATGCTACAGCAATACCTAAGAAATACCGCTTTGACACCAAAGGGACCACCTGCCTGATTTTAGAAATGATCACTATTGTACTTATCTAACAGTCTACTGTTTAACAGCAGTCCTAGAGCACAAATGTGGAAAGAAACATTACAAAAAGGTACTTTCGGTCTCAGTGAATTCCAGTGTAAAGTTCCTGGGTACAGTTCAGTGATTGTAAAAAATGTGTATGGACACATAATCTGTTTAATTACAGCGTGAGGTACAGGATAAGGGCACTTCTACATCTAACTCAAGCTCATTCATCAGCAGAAGCAAGTCAAAGACGACAAGCTACACACTTGTTGTTCTCACCACACAGCTGCTAACCATTTCAGCGTCTTGTGGGTCTGGCACTGTATTCACTTCAATACACATGGATTTTTTGTGTTAACAACAATCTCTGCCAGAATGTAAATTATATGTGCTTGTACCATGTATTGTCTGTAAGACTTGTTTAACAGGTGGTCAAGTGACCAAATATCTGAATGAATTTATCATCTGTGTTGAATCCTATCAGAAAAAAACAAACAAAACAAAAACACTTAGCATCGCATTGTTGCAAGTTTTCAAGGCCCCCTCCTTTTTAACAGGAGTATCTTAACAACATTCGAACTGGAAAGTATGGAAGCAGTAGAAACCAGAAGAGAGGCACAGGCCAGCCACACAGTACTACACTGTGGAAGCTCTCAATCTTAAACAGAAACACATATTCCAGCAGGAAAAAGATCTATGTACATACTATAAATACCACACACATGCACATTTTGCACAGTGAAGCCAATCTGTTTAGTAGTTGAGGTAAGATGCAGTCAAATACACCAGGGTTGTAATATTATCTGTGTTGTCCTGAAACAGTTTCTGATGACAGAGACCATAATACCCAGTAGGGATTTCACAGCACCCCAGGGCAGTTTGGCACAGTATTAAGGTTGTGTTTTGTCCCCAAAGACTCCAGAGGATTATTATACTCAGGCAATGCCAGAGTCAGACGAGGTGCAAGTGTACTGTGGGAAGCTAAAGTGCGTCTTGGACTGACATGTATGTCAAATGTAAATGCATCTTATCAGAAAATGCATTACAACATAAGACTTTTTGAAACATTTTAACTTATGTCCTTTAGAGATAAAATTATATTTATTTAATTTGAATCAGCAGAGTGGATGTGATCTGATCTTATTATGAAAGAAGTTGGGCTGTTAGTTGTGCACTATGATGGAAAATGGCAGACAAAAAAATCTACAGCTTCAGTGACATTCATTAGCTGCCCAAGTTATTGCTGGCATATCCAACATATGATCTGCAAAGCAAAGTGTCAAGAAAGTCCTGGATATTTACATGACAACTGAGTGACAACTGCCCAGTTCCAACAATCAAAATATATTAAGAGTACAGCTCCGCTCTATGAGCATGTTTATGAAGTCTGACTTTTTAATACAATTAAATCTCAACATAATTACATTAATGCCTATTTGTTGCCTTTGTACATAATTGTAATCCACATTCAGAATTGAAAATCTTCTGAAGTGTGACATGCATGTCTCATAACAGAACTGTACCTTCAACACTGAAATCTAATTTCAGTGTTGTCTTTAACATTTTTGTTTTCATACAACCTTTAGTTAGTGTATATTTACATGTAAAGAAATTGAAACATAAGTGCTAGAAAGTCAATTTCAGTGAATATATGATACATTTTAGGCAATACATAAATAAAAGTCAAATTGTATTCATAGATCAGTCTTCATCACTGGAGTCAGAGTCATCTGATGAGGAAGAGCTCCCGGATGCTGATGACGATGATGAAGCTTTTTCGGAACCTTCTGGACCACTGTTGTCTTTTTGTTCAGCCGACTCCTCATCTTCCTCCTGTGTCTCCTCACACAGTGTGTCACCTTCTCCCACTTTGTCTTTGAAGGCTGCTGGCTGTTTGGGATCCTGTGTTGCTGCTGAGGCCGTTGTGGGTACAGGCTCATTGTTAGCACTCTGTGGCTGCGTGGCAGACACAGGAAGGTTAAGGCCTGGAGTAAGAATCATCCCTGGATAAATCATACTGGACAGTAACAAAGGGTTAAGGGACAGTGAGTTGGGTGAGCCAGGGGATGTGGTGTTGGAGTTGGAAGGTGATGTGTTGGAGGCCTCTGTCCTTTCTGCTTTATTGTCCACTTTAGAGCCTGGCTGATCCAGCCCAGAACTCACATTTCCCTTACTCTGCCCCTCAGCACTTGAAGCTCCCTCCTTACCCAACAATCCACCAACACTCAGCAGATTAGGCAAGCCTGAAACGCCAGAGAGCATCATGGGAAACATGGCTGCTAATTGTTGGCTGCCATGTTGCCAGCTTCAGATGGAAGCCCCATTAGGCCTGCAGTGAGCTGCAAAGACTGCAGGCTCTGCAGGTTCTGCTGAAAGGCCTGAAGGCTGCTCAGGTCCACTCCCGGCAGCAGACCATTAGTTAACAAAGGGTTCAGCCCCAGGGAGGAAGCTGTAGGCTTTGGGGCTGCTGCTGCTGCCCTCGCCAGAGGATTTTTGGGTCGCCTCCCTCGACGACTTACTTCTTCGGGAACAATGGGCCCAGTAAGGATCCTGTCAAACATGCTCTCAGGAAGATAACCCTGGGGTTGACAACATGACATATGAAAAATTAATAAATGCTCATCCATATGATCAAAATAAATATTTTGAATCCACCTACCGACTGTTTGACAACGTCTGCCCATTCTGGTGGGACCCCATACTCAGGGTTCTCCTGTAGGAACCGACACAAATCCTTAAGAGGAGGAGCAAATGCCCCACCAATCTGCAGAACCAGAAAAAAGTTACTAGATTATTATTATAATATACAGTATATTCATTACAAATAAAAAAATACAGAGCTTTCTGTAAAATGTTTTAACAAAAAAAAAACAAAAAAACAAACAAACAACCTTTCGTGCATTTCTTCTGTTGATTATCTGAACACGTTCTTCGCCAGTCAAACTATTTACGTCAATCTTGTTAGGGTTTCGACAGCGGTGCCTCTTTTGTTTGGGTCGCCCGTCCTGGAAATGGAACTGCATCTGCATTTTATTAACCGCCTAAAGACAGAACAATTTTAGACATTGTTGTTTTCTTTTTTAATGTACACTAATCTAATACTTACCGGAATAAATGCCCCAGTATCAGCCACAAATCCCGGGTGTTCCTTCAGCCACTGCTCTAAATCCCTTCTCTTGGGAGCATCATCTCCAGCAAGCCTGGTGCCATCTTTGAGGTTAATGACTGGAACTCTGCTCTCAGAGTCAGCAGAGCTTTGGCTGTAGCCAGGCAAAGGTGCCACTGGTAGACCCACCTGGCCTATACCTCCCCATCCAGGGGGCACCTGAAATAAATAATAAAATAAAATAATAATAATAATACAGAGCTACTCTGACCACCAAAGACACTCATTCATATGTAAGCAATGTGGATGGTGTCTTGCTCAGAGATACATATGCAGTATGCTTCTGCTGGTAGCAGAAGTCAAACAGCCAACCTTCACATTCTACAGTGAATGTACTTAAGAGCTTATAATGTCCTAATGTAATGCAATACAATGTAATACTGCCACTATTTATATGGATGTATAATTCTTATTTAATAATTGAATGCTAATACCCCTGGCAACATTTTAAAGTTAGATCTGAAAAGCATACCTGATCAAGAACTGGAGTTACTCTGTTTTTGTTCATGAAAAGCAGGTCCATTCCCTCCACATTTTTCCTTCTTCCTCTGCGTTTTTTAACCACTGGCTGGCCCTCCACAGCTCCATTCACCCTATGTGGCCAGGGATACTTGCGGACACTAAAGAAAAGCAATGTTACAACTATGCATGACCCTCTTGTGATTTGTAATAGAAATCACACCACAAACACTGAGAACCATACAAACAACCAATTTGTTGTAATTTGTTTGTAAAAGGCACACCATTCTGATAGCTGTACTGTGGTTTGCTGATGTCAGTCAGGCCTGTGTCTGAGGCATTCTGCAACTCCTGAAGTCGAGCCAAGTACTGCTGCTGAGCCTGGGGCCCCTCCTCAGAGTCTACGGGCCTCTTCACAGGAAGTCCCTGTTTCTGAAAGGTCAGCTTCAATCCTCCCTCCTGCTACACAGAAAAAGCATCATATGTTTGATGGAAGAACAATATTACCACATATTGTAGGTTCATTTTGAGCAAAAAAGGTTACGTTGGCTAATTTGAGCTCAAAATTAAAAACAGGTGTGAAACCAAGTAACAGCGCCCACAACCAAATCCAGTGTTAAATGCAGACACTAATGACATATTTGGTCTAAAAACACTTTTCACATTTCACATTTATATTCTCATGGCCATGTAATTTGTGCTCATGAGTGAAGTGGAATAGATATGACGGTAGCTTATAAATTAACCTCTCCCCTGACAGCCATTTGGCAACATTAGCCAGAGAACAAAAAGAGGAAAACAAAGAAACATGCTGATGCCATTCACGACAGCAGGTAGTGTGTTCTTAGGATCAGAACGTAGAGGCAGAAGGGAGAGGACGACAATAAAGAAATCAACATACATTGTTGAGTTTTACTGAGAACTCCTTGTTTTCTGCAACATGCTTGGTCACCTTTGACCCTTGTGGAGAGGCTGAGGGATCCTCAGATGGACTGCTCGTGGTTTCCATCAGCTTTGTGGTGTAGAAAGAGGCCACAGAACTTCCAGGCTCATAAACACGGCGAATTCCAGGCCACTTTCCCTTGAGCACAGCCTGACAGACACTGTCCAGTCGGTTGATAATCACACGGTCCTAAGCATTATGAATATAAACACATTTATGAAACAAAAGCCAATACATCAACATTATTTTTCTACAACAATATTACCAAGCATGTACTGCAAAAGAATAAAAGGAACACAAACAAAGTCAATTAAGTTACTGTGCAGTTTACCTTGGGCCAGTAGGATACAGCAAGCATGTACCCTCCTCCCTGAAACAGGTGGGAGTGGCTCCCATTAGCAACAGTGGCATCCTGTGTGTCATCCTGGGTCATGCTCAATGATGCCACGCTGTCCTCATCAAACCCCTTGACAACAGTTGCTGCAGGAACTACATGTGACAAAAACATATAATAGATAAATTGAGTAAGCAATAAGAAAAAAAGTGAAGGCACCAATTGCTTGGGTTACAATGTTTTACCTTTCTTTTTTACATCTTCTCCATCACTATCACTATCATCAGATGAGGAGGAAGAAGATGAAGAAGATGAGGAAGAACCTGAAGAGCAAGATGAAGAAGAGGAGGAGGAGCTGGAGCCTGAGGATGTAGAGGAGGATGAGGAGGAAGACGAGGAGTGGGAAGATGCACTTGAGGAAGATCCATCAGAATCGGAATCTGACTCCCTCCTGGCCTCCTTGCGGCTCCTCTTGCTGGACTTCTTGGATTTTTTCTCTGAAGAATTGGGAGTAAGGGGTTTGGTTCTGGCAGCTACCATCTGCCTCTCACTGTCCCCCATCTGTGGCTCAAGCTTCACTGCCTGACCTGTGGCAGTAGAGGGCGCATGGTTTGTAGTCCAGCTCTGAGTCTGCTTCTCTTGACTTTCTTCCCCCTCAGAGTCAAGTTCCTGTTTGGGTTCTACTTTGGGCACTCCCCCTGTGGTTTCAGTCTGTTGGGGCAGGGCCACTGGAGAGCTTGTTGGTGCTGAGGTGGAGGCCATGAGGTGAGGCTGAGGAGGTTGTGTGGATGTGAGAGATGGCTGCTGTGCTTTACTCTGGCTGTAACTGCGTTGTGCTACCATGAAGCTGAGCTCTGGGTCTCTCAGTATGTGGTAGTCTGTACGACTGACCCCATGTTTGGCAGCTCCAATCAGCAGGTCTCGGTCATGAGTCCCAGGCTTCCACCAGACAGGCAGGTCAGAGCTCACCTGGCACAGCGACAAGCGCTCATAGAGTAATGGATGACGAAGAACCTGTTCCCTGACCTGCCGCAGCAGCTCTACTCGGTACAGGGTACGAGATGCCCGCTCCTCAGTGATTGGCTGGATGGTCAGAGAGGGGTCCACAGCAGAGTCTGAAACCAATGCCAAATAGCAGTTGATCACTTCTGTGTATCTATTTATTTATGACAACTACAATACATCATACTTCATCACTTTCATAGAAATGTACACCACCAACTCACAAACAGAATTTAGTTATAAATAATAATATGGTTTCTGACCTCCTTCCTTTGGTGGGAGACGGCACACTCTCCTGCACATTGCGGAGAAAGCACACAAGTATTTTTGCAAACTCTCATCAGTTTTCTTGTGCAGTCGAGCCATAGCCCTAAACTTGGTCCAGTCAAAGCGTCCAATGGTAGGATCAAAAACAACACCAAAAGTGGAGACAACACGATAGAAGTCGGCTTCTTCACGTCTGGTCCATCTGAGGAAAAACAAATGTTTAGAAATTTGCACACATTTTTTTTAATCAGTTTTAGAGAGAGACTCTGACCTTTGCTGACGCTCAATCTTGGCAGCCATCTTGGGGTTGAGTGTTTGGCTGAGCGAGGGGGGCAGTGGGCAAAGAGCTGTGGGCAGCATCAGTGTGGGCTGAGCCTGAGACTGGGTCTGGTGGATGTGGAGGATTTGCCGACTTTTGGTGAAACGCTGAGAGGCTGTGATCAGACGTCTCAGTCTTGCTGTAAGTGCAGAGGCTGAAGGCCAGTACACACTGCTACCCTCTGTCATCGGAGCCGCATCTGATGTAACAATAATGTAAATTTACCTGTTATCTTTTAGAATGTATGATTTTATGCAATAATTTTTCTGCCTTTGACTGATACGCTTCAGTGTACAAACTTGCCTCCGGGGTTTTCAGCAACAACTAGGATCTCCGGGTGAGGCTGCATCATCCTGCATAGAAATACAGAGTTAGCATTCATTTGATTGAAACAAACAAACAAAAACAAAAAAAGTGTTACTGTGTTCTACCTCCATTTCATCTTTCACCAGAGCAGGAGCAGGCTTGTATTCTGGATCATCCACATCTCTATGAATAAATAAATAAAGCTTTTAGATGACAGGCTGAGAGTGAAAATATTAATCACATGCATCACATGTAGTAAGATATTTTTCTAATAAAATAAACTCACCCATCCATAAAATCATTGCCCCTTTGTTCAGCAGCAATCGCTTTCTCATCTGGTCGCCCAACGCGTTCTAGAAAGCAGAGTGTGGGGTCTGCGCGTATAGTGTTGTACTTTTCATACCCTGTAATTGTGCAAAATTGTTGACAAAACAATATATAAAACTCTGACTTGACATTAACAAATCCACAAAGAAAAACTCAAACCATGTTTGAAGACCCCCAGCAGCAGGCACTTGTCAGAGATGGGGTCCCACCACAGAGCTGGAAGCTCAGAATTGTCCGGCTCTGGCACCCAGATTTTAATCTCACTGTTGTAGACAATGAATTCAACAAGTAAGGAAGCGAAATCCTGGCAGTACCAAACAATTATTGCTAGCATGCCATGTTTCACCAGCAGGTGGAGCTCTATAATTTTTGAGGAATTAAAACTATTCACCAGGTTGATTTCATCTTGAATTTATCAACATTTAGTTTTGGTAGTGTTGTAACTATTTTAGGTAAAAAAATATATATATTCTATTCTTTTAATATATTAGTATATTATTAATAAAGTGATATAACTCCCTCCAACTCTAAAATCTATTTACGTATGACTGAAAAATAATACTGTGGTTGAGTGTACACAGAAAAGAAGAATTTAGAAGAGGTCAAAGTTCATCTTACCTTGCATCAGCCCCGTCTAAAACCTTTTGGGCTTGGCCTCCTATCACCTCTTGTTTCAGGTAGTAAAGCATTCTGACCCTGAGCAGCACCCTGTACAGAGAAAAGCTGGTAGTCACAACAAAGCCTCAGGCCACACAGACAAATGCTGAGTGAGCAGAACACACACAATCCAACACATCGCAATGTAGGATGTGAACTGAGTGACAGATCAGTGCAAGCATTTTATAGACAGATTTTGGTGTGATCCGAGACACTAATTCCTAAAATGTAAGATACAACATTGAAAGCATGAAAGCTAAAGACTAGAGACTGTCAAGGTGGAGACAGGCTGACTCACTGGAGAGACTTGCGTTCTGTGACGCATGATCTCACATCAGACAGACCAGACCAGAGTGGTAGGAGGCATGGAGGGCCTCTGTGTAAGCCTGTCACAATGCTTTTTACGCTTCTACATTTGTCTTAATGCAGAAAAGCATCTGTGTAATCATTCTGCAAAAACATAATGTGATACTGGAATCTAGTATGTAATGCCTGTTGTAGTGTCAAGGCAAAGCTCCAGTTTTAGAATGAATTGAAGCTTGATTGCAACAAAATTGGAAAACAATAAATCAATAAATATATTTTACAAATAACTCAGATATTTGATCAACTAATTTCATTGATTTCAAAGCAATTACTTAATTTTCGTAAAATATTACCAACTATTGACTGACAGCAGTGACAAAACATGACTGAAGGTGAAGTGACTTTGGCCCACACCTACATCTCTCTGACTAGAGCCTTCCAAGAACAAGCAGAGCCACAGAGCAAACCCTCCAGCCCTCACATAGCTTAGAATGTCTCCACTATCACAGATAATGTGATACACAGCTTTTTGCAGTTTTAGATTATATACGTGTTCATAGTGTATTATTTATGCTTAATAACACAATACAAAAACCTAAAAGCATTTTTAAATTATAGTACTTGACTAAACTAATCCAGGAGTTACTATAGTGACAGAAGTTTCAAATGTGATATTTTACCTCTCATCTAAGAGCATGAATTGATAAGGCCTCTTGGATGAGAGGTGAAAAGACCAGATTACTACTTTTGAAACTGTACTAAGTAATAAAATAGTTAGGGAGGTAACTGTGTGCACTGCTCTCAATTGGTTATATTCAACGACTTCACAGTGAAAAACACAAGTCAGCTTATTCTACACACAGTTCTCCATTGCTCAGTGCGTCACATATCAGGCATTCTCTAGCTTCAGCACTACCAGACAAGAAAACAATAGTGACCTTTCTATGGCAGGCATTGAGGCCTGCAGTGCTATATAGCCTACTCAAAGCTGACGCTCCGAGCAGAATGCTTTTGGCTTAACATAAGATGTTAAATTCAAAATAACAATAATAATAATAATAATAATAATAATAATAATAATAATAATAATAATAATAATAATAATAATAATAATAATAATAATAATAATAATAATAATAATAACAACAACAATAATAATAATAATAATAATAATAGTGAGGCCATCTTATATTTGTAATATTCCCATTTCAATTAATAATTCCATTTCATAATTAGTATGTGTCAATACTGTATGTCCTTGCTATTACTCTAATAAATCTATTCATAAGTCATTTGGCACGAAGAAATATAATTTCTGTCTTAATCTCTCCATGGTGTGGTTTGTGATGTTGTACAGTTGCTATTTTGAACATTTGAAGTGTATATAAAAGATGGGAGAGGGACTTACTTGTTGCAGTGGTGTTTGAGGTGTTTTTTGTAGCCATCATCTTGAAGCATGTACTCTGGGTTGTGTTTCCTAAGCCACTCTGCCTTGTGTATGTCAAACGAACTTGATTGCGTTTTCATTTTTTTGCCCTTTCTGCCCCTTGGGACAGGAGCTGACAGACCTTACAATTCCAAACATAGGGTATAAGACAATACAATATAATAGAGTTTTTGCTCATCATCTTTAAACTTAATATCAAAAATGTATTGTAACATTGTTTTATGCTTTTTAAGCAGATTGGTTTTATGGTTCTCACCTAAATGATTCTGCAGTTCCTTGGTTTGTCCATCCTCAGTAGGAGCAATTAGGTCCCACATGAAGCCTTTGATCCTGTCGTCTCCACGGTAGTGAACCAGACAATAGGCTAATAAGGCTCTACAAATAGTTTCCACATCCCTCTCGGTCAACTGTTTCTTAAAGCGACCATGGTTCAGAATGTCCTTCCATCTGCCCCATCTGTTAACAATACAAAGTCTTAGACTACCAAAGACAATTAAGATGACATTTTATCCATAAGAACAAATTATACCCATATACAAGTAGGTTCTTCTCAACCCTGAAGCACTCTGTGCGGCCATAGCTGTTGAGGCGGTCATAGGTTCTGCGTAGCTTGGGTTTGGTTTCATCACTATCACTGTCACCCTCAGAAAGCTCTGCTAATTCATCCTTGGTAGCACTAAATGGCCTAGTCTGCTTTCTCACACGAGGAGTGTCTATGACTAAACTGTTCTGTAGAGACAAAATGACAAAGACATGCATATGGCAGATGTTAAATTTAAACAATATTCCACAAGTGTTATGTTTGTGGGGGGAGTTGTATTTAAAGTTCACTTGAAAATGAAAATGAGCATACCCTCCCATTGACCATTTCCATATCGATATCTGCCTTTTGAGCCCACTTGTCCCAGAAGTTTGGATCATCTAGAGAAATGTCTGTGCGGTTTCCAGATGCCACAAAACTGGCCTGAAAATTTGCATAATATTAAAATTATAAATACAATATAATTATACATATTGAAATTCATAAGAACTTTAGACTAGCTTTGTGAAAGATCTCAAGATACCTTTGCAAAGGTAGATCCTCTTCCTTCAGTCTCAATGGTGATGGTTTTTGTCCTGCGCTGAAGAATCTGGTCAATGTCTTCCTCGCAAAATTTTGCACCTTCATCTTCTTCATCCATGATGGCTCCATAGGCACCACGTCTCAACAAATCCTCAATTTCTTTCTTTGAGAGCTGTTGTACTGCCTGTAAAAACAATAACACAGAAGTTTAGGACATATACAATACCACTGGGCCTCCTTCAGGAATGTTCTCTTTAAGAAGTTACTGAGAGAGTTACAGAGAGTTACACCTAATTCATTAACACAGCATTTGCATCAGACTTAGCTTTGTTCAGTATAGCCTTCAGTCACTCCTATCGGATCAAATATTTTGTATGTAATTGTAACATATAATTATGTAACACTATTACTATCACAATTTTAAAGCAGATGAATTTCTGAGCATTCTCATCTGAACTTCTCTTGGAATTTGTTCTCCCAGAATTACATTTTTGTTAAGAACAAATTTTGTGAAAGATCTTGCTAAGTAGTAAGTTGTTGAATATGCCATGAATGAGATCCAACGTGCTAATACATTTGGATTTTAACATGTCAAATAAAAAAGTTTTTTAGAAAAAAGTCTTTTCTATCGACACATCTAAAACACTCTAAACTGTTGTCCAGTTGACAGAATTGAATTTTTCCTTTGGTATGGAACCTACCTAGACGACTGAGGAATCACACAGACATCTCAAATAAAGATAACAAACTATCAGACATAAGACTATGATAAGACTTGTTAAACATTTATGTTTACATTTAGTGTTTAATAATAGTCTTTGAGAACAAACTTAAACGAATAAAAAGTTCTGTCCCGGGCCATGCCCAACATTATGTATCCTAGACCCCTTTTTGGGAACTCAAGCCCAAGGAAATAGTAGTTTACAATAGTCTATAATTTACAATTTATAGATAAAAAATAAAACTCACTCCTCCTCCTGCACCTCCTCCCAGGCTGTTTTCTCGACCGCTCATGCTCTGCAACACTGCTTTGTCCAAACCC
Source organism: Periophthalmus modestus (assembly GCA_019594935.1). Taxonomy (NCBI): domain Eukaryota; kingdom Metazoa; phylum Chordata; class Actinopteri; order Gobiiformes; family Gobiidae; genus Periophthalmus; species Periophthalmus modestus. The sequence continues at coordinate 27,159,232 of JAIEZT010001214.1, forward strand.
AACTTAAGGCTGGCACGGTCAAACATCTCCCGCTCGTACGAGTTCCTGGTGATCAGGCGGTACACCTTCACTGCTTTGTCCTGACCAATGCGATGACAACGGGCCTGAGCCTGAAACATTCAAGTGACTGCATAAGGTCACATAAGATTACCCAAAACCCATGTGAGATTAAGAAGAGCTACACTTTGTCTGACCTGAAGGTCGTTCTGTGGATTCCAGTCTGAGTCAAAGATGATGCAGGTGTCAGCTGCTGTGAGGTTGATGCCGAGACCACCAGCACGTGTACACAGGAGGAACACAAAGCGGTCAGAGTCAGGCTTACTGAAGCGATCGATAGCAGCCTGGCGTAAATTCCCACGCACGCGTCCATCTATCCGTTCATACAGGTACCTGTAAAGTCATGCACAAACATATTATAATCAACAACCACCCACTAAGAAATTCTTCTATGAGCACACAATATCCACACTGTACTGTAGCAAATTATATTTGGGTACATTGGTGAAACTGACAAGTAACAGACACAGTACCTTCTTTGAATGAGGTAGTCTTCCAGAATGTCCAAACATCGCACCATCTGAGAAAAAATTAGTACTTTATGTCCCCCTGCCTTCATCTTAGGCAGCAATTTGTCAATGAGTACAAGCTTTCCAGCCGATTGGACCATAGCTTGCAGATGGAAATCTGTAGCAGTAGGGCTGTAGACTTCCCTAAAGTCCTCTAAGATCTTTTCTTCTGCCCCTGCAAAATGTATTAGTAAAAGGTTAGAATTTGTAGTTCCTTCCAATTAAAATATAGAAGGGTTACGTTCATTTCCTCATAAAACAACTTGCCCTCTCAATCAACCACTTCTAATCAAACAAGTATAATAGTTTTACCTTTAATGAGGTAGGGATGGTTGCAACACTTCCTCAGCTCCATCATGGTGTTGACTAGATTAGGCATATTTGACTGACCAGCTCCTTTAGCCAAAAAGGAGAAGTTCCTCTCAAGTATGGCGCGGTAATATTTCTTCTGAATATTTGTAAGTTCAACTTCAATGATGGTTTCCTCTTTAGGAGCAAGCTTTTTTTCCACATCTTCTTTCAAGCGACGCAGCATCATGGGCTTTAGGATGGCCTGAAGCTTCTGGACCTGTATTTGACAAAAGCATCTCATATAACATGTTTATAATACATAAACATGTATTATATTACAGGTCTATTTGTAATTTGTGAATGATGCAAAATTATCTATTAATTATGTACAACTGAAACAATCCCAAGCCCCTCCATAATCCCCCATTTAGCCCATGCCACTGCCCAGTGCAAGAGCACACCAACATGAAACGTGCCCAACCTGTTCTTCGGTCTTGAGGTCACCAAACTCTTGCATAAAGGTGTTTTCAGAAGGGAAACGAGATGGCTCGAGGAAATGGAGCAGACTGAAGAGCTCTTCTACTGTATTCTGAAGTGGCGTGCCAGTCAGTAGAACTTTGTGCTCCTAAAAAGGGCGAGATAATCATTTATCAAAGCTTTCCAATGCTTCAGAATGCTTTTTTTGTTTTTTTTTTCTGTAAGTTTATTTACCAGATTCATGAGCTTGAAACCTTCCAGCAGTTTGCAGTTTTTGTTCTTAAGTCGATGTGCCTCATCAATGATAACACAACGCCAGTCTATGGCGTTAAGCTCAGGACAGCCACCAAGAATCATCTCAAATGTAGTAATCACTGCTCGAAACTTGTATGCCCCACGCACAGGACGTCCCTAAAAAAGACAGGGTCTGATTTAGAACTTTTTCATGACACCATCACAAGTGGGGATTTCAGTTGTCTTCAGAGTCAAAGACCACTGAACATTAGTGCGGCATGGGAAATAAGTTTTATCTTATTTATTTGTTTGTTTGTTTGTGTATTTGCTGTTGCGTTGCTTAACCCACCCCCTCATTTGTCTTTATTGTCCTGACAACAGTCCTTGTGGGATATGAGCTATCTAGTAATCTGCTCCCACCGTTAGCCAGTCAGCCAAAGAGCCGGCGTAGTGGAGCCGCTCTCTGTGATATGCCTGAACAGCGTTGACAGAGACTTCCCCTTGGGGGATGCTACGCATCACAGACTGCCTGGGAGACAGCCTGGTGCCGGCTCCGCTGTTTTCTCCTATCACACGCCTTCATTAAACCTACTAACGTGCCTAACTGCCTGTTGTGCAACATCACATGGCCTGCCAACCAAAAATGGCCTCTGCCCGAGATTAAGTGCGTATACACCAACCTACATAGTGTATAATGAGCAGCGTGTCTGTGCTCATTCCAATCCCTCCACTTAGTTGTAGAAATGTTAACATACATGTTTGATTAATTAAACATACTCTAGCATATTTTCTTTCGTAATATTCACCTGTGAATCCCTGAAATACATCTCATATTGTTGCAGCATCTGTCGGCTGACAATGCTCCCGTGGTACACAATGACATTGAGATCGGTCCACGTTCGAAATTCACGCTCCCAGTTTGCAATAGTGGAGAGTGGAGCTATGATGAGGAATGGCCCTTTAATGCCCACACGGTGAATTTCTTCAAGGAATGTAATGGACTGGATTGTTTTTCCCAGGCCCATCTCATCTGCCAGGATGCAGTTTCGTCTAAAAAGTAGAGTGAAATTGTGTTAGAAAACAGGAAGAAAACTGATTAATATATCTGGTTATATTAGCAAATTACCAACAAACAAGCATATATTAATCAAAATTACTTAGAGTAGAACATTGGCAATAAGAAAACAGCTAAAGCAGCAGCAATAAGAGATGCGGTATGGGCTGAGTACTTTACTATCCAGTGACTGAGGGCATTATGTCTTGATGCTAATAACAGTGTGCAAGCCCACTTCTTTTCTTCTATTGAATCTATGTGTAGACATACATAAATTCCCAAAGCACTTCATGCATGCATGCTGACACCTTCAGAATGCTGAAATTTTTAATAATTGCCATAGCAATTACCAATTAAATAATTTAAAAAAACAACAACATATTTGTACGAGCAAAAGTCCAAAAACAGCATCCATGTGTCCCTCTGCTTTTAAAGGGTCATGAGGGTCACAGGAACTGTTTCACTGCTGTTAGCAGTGTAGCTGTCAGTAAAGTCTGCTCTGAGATAAGGAAACAAGTGCGAGGCAGTCTGGATGCATAAACGTAAGCAGCTGGATATTATATATTTTTTTCTGACCATTTTGCTGAAACACTGTGGCACGCATGCCTTAGTTTGCTGACCACTCCCATAAACAATACATACAAAAGGGCAGGATGACAAAAAGATGACTGACCTGTTGTACCAGTTGAAAAGGAGCCAGTTGACCCCCTCTAGTTGATAGTCCCTGAGGCTGTTGCCATTCTTGTATGCCCTAGACTGCTCCCTCTTCTTCCACAGGTTGGCTGGCGGCCTCTCCTGTTATATCACATTGATTTACAATTACTTTATAATGCTCTGTTATTAATTATTCAGCTAATAATACTAGGTCAGATTCTGAGGGTGTAATATGTGAGAAATGTAGGTGGGCATAACTTACCACCCTGCGAGAGTCTGGCTTGACTGCCTGCAGCTGCTCAAACTCTTCTATCTTGCTCTGATCCACATCATCCTTCAGTTCCCAGGTGCTGTCCTCGTATGGCAGAGAGCACCACTTTACCAGGTAGTACACCACCTCCTGAAGCATGCACAACAAAGTGAGTGCTGGAAAAGACTAGAGCAAGGCCAAGCACTGCTTTCATGATGCTAACAAAGGCTGCAAGGAAGCCTAATAGGATAGCCTTGGGCACTTGTCACATACAAAGACATTTCTAGAGAGAGGAATATAGTGAAAAGAGTGCAACTACCAACCACAGATAAAGAGTTAAATATTACACAAATTACACACAAAAACGTTTCATGGTATCATTACTGAATGAAAGAGTTCACTCTACCTCGCCTGTGTCTTTGTCCTCACAATACGACACCTCCAGCACTCTGTCTACTTCTACATAGTCAGGGTTAAAGGGCTCCTCTTCCATCTGACAGAAAGAGAAATATGGATAAGAAGAAAAGAAAAAGGCTGCTTTTTCAGGCCTACTCACCATCTGGAAAGTAATGTATCAAGTGAGTGATAAGACATTCAAATTATGCACACACCCACAGATACTTGTTACATATGAATATAACCTCTACAGGCTATTAAACTCTATTATAGGCAGTGTAACACAAACACAGTGCATATGTGTCCAGAGACACACAAACAGAGGGAAGGCTTACATCTGCGAAGAAGAGTGCCCTCTGTGCTTGTTTCATCTTGAAGCGTTTGATCTTCTGCTGAATCCTCTTGTCTTTCTCCAGCTGCTGCTCTGTCGCCCACTCACAGTGTAGGTATGAGCTGACACACACAATATTAGACCAAAGTCAGAAACGCACAATCACCTTAGCTACACAATCAGAGAATTACACTGATTAAATACTGACACTTTAACTCTTAGAATGTCAAATTAATTACCAATGACTGTCACTGTCTGTCACTACAACATGTATTACATATACTTACTAGTTTTTGTATTTTACAAAGTACTCTTCCACCTCGACTACGACTCCTGGTGAAACCTACACAAATGAAAAAAATATATTTAACATATTAGATAATAATATTGAGTTATTATTTCTTTTTTTATATATATATATATGAAGGTGACAAATGTGTCCCCTGTGTTCTGCAAAAAAAAAAAAAAAAAGAAGAAAAAAAAAAAACACCATTACCTCCTTCTTCACGGTGCGAGAAGACATAATTTTGTCAACAACCGCAGCATCCTCATCTGTGGGATTCTCCTAAAATACATCAACATTACAATTTTAGTAGAGCATTGTAGTTTCAATAAGACCACTTAGGGCTTCATGTCAATTAATTTGTCTTGAAATATACCATTATCATTTAACAATAAAACATATTTCTAAAATTTTAAGTGTACGTGTTCAGTGTGAATCAATTTATATCTATAGATGACTTACAACAAAGAGTTGAACAGCTGGCTGCCTGCGAACAGCAGGGTTGGTTTTCTTAGCTTTCACTATAACCTTGACGTCATCATCTGACAACCTCGCCTCCAGCTCCTCTGCATACTTTTTCCTCTTTATCTGTCGATTTGATCGTCTCTTCTGAAGTCAAGTGAAATGAGAAATCATTACAGACAATGGACCTTAGAAAATATATCTTAAACAGTAAAATATTCTTAAAGTATGTTGCATGTATTGTCAAATGAGTAAAACAACATCTGATTGCTATTGGCTGTTGCACTGTGCATAAATACGCTCTCTAAGTTTACATGGACACAAGAAAAACGGATTTCTGGCCTACTTTGATTTAGACTCTGAGCGAGACTGATTCCGTGTTATAAATGCCACTCCGCTGTGCTACGACCTCCGCAGCAGTTACACGCTGGTATTAGGGAACATTAGCAGTTCTGCATCCAGTGTGTGCACTGCGCAGGGCCGTGGCAGTGCTCCGCTACTCTGCCATCCTCCAACCAAATAAAAGAGCAAGCATATTTTCTTTTTTGCTGGTGTCCGCACCAGCTCACACTCCCCCGAACGCACCAAACAGGAAGGATTATGTGAACAACATATGGATTTCCATACACTTCGCATATACTTGTTTTTGTCTGATAACTTAGATGTTTTAAACAGACTGATGCTTTGATAGTTGGACTTAGTACACTGTTAACTTTAACTTAATGTCACATTGATAGGAAAAAGCTTTAATTGAACTCATTCACTATTGAACGCCTAATTAAATGAGAAAAACGCATGGAAATTGATGTGACGTCAGCTGAAGAGTGGTCTCGTTTAACACAAAAGTTATCTGCACTCCTGCTTTAGAATAAATTGTTATTTTGGTAAGGTTTCTTTGTGCATGCTCTTCCTGATCTCCTCGCCACCCTGAGCAGTGCAGCCATGAGGAGACAAAACATATCCAGTAAGCAAGAGTCAGCACCCTCAGTCAGAGGCGCTCTGTGGCACAGCCCAGTGGACATGCATGTAGTGGAATCAGCTAGTTAGCCTCCATTCACAGCTATTCTGACCTGCATACAGAGCGAATCATGAGTGGTCTGACTTTATCAACAGAAATCAAACATCTACAGGATAAATGTACTTAAAGTACTGTATGTATGTAAACGTAGTGAATACACAAGCTCAATCTAGTCCTATAATAATATAGAATCTTAACTAAATACAACAAAACCAAAAGTGACAAGTTGGTGAACGATGGCAGTTGGTGAACGATGTTCTGGATAGACTTTGTGTGTATTGCAGGAAAGAGGTGGAGGAGTACCCCAGCTCAGAGTATAGTGTAATGTAAGGCAATCTTTGGCTATTACCACCTTATCTGCTCAATCTTACCGGATCGTCCTTAAAGGTGTGTCGTGGGGGAGGGTCATCATCTGACTCTTCCTCTGAAGTTTCTGGTTTCCGCCTTTTCTTTTTTCCAATCTTGATGACAATTTTTCTGCAAGACATTGAAACCATCAACAGTCATGGACAATGGAACAAGCCCAAAAGATGTCAGACAAATCAAGACAATCAAGAGTCAAAGACAAACACAAACTAAACACACACAAAAAGAATTACAACTGTAAGTATTGCAATTTTGACTACAATTTTGGTACAGCCCAAAGGCATTGAGCCTTGTTTTCTTGGAAAATGTAGAAGACAAGAAACGCCAAATTCACAACACAAATTCCTTCTTACATAAAAAAAAAAAAATGTGACAAGCAACAGCTACTAACACCATAACACTCATTTTCAGTTTTATTTACATTAAATATGTATTTACAGACATACTTCCTCTAAAAGGCCATATATGGGCTTAGCTTTCATCTGCATAAGAATTACTTCTTTTTTGCTGCAACCAAAACAAAATAATACCCGGGAGTGCTTTTAAGCATTATTGGGGAGGGTTCAAGAGTTTGTAATTTGGTGCTTTGTTTGAGCTTAAAATAAACAGATTCAGACAAAGTTGTCTATCACAATTTAAATGATAAGAGTAAAGAAAGAGTAACAGGTCTGACTGTTGACTTGGACTATAAAATGATGAGTAAGTTTTAAAAGAAAGCTGCTGGGAGCAAATAGAGAAATATCAGAAGGTTTGAGGAGGAGAGGAAGCAGCATGCGGGACATCCATTTGGCAGGCCCAGCCCCCTCTGGATTATATTACATTTCACAAAGCCTCTTGACAATGACATGTTATGGTTGCCATGCAACATGCCCTTTGAGTCTATCTGGTAAGGTGGGTGGCAGCATTTATATGACATAATTTCCTCTGAAGCTAGTGAACACCAGTAGGTAATATTTTCAAGTCTATAAACGCCCAATGGACAGAATGGCATAAATGCAATGTTCTTTATAGCACAAAACAAGCATCAAGATTCCAATCAAGTAAAATAGACACATCAATGGTTGAAATTCTATAACTACTGCAAGGCCCACAAATAATGGATGTTGAATAAATTGACACTACTCGAAAAAGAAAATGCCTAAAATGTACAATGATTCTGGTGTGTCAGAAGGTGGTTATTGTCCATGCACAATGCATTGATGTGCATGCAATGTAGTCTGCTCTCTCATACTATGTGGTCTCATTGTTTCACTGCAAGCAAGTTCACTGAGTTGGAATCCTCTATCAAAGTCAGTCTACTTCTACTTCAGTATTTTCTTAGCCATCACACCACACTTGAGCCCTCTATTATCAACTTGGGCATAACATTTGATCCACAACATTCACTTGAAACTCACATTAAAATCTCAACATGCACTGGGTCCTGATGAGGGTTCGGAAGTATGACAGTATAACACTCATTCTCCGGTCACTGCATTCGCTTCCAATTCAATATAGGATCCACTATAAAACGATGTCTCTTCACAAATCAGTGTGTTTATGGAACTGCACCACTTTATCTAAGAATACTGACCATCCACACCCCAACAAGGTATTATTTACAAGGCTTGTATTATATGACAAAAAATAAAATGCATTTTTTACTAATTTTATGATTTCTTCTGATTAGTTGTCTCAAGAGTTTTATAATTGTTTTAGTATGTATAATGTAGACAAACATTTCCAGATCCCTCAGAACAAATTTACTGTAACTAACCAGTGATTAAATTCATTACAAATTTGTATGGAATGGATCTGTACTAGGATAATACGAATACGATACGGTTGTGCTATACAAATAAATAAATAAATAAATAATAAAAGTTGCTGCTTTAAAGGAGACTTATTATGCTAACTCGGGTTTTCAGAGCTTTTAACCATGTCATAGTTGCTTCCCATCTCATTTACCCCCTCGAAGTTGCATTTGGAGTGATTTGTGCAAGTTTGAGGAAGCACTTACTTTCAAAACGCAATATTGCTGATTATCAAACCCCGTTTTTACTGCCACCGGCACACGCCTACAGCTACAGTGTACTTACGTCTTTCTCCAAGTTTATTTTCTTAATCGATGATACGTGTAGGATTCAGCAGCATCGCGTAGCCATTTTGGTACAGATGAAAAAAATCCACTCTCGCTACATGATCTGCAGCTATCCGTAGGAGGGGCCGACAATTTCACAGCTCTTTGTTGTGATAATGTTTACAGAGACATCAGCTCCCATTGGGCACCACAGTTTTCTATTATTAAGTTGTATTAGACAGATATTATGATTTAAAATGTGGAAATTATAACGTAATGATCTACAGGTATTATAGATTATAACTATATAGCAGGCTCAAGCACAATATGCCTTCTGTAAGCTCTCCATTTGCCTTTGATGACAAGAGTGACCTGATGTTGTTATCGAACACAAACAACCTGTCCAGATTGAAAGAGCTATTTTACAAACGCTTCTGGGCTTCTCCTACTGTGCCAAATAACCTCCATTCCTTGTCCCACCAGTGTTGTCCTGCCCTACTTGGCACAGCGCCACTGGGAGTGCATGTGGGATGGTTTGAGTTTAATATAATCTAGAATGATAATGCATCAGTTAACCATGAGTACATTGTGAGGCTTTTCATCAAATGAAGCAACATTTTCTCTTTGGAGTGTGATGTCGTGATGCCTTTCAGCTTATTCAAACAGAAGAGGTGGCTCTATGAGAAAATCCCAGTTCTTATGAGTTTAATACTAGACCTGCTAGTACCCTGCTACACCGAAAACACGGTGGAAGCTGCAACACCCCGCTACAACCATGCAGATGCAGGCTTTCATCTGCTGGATGAGAGGTGAGCTGCATATTATATAAGTGTACAAAAAGGGTTTGTATCAAATTATGCACACTGTCTCAAATATGTTTCTTGTTCAAAGACGCATCACATCACACGCTGTGTATGAGATTAACAACAACACTTAATTAAAAAAAAAAAACAGCTTTGACTTTTCTAGATGAAGAAGTGAGGCAAAAGAGATTATCCAGCTTGTAACCAGGCACAGAAATATGAACAATTACATGTTCAAGTGTATAGACTAGATGTAAACCTCCATTTTCTATCACGTAATTGATCTCATGAGCACCATTTTGTTTAATATTTTACTGCTACCCTGCTGCTTTGTCGGATCAGCATGTTTAAGGCATGCCTGCTCACAGGAAGCACAGAATCCGCAGCACTGAGCGAGCTGGATGAAGCACATTAAGAACATAGGAAAATGTCGAGGAGGAGGAGGAGGAGGAGAACGGTGGGTGGAAGACGTATAACAAAAAATGACAAAAGCACAAGCCAAGTAGCTAATGATTATGGGTTATTTTCCAGCAGGTAGAGTAAATGTCTACCCATATAAAGCCATGAACAGTCAATTATGATGGGGGAAGTGTTGTGTTCAGCACAAAGCCTTTTATTCTAAATATTGTAAATGTAGAAGCTATGTAGAAAACCAGAAATATACACCCACTGCATAGAGAACAGTAAGATGCAGTGGGTTACTAAAACCAAACACTGCGGCACATAAACCAGTTTTAAAAGGCAGAAAACAGGCTTGTGAATACTTCTGAAACTGGCCCACAGTTGGATTCCCTTCATTGTCTGAGCTCTTCAGCTACAATAATGACAAGTTCAAGACACAGATGCAGACCAGGATCACATTCATAGAGAGGGGACATTTATGAATGACACTGTATTTAGTTGAGTAGGATCACATCAAGCTGTAAAGTGCAGACTTTCTTTTGAGCTGCTACTGAGCTACTACAAGCAACTGTGAAGTGGTGTTCTTGTATCATTCCAGAAGACGAACAGTGGGAACTGTACTGCAATTCAAACTATAAACAAAAGGTGCATTTCCTAAATATCTTGGGCACACTTCTGGAGCAAATATAGTTATTAATGAGCATTTGGCAAATGAGAATCTTCACGCCGTCACAAATATTCACACACACCCACATGCTCAACTACACAACATTACCACATTTGCTCCAAGGGTAATACTCCACATATCAACTACAAGCTGCATATCACGGCAACAACAAAGTGCTGCTAAATATATATTCTATATATGATATATTATATTAAACTAAATATTTGATTACCATTATGCAGCAAGGTTAATTCTCATAATATTTGTTCACAAGTTCACAAACTTTTCACTTAAACTGATCATAATTAAATCCACTGGTGGATCGTACCCATTGGACCAATGAAATGCCAGCACTGTGGTTTGGCCAGAAGCCACAGGCAGAGTGTCCAAAAACAACAAACATGCTGCTGCCAATGGGCTAATATTCACACTAACTATTTCATTTAAAAAAAATAAATAAATAAATAAAAATAAAAGAACAAAGGGAAGCTAGTGCTTTATTAAAGGGATGGTCCAATAGGGATTATTCCAGCCGATACTGGTATCCAATAAAATGTCCAGCTGCTGTGGCCAATAAAAATAATAATAATTTGTAATAATAATATTCGCCAGTACCAATATTAAGGTTAAAAAATCTACAGCAAGCCGACACATTGATGGTAACTGCAATGAACTTTTGCTTTTGGAAGTAAATTAAGGATGTATTTATCTGGGATGTGAAAAAAATGTGTTGGATGTGCAAACATATCGACAAATATTAAACCTAATTCTCTTCCATTTCAATTTTAGTTAGGGCTGGGTGATATGGTGATCAAAATTGTGACCTGGTCCTGAGATGATCTGTAATTCTGTTGATCGTCATATTGTGATTCACTGATTTTCTATATAATGCAGCTGGAACACAGACACTTTTAACCACCCACTTCTCCTATAGGTGAGTTTGTGCAAGGCTCTGAGTGAATGACAGCTGGATTTAACCAATCACTGCAGGTGTGAAATCTCAAAAGAAGCACATGGCTTTAGTTACCTTTTTTGTTATAACCCAGTTATAGTGTTGTAACAAAGACTGAGTTTGTTTAAAAAGACTCATCTGCACTGAGGACAAACTAAGGGCAGCTTGGAAACACCCAGATATGAATATTGGACCACAGGTTTGGATAGAGTTCATTTCAATCCATCGAGACAGGCAGGGTCCCACAATATCTGTCATTTGCTACTTTTACCCATCATATACTTACAGCACGTGTGTCACAGGTGGTTATACGCAGTGCATTTGGGGCTTTTTAAAAACAATAAACTAGTCACTCATTATTAAGTGGGGCTGCAACGAACGGTAATTTCGCTAAACTGATTATTTTGCTAGTCTGTCAATAGTGTGTGTCCATCTTGATGGATACAGATGATACAGAGTATTGCTCAAAAGCACTCCATTTACACATCTCCCGTGTTATTTTCATGTAATTCCTGTTCTTTACGTGTTATAAATCCTCTTCTTTCAGCTCATGGCATCTGTTGGAGTCTGTGGACCAGTTAATGATTATTCGATTACTATGGATGATTATTTCAATAATGAATAAGTAATGTTTAATCACTTGTTGCAGCCCTACTATAATCATCTGCCATGCACTCTCTTTAAACTTAGAGGCTAAATAACAGCACAGTCTCTGCAGCGCACTGTGACACATGCATGTGCCCTTGTGTCTGTCTCCTCACCTCCACTGCAACACTCCTCTCTATTCTTCATATTTTTATGAATAAACATGCTTTCTGCCAGACATGATGTAAGCATGTCTTTAGTGTCAGAACCACCACAACACTAAAAAGGATGAACTGGGAAAGAGAGAAAGACGAAACCATGCAGTGGCTGCGGAGACAGGACCAGGTGCTCTGTGGAAAGTCCGATTTAAGTTCTTGGCCCAATACATCCAAGAAGACAGCAGTGAAAGTTGAAATGTAGCAGAAGTTTAATTTGCTTGCTCCACTGTTGTGCAATTTTTCACAATCAAGAACTCAACTCAGTGTACGATCTTTTCACGATCAACACAACAGTGTAGAACTCGACTCTGACTGGAATTCAAACAAAGTGTAAACAGACAAACATCCGAGGCAATTACTATGAAAATAAAACTTCCACTTAAATCAATTTAATTTAATTGACCAAAATTTAGTTTTCAGCTATTGCATATAGCAACGACGTATAAGCATATAACAGATCTGCAAATCTGCTACTTGCTTAAGCTATTGCACCTCTAACAAATGCACAGTATGTTTGAGATGAGAGATTTTGTCACAATATTACTTTAAATAACAATAAATGATGGTAATAACACAAGAGGCCCACTGGATGTTACCACATCTTTTGTTCTCTTCTCCCTTTCAGCTCTCAGCCAGACCAGCATAAGCTGATATTTTATTTGCTTGTGCAGGGTGTGGCTTATAGCTACACATAGCATGAAGCAGCTAAAAAACTGGGGGATGGGAGGCAGTATCTATACATCAGCAGTACTTGCCTGAATATTCTCGGTAGCACCATCTTGCATGTAAATGCAGCCTGTGTTTGCTCCTCCCATGTCTCTGCTGATATCTGAGCCTGCTTTATTATTATGGCATGCTGTAAATTCAGCTGAACTTTGAGCATCCATCTTGCACATAAAGGCTGTTTACACCAGAGACAAAACACCAGTGGTGGGCAAAGCAAAACTAAACCATGATGATGATGGGTTGGTTCTGAGAGACGTCTAGGGAAACTAAAACAGTAGTACTAAACTCTGCAAAAATGTGAACCACATTACAAATGCCATAATGTAATGAAAGCATTACAGAACAAAAATAAACCCTTTTTTACATGGTGAAACAAAGCAAAATATTTTTGACTCTCTTCACTTTTAACTATGATTCCTGGGTCTTTTCCTGATTACAGTCACCATGGAGATTATGTAATCACTACCTACTACCTCTTTGCACACAGTGTCTAAATAGCACTAAATACATTTCACAATTCAGTGAAGGCATAAACTAGGGTTACAATGTGAGAGTAAAGGTTATGGTAGTTTAATGTTTTTTAACATTTAAGGTATGTTTTGTATGCCTTATGAATGAACTGTAAGCCTTGATTATGTTGCAGCTTTACAAAGTTGTAATAGGAGATGTTTGATCACTTACCCAATCTTGGCCTTCTGCTTGCTTTTGGATGAGGGTACAATATGTGCCTTGCGATTGACTTTGTCTTTGGTGCGTGCCTTGTTGTTGCCCTTATGTTCCCGGTCTCTATATGCTTTATACTGAGATGAGGAGCTGGGGAAACTTTCTGGACTCATGACTCTGGGGATGTTCTTCTCGCCGCGCTGCCGAGCTTTGGCAATAGCCTCAGAAATGATCCGGTTGGCCTTCTCCTGCTTCTCCTGTGTGTCCATCTGATGGTGACTATGTCTCCTCTGCGTCCTCTTCTCAGACGATGAACTTGAGGAGGAAGAGGAGGACGAGGAGGAGGATGAGGAGGAGGAGGAAGAGGAGGAAGATGAGCTGCTCTTCATTAGGGGTCTTGGGTCCTGAAGCTGGCTAGCAGGTCCATTGGTGTTCTTCCGAGGCTGTGAATGATAGAAATATATACATTAAGGAAGAAAAAACATATTTAGTTAATAACAGAATATTATGCTTCTCCAAAAATACCTAGAAGACCAGTGCTCCTTTGAAACATAGTAAAAACCAAATCAGATCAGACCTGGACAACTGAGGGATTACACAGGCCTCCTTTGAAACAAGCAAGTTTTTCAAACACAACCCTCCGTGCATGCACACAGAATGTACTCCAATTAGGGTAGAATCATTTTGCAATGTTTGCAATTTTTTGTCATAATCACGATCGATCTATAATCCCCCAGTCAGGGGGTCTTGTTAACTTGTGTTTTGTTAATAGTAATTCAAATTAAACCTGCTTACTTTGGTGTAACCTGCAACATGAAGACACATAAATAATCCATCTTGCCTGATACGTGATAATATGTGAATAATAGATGCTGTGACTGCAGTTATGTCTACACACAAAGGCTTTGTGGTGCGCCTAGTGCCCATAACACTGAAAAACTATGATAAATTGACCTAATTTAAAAATAAATACAAAAAAAATGCATAGCAGTACCAGCAACAGACAATTAGCATCAACCTGACTAGCAAATATGGTGGGAAATTCTAGCAAATCTCTCAGAAGGAAAATTAAAACTGGCCCACACTGCATTATGATTTTCACGTGTGCAATACAGCTGGGGCCATTAGGTAGAAATTTACTGGATCAGACTGGAATGTTCTTATTCAAGTTAATGTTAGAAAGAGGGGGAGGGGCTGAAAGTAATGCTTTAGAGCGGAAGAACATGGGAACACACGAGGCGATAAGGGAACAGAGAATAATAGTCAAAAAAGGATTTTGTGAAACGGACACAGGGAAAGGAGAGAGAGAAAAGATCAAATGCACCAAAAGCCAGAGTACTGCAGCTGTGTAATACATCTATAAATAACTGAAATTACAGCCTGCCAGCACTGCAGTGATTTCAATCTACCAGCACTTCGCGTCGTTCCATGAAGTCACTGGAGACTATCAACAGCTACAAAAGCTCCAAGCTTCGATGGCTTTCCCTCACCTTTTTCCATAAGCTGCAAGTTGTCTGGGATGAATCACAAACACAACTCAAGAAGGACACAAATAATGTACTGTATACATCACACTACAGCATAGAGCCAGACAGGAGAAAATCGTTCATGTTAGAACGAGAACACAGAGTTTGGAGCGAACAGACTGTGGGGGTGGGGAAAAGACAACACTGTAAATGTAGAGTGCGCCTTGATAAGGTCTAACATGCCGAAGCAAATGAGTGAGAAGGGGAGGAAAAAGCAGCAATGAGTTCAAGATGGCGGCGGTGCAGCATGAGCCAGTGGCAGAGGAGGTTGTTCAGTTCCTGCCAGCCCCTCCTCCTCCCCCTTGTCCAACCTCCCTCCCAGCTCTCAGAGCCGCTCACTTACCCTTCCTCTTGGCCTCTTCACTGTAGACATGGTGTTTTTTTTTCCTCTTCCTCTTTCCTCCCCTCTCCGACCGGCTAACAAAAGCCTTGCCCTTTCGGTGGATTTTTTCTAGCGCTTCGCGTGTTGCTCGTTCACACTTTCTCTTCTAAACAGACTTTCTATTTAAACAGTGGTTTTCTGTGGCTCCGTTGGTCGGTGTGCGCCCCCCCTCCCCTCCCACTCTCCTCCCCGGTCAGCTCTTCTCCTCGGGGCAAAGTGTGTGAGAGCGCCGGAGCCTGTTAGGTCTCCTCCTCCCCCAGCGGGCAGGGCTCAAGAGGAGCGCATGGGAGCTCTCTCACTCTCTCTCTGCTCACAGGCCGGTGTGGGAGCAGCGCTGTGGGCGGTAGAGGAGGTGCGTGGCAGTCCAGGAAGCCCTCATTCTGCTGCTGCGTGCCGCTTATTTCACCGTGGTCCGGTTCCACTTTCTCTCTGAAGCCTGAGTATTTCAGAGAGGCATGCCTCCTCTCTCCTCCCCTCTCATTGATTCCCTTTTCTGCTTCTGCCTGCCTTTAGCGTGCTCTCTCAGTCCTTCTCTCCACTTTTCCCATCTTCTTCTCCAACAAAAAAGGTAGGTTTCCAGCCTTTTTTGGGCACACAAAAAGCTTTTGTGTTCGTTTGCCCTCTAGTTTGGCCTGTTGTTTTTTCTTCCTTCTACCTACTTGTGTTGCTCCCTGTTCTTTCGTCTTGCCCTACGAGCTCTCCCTGGCGGAGACAAGTATGGCGAACTCCGGTCTCTGGCAGGCAGGGCGGCACAAAATGAAAGCACAAAGCAGCAAAATGCATCAGCATGAATATTAGAGATGTCGTTAAAACCCAGACTCGTTTTTTTTTTCTCTCCCTCACTCCCTCTCTCTCTCTCTCTCTCTTTGTAAGGAAGTAGGCCAGCAGATGGTGCTAGCAGTTATTACATTAACTTTCACAGCTTAACCCCCAAAGCTCTGGATTTCTCAAACACCACAGATTGTCAACTTTTTTGTCATCTGTTAATTTTTTGCCAAGAACAGACTACGTTAATTATGGAAACAATATAAGTGGCAAATTAACAGCTAAACATATTCCCAAAAGCTAAACAGAATAAAATAGCATTTCATCACAGGCTTTCTACTGTCTAGCCGTGCAAGACACAGGCACATACTTCCTGTGGGGGTCAAGAGCAGGTCATCTGACTATGTCTGTTGGAAAATGGTCAAACTGGGATGGTTCCAAAGCGTGAAGTCTTTGTATGTACCAGAGATTAAGCCAGTGTTTGATTCGAGGAAAAGCCTGATAAAGGAGACATGTGCATCAGCTGGCGCATGTTATTGGGAGTTAGAAGGAAGCATTTACCTACCCTAAAGCAAACTGGGGCAGAGCAATTAATCCATTAAAAATGATCCAAAAACAAGAAAAAATCTGAAATATTTGTGTCTTTATTATTTTGTACTTAAGCACAGTTCTGCATATTTACAATGGCAACTTAAAGGTGATGTGATTTGTATATACTTAACAACCTATAAGGATGCTCCAAAAATACTTACTATTTTTTGTTTGGTTTAATAAACATTATTTATCTGTTTCCTGTCTCTAGAAAATAATAAATCCACTGTTGGTAAAGAGTATATATATAAATATTGTTCAACTACTGGTATTGTTATATTTAAACAAAAAAAAATGGTGATGGAAAATGCTGAGCAGCACCCAGTGAGTCTCCTTTCTGAGAATATTTAATAAAAACAATACATTTCTTTGATAAAGGAGGACAATGGTGGCTGTGTCTCACTTATCGAGTGTCAACCAGGCATCAGAAACAACAGGCCTTGGAATTTGGACCCAAAAAGAAAATGTTTGCAAGAAGCATGCTTCCTGTCCAAAGCAAACAAAGCTACATTATCAGACAGAGCCCATTATAAACCACATCAGGGTACGCTTGACCCGTACTGACAAAACAGGTTACAAACATACACATAAAATATGCTTAAAATATGCAAGTCCAGGAAATGGACTTGAACACTTAGATTTAGGGTCTGATAAAATATTTTACATCTAAACTCACTCAGACTTTGTGTCAGAACTTGAGCTGAGAAAGAAAGACCAAATGCAACGGCATACACATGCCTCAGCGGTCACATGGCTCTGAGCTACTGCTCTTTGGCAACTAAACAGTTAATATGCAAACAGTTCGAGCAGCTCAGAGGGGGAGTGGCTGCCTTTGAGGACACAAGAGGGAGGGAAGTACCAGGAGAGGAGGGGAGTCTGCTAAACGGAAACCAGCCAAAAATTTTTTTATAATAAATAAATAAAACGATGCACACTCATCAGGGTTTGTAAAATGCGATATTAAACAACTGCAATCAGTCAGTTAATATAAAACAAGAATGTTCACGTAAAAACCTGCACCTGTGAGGTTCCTGAGCTCAGACCTCCTCAAACCTATGTGGTGTCAGCATAAATTATATCATTGAATTACCACTTAGGCGTTTTTAGGTTGTTAGCCTTTGAGATAAAAGTGTCTCAAAGGCTAACAAAGTATCTAATGAAGTTATTCAAAAGGAGACATACTAAGAGCTTTTAGTCATGTTATAATGGTTTAACTCACTCACTCATTCACTTACAGTTGTACATTGATTTACTTATGTAGCATGTTTGAGTAGTCTTGATTGTCCTATATTTGAAATTAATTTTGGAGCAAAACTACAATTACTACAGTCAACTACAGTTAGCAGGGGCCATCAGCAAGGACCAGAGCGTGGGGCCTTGTTATGATAACACAGATGGAAATCAACTGTCAACCAAAGGCAACAGGCTTTCTTTTAATGTTTCTATAATAATCCTTATAAAATAAAATTAACAAAATGTAAAATAATAATCAATGTGTGTGACAGACTAATTGCCAGAAAAATATGTCTTATATAAGATAAAAGAAGAGATAAGATATTACAAGTAGTGTAACAGGGATGTGCAAAATATACGTTCTATATTCATTTTACCTGTTAACATTCTGATTGATTAGACATGTGTTAAAGACACAATATGGTAATGTGATGTTGTCTGTGTAATCCCTCAGTCGTCCATTACTATGGTATTGAGATGCTGTTAAATAAACCACAAAAGTCAAGGAACAGTGGCCACTGGTTTGCACTCTTGCCTCAAAACTAGAAGGTTTCAGGTATGATTCTTGGCTGGGTGTGGCCTTTCTGTTTGGAGGTATGCAGGTAACATGCTCCTTAAATATGCAACGTATACTGTGGAATATCCTCCAGAAAGGTACTCTTCATCTTGCACCGACACAGCTCAAGACCTGCCTGTGGTTGCCCTGTTCCTGACAGTTTGTCCCATAACATTGAAGAGAGGTTCAAAAGTACAAAACTTACAATAACCCACAGACTACATAGGCTACACAGTATTTTTCTCCCTTTTTGGATACGTAATGTACATGATAGTCTCTAGTCCAAACTTTTTTCATCAAGGGCCACATATTGAAACACGTATAAAGTTGAGGATCCACAGACTGGTGCTCAATACAGTGACTCATTCAAAGGAGTGTGTTGATCATGGTACCACATGGTCATTATTCAGGCCCCACTCTATTATTAAAGAGGGGGTATTATGCAAAATAAATGTTTTAGCTTACCATGTTATATCATTGTTCCCTCATCAAAAACAGGTTTTAGATGCCATCCAAGCATGTCTGGGTATTTTTGCGATCTTCCCCAGGCCCTATTCGAACTCTCCTTACTGTAAGATTCTGTGCAATGCTCAGCGCACAAGACAACAGCATCCATGCTCCCACATGACAGTATACAAAAAGATGATACAAAACTGTACACAGCAACTTGACAAACCTGATGTGATTTGCAGTAGTTTCATTAATGGGATGCACGCTGATTGTGGTGTGATAGCGCTCTGCTAGTTGAGCATTTTTAACACTGCTGTAAAAAGAACCTTTAATGGTAATGTAAGTCTGGAAGCTTGAGGGCCACTTGCTGGTCTTCCAAATAATATTTCTACTATTATCTTCTAAGTTGCCCACACATCAAGATGATATTACAACCAAGAAAGATAAACTTTAAACTAAATGTAAATAATTCACTTTTAGTCACAGTTAGATGACAGTAAAAGAAATGCCCTGACTGCTGTTTGATACAGATTTTTTATTTCTATTGCTCAGAGTTTATTTTTCATATATTTTTTTTTAATTTTCTTATCAAAAACAAATAAATTAGTTCATGTACACAGACAAGCCAGACACTGAAAATAGATCTCCCCTAAAACAACACATGAATGTTTCCCACTGTCACATTTAACACCAAAAAATCCAGTTCGTTCCTGAAACGATGATTAAAAAGCCCCAAGCCGATCACTGACAAATTAAAACAATCAGATCAAAATTTGATTACTTGCAAAGCACAACCTGTCAGCATAAAACAATTTAATCCACCAATATGAACAGTCTGCATCAGTAGCAAATTGATTTCAATCACAAGCCAAAATTCTGAAATGAAATGACCACAACAAATAAGAAAACCAGGCTAAGCATCTCAACTTACAAGACCAGTGTGTCCATGACAACTCACTAATAACTTCCTCCTGACGTAAAGCTGTTTGCTCATGTTACAAATCAGTAACCAGCCAATAAACCTTCATCTTTAAAGACACTGCTAATAACATATAAAAAGACAATACAAATCATACAGGGTTTCTACAGAAATTATACACATTCTGTAAACACTGGGCATATGGAGACAATATAACATTTGTGTGTATCATACTTCATCTCCTCAAGAATGATCTATACGACCAGCAACAGCCCTGGTAGCTGTAAACACAAGGACAGAGGGGTCACGTAAATTTTTAAACCTTTTCTTACATTATACTAGGCATAATTACTGTAATATGTCAGAGTTCTCATTTCTATTCAAAAGAACATGTACAGAACATGGCCGGTATGTATTTCAGGCTTTCACTTTCCTCAGTCAAAGGTTATCGTGTGTTCACATACATTATCTCACAGCCAACGTATACAACCCCATTCATAAAAAATTCAGAGTTGGCCGAATCCAGGCTAATCAACACATGATTCTGTTAAAAAAAGATCTTTACATTGAGTAAAAGGTACGGCGAAGTACTTTACAACCGTATAGAAGCTAATGACATAACAAAGGCTAGTTTAAACACAAACTTACTGTGTACTTTGGGCTGCCAGCATTCCCACATGCTTCTGACAAGCTCAACTCAAGTACAGCATCCTCCTCCCACTTTTTCATAGGCTCCTCCCCTACCCCTGACCAGCCCCTTCCGCTGACGACAAAGACCGCCCAACTTCCTGTTTACCTTTGACCCCTGCCTGTCCACGCCTCTCGCTGGCAGACCTCCAGACAGGCCAATGACGTTGTATGCTAAAACAGAGAACACTTGACAGAGCAGCCAGGCGAGAGGGAGGGAGGGTAGGAGATAGGCGTGTGTGTGTGTGTCTGAGTGAGCCTGTGTGTGCCTGCGTGTGCCTGTGTGTGTGCCTGTGTGTGTGTCTGTGTGTGTCTGTGTGTGTCTGTGTGTGTCTGTGTGTGTCTGTGTGGCTGTTGGGGGAGGTGATGAGTCGGGTGTGTGAGTGACACGGCCTATTACCATGTGCTAGCAGAAGCAGCAGGTTTCCCAAGGGTGTGTATGTGCTTGTGAGCAGAATGTGTGCACTGCTTGTAGTAGCAGGGAAAGAGCCAGGGTGTTGTATCAGTTTTCAGGTTGCCAAAGGTACTGCCGTCAGTCTGCTCAGCTTATTTGCTTAAAGTTATATAAACTCTGTGTCTGGGGTGTGCAATTAATCAAATTCAGGTTCAGTCATTACTAATTAAGATTCAGTCATTTCTAATCATCAGCGATCAGCTTGAGTCTTTAAAATTGGAAAATCCACAACCAATCCTCTTGTCATTAAAAGCATGTGGTTCAGACTTTGGAGGATCGGTACTGTGTTCATGAAACTATCACTGAAAGCGTTTTTTGTCCTATCACCCAGCTCTACTCTGTGTGTCATTTTTCCTCACCAAAATACACCTAATATACCCAGTTAGAAAGAAAAGTTTCAAGTTGAATATGCCTTTGGCCCAAAGAGGGAATAAACAATGATCATAATCAGGGACATGGTAAAAAAAAGTCTCATGCATGTCATTGTTTAAACTAAATAAATGCTCTGTGCACCAAAAAAAGATAAAAACTGATGTCGAGGGTTCTAATGCATATAAAAAAATGTCCAGTTGGTAGAATTCAATTTCCTTTTTGCAATATTTAGAGATAATTTGTATCAAATTTTGCTAGAATCACAAAGTGAACAATGTTTGAACCTGTCCTCTCTCATTAAATGGCCCATATTGTGCTATTTTTCTGATCTATGTTACAATGTTTCCTCATCAAAAACATACCTGGTTGTGTTTTGTATCATTCACATATGTTTAACACGCAAACTCTGCATATAACAGAAAATACTTTGTTCCATCTTGTGATGTCATGTGGTAATGCAGGAAGTGCTCCACTGTGTTTTAAAAGTCCATACACCTTCAGTAGAATCATTTGGATAATGTCAGCCCTGGAATTATCTATTAAACAAAAGATAAAAGGTAGCTGTTAATTTGAAAACTTCCTGACATCATGAGATGGACCAGAGCATTTTGAGCTGTGGATATGTAGACTAATAATACTCAGGGGTCCAGAGTGCAACCAATTTGGATGCAACTGCGGATAAAATTTTGCCGGGTGCAACTAAAACCGGTGCACCTGACAGATCCTCATCATATCCCTTTTCATGTGTCCTCAGTCCTTATCAGAGAGGTGGATTAAAGAATATAGAACACACTTAAGTGACTGTTTTAACTGACAACTAAATGAAAAAAGCATTTACTTGCTCTCTTGTGTTGCGTCACCTCTAACCAGACCACTAAGTCAGTGCAAGAGGCTGATGCCAATGCGCTCACCACAGAGCTTATAAGTTTGGCTTTTTTCATGTGTCTGTTAAGGAGACACTGTATTTATCTTTAAAAAGCAGCATCAAACCTGTAGATTCTTCACAGTGTGTTAAGTTACTCAAATAAGGCTGTGAGGTGAAAAGTAAAATAAAACTAGATGGCAAAAGTTGTCAAAGATCAGCTATTGAAATTGAAAGTCAGAAGACCAACTCTGCACTTACTATAGTGAACTGTAAAGATTCTGAAAAGCACAGACCTCTCACTCTGACTAGTTTTTGAAGTCACTATTTATTTAATAGCTTATGAATTATGAACTCATTCTGTTTTAACTTAAAGAAAATGTAAATGCTTAATGTTATATGATCAAATAAACAACTGATCAATTAAATAAAATGAGTAATTCTTTAGATATTTAGTTTATACTGTACACTTATTAAAGAGCTTTTACCCAGAAAACAAGTAGTGTAAATCTGGGTAAAGCTCACCAACTCCTTAGCTAACAAAGTTATTTAATTAGCCCTTATTGTTACTTAAATGAGCGTCAGGTTTTACTGCACCCAAATGAAAATTTTGGGCTCAAATCGTTAGTCTGGAGCTCTGATACTGGATTACTCCAACATGTGTGAATGAAACAAAACACAATGTTTTGTATGTCTTTGATGAGCTAACAGCTTTCTAACATGGCTAAAAGCTCACAGTGAACTCAGACTTTGAGTTCTATAGGACCTTTAAATGTTGTGCCCCAGAGGGAAGGTAGACAAGACTATCAACACAATATAATTAAAGGGTAACGTCTCGATATACCCTGATGTGCCTTGTTTGCTACTGTTTTACACTGTTAAACATAAAGCCAAACTCCAGAAGAAACTGCATATCAATCCTCGACCTGTGGGCTGAAATTGGAATGTTGTTGTTTTACATCTGGTCCTTTGCACAGCTGGTTAGAGGACCAAAGGTTGAAGATTTACATTTTTGTAACAACACTATGCGGTCTTATGCAAAATTGACTTTTTAGAGCTTTCTACCATGTTACAACATTGTTCCCTCATTAAAAAACAACCAGGTTTTATATATCATCCAATCGTGTTTGAGTAATCTCAACAACTCCTGGGCACTATTCTAACGGCTCACTCCATACGATTAGACGGAGCCTCTACAAGACTCAGCCCTTAAGCCTATGTGACCAATGCTCCCGCATGACCATTTTTCATACCATTAAATATACAACTGCAGGATGCAAAATAATACACTACAACTTCACAAATCTGGTGCGATGTGCAGTAGTTTCATTTGCGGAATGCATGCCAATTGTGGTGTGATGGCACTCTAAAGGGGAAATGACTTAGCAAAGGGGAGCAAGGGGGGAGGGGATCAAAGCCCCAAAAACAAAACTGAAACTAATTAAATATCCTGATATGTTGTTTTTTGGCAAATATACCATTTGGAAAACAATATGAAAGGTAATAGTCATTAAAATATGTTATTTGTTGACAAGTGTAAGTTGTAATATACATAACTATAATGAAATTTAATATTTATATACACAGCACTGCAAGGTGAAATAATAATTTTAATTCCTGTATACAAAGAGCAGACACTCTAGTGCTTAAACTGTTAATCAGAGCTGCAAGCAGTTGACCATTACAGCCACTGGAAATCCTAATTAGCCACATCCACGGCAGGGGATTGAAGAGTGGGTAGCAATCCCTGGTGCCTTGCCTGTTCAGCAAACACACTATCAGCAGGCTCTTCACACATCAGTGAACATCAATAGCACAGTCAGCCTGTAAGCGTCAACAAGGCCTGGATGTTGACACAGACGGGGATAGGCTCTGGTTCAGCCCCCTGTTTCAATCAAGGACCTCTGCATCTGCCCAGCGACCTCTGCACAAAAGCTCTCCTGCACACACATCTCTGTCACCTGTTGTCTATGACTGCATAGGGTTAAATGTTTGTTCACTTCACAGAAAAAGAGGTTATTATATTATAATAGTAATGTCAGTAAAAGATATATCACCTACATTTGACTTAAGCATGTCATCTGTCCTAAAAGGACAGGTTGTGATACTGGGTGCTTTTGCTGCTGGTCACTTGAAGGAGCTTTGTGAATGGTGCTAGTTACCATCAAGCCCAGGTCTGCAAACCTCCTTTTGCATGTTAGAGCTAGCTAATGCTTTCCCTGCCTCCCGCTAGCCTCTCTTGTCTGTGTCACTCTCCTGCACACTCTTCCTTCCTGGTTTCACTCAAAAGTGTCCTTTCCACGTGATATTGCTCTCTCCATCTCCAGCCTCCCTGCCCCCTTCACCACAGACCAGCACTCTCACTGACACACACACACAAACTGTAGCAGCTACCACAACAGTGCACAACCTCCCCCACACTCCAGCGAGCCAGTGTGCAAGTGCTCCTGGCTTGCCCTGACCCACATCTTGATATAGCCCTAAGTATGCTTACAGCTAAGTCCTGAAGACACTCCTGCCACTCTTAGCCTAATCAGGCCTGACCTGCTGTCGGCCCACTGGGTAGCCAGACATGTCGGCCTGGACAGGCCATTAAGACTGCTTTTCAACCAATGCTGTAGTCCTAGCACCTTTCTCCACCACAGCCACTCTTGACACACACGGTATCTGGGATAGTTAAACATTAAAAGAGGCCTGGATTTTGTTCCATTTTGCAGTATTTAGACCAAGCAGGCAAAATCTCATCAAAATGTCCTGGTGTTCTTATTAACATTATGTAGAAAAAGTTTCATCAAGATCCACCTGCAAGTTTAATATCTGGGACAACCTAAGGCCAAAATATTTGACAGGAAAACTGTGTTCACCAGATAAAACAACAAAGTAAAGATTTTTTAAAAAGTGAAAAATGTGAAAAATTAGTATTAGTATTATGGACTTGGATTTGCTTATTGACATGACCAAGCCAGATAAATAGTACTAGACAAATGGATGAAAGACACTTGTTTTTACACTGTCCTTACACTTGTTTTGTAACTTGAGATCAACCACAGTTTTTGTAGTGGATGCTATAGACATTGTTTTCATTCATTTTAAAAGCATAATGGCCACCTAAATAGCATCAGCCACAGTTACATGTACTGTGATGTCTGAAGATTTCAGTTTTTTTGCCTGATAAAGCTGTTCCACACAATAAGTAGCTAATTCAGTTAGTGTCAAACGATACAGTTAGGTTGTTAAAAATGTCACAGACAATATTAGACATATTACCTTGGTTTCGGGCCACTCAACAGGTGGTGCTTTCGAATCTTGTCCCATCTCCTGAATGGACTCGCTCCAGGAGCAGCTCGATTCTTCCTGTTGGATAAAGGCTTCCTCCAGCTGTGGCAGGATGTCAGGCAGGAGGTCATCATGAGCCTCCAAGACCCCACTGTGTGCATCTGTTTGCTGAAGATCCGCTTGATATCCATTTGTATTAGTAACCCCAAAGCTTTGTCGAGGGTCAAAAGATGAGTGATTGACCATGTTGGGATAGCAGCCGGCAGATTCGGCAAACATCTCTGGTTTGTGGTTTCCTTGTGAACTTGCTGAGTTGCCTGTGCTTCTGAAGTCGTATTCTTCTCCTTGACTCACTGTTGTCCTCATGTTGTGCTGATCAATAGTTGATGTGGAAAACGGACAAACTGGCCCCGAGGAATTCTGCATGCTAGGCCTTGAAAGGGAAGCTTGCTGACTGAGACAGGGCACTTCTGGTTCTCCTGGATAGGAGGGGTATGGAGCCGATGGGTAAGAGTTGGCAGATGTAACGTGGTTAGACATAGGGTGCACCATCGACGATGAATGAACAGAAAAGCCCATGTTATTTTCTCCAGCTCCTGCCATCATCTGGTAGTTGTTCTGTGACTGCTGCAAACATGGCCTGCTCACAGGGGCATTTTTACAATCCAAATAGGACTTCTGGGGCAGAGGCTTTGACAGGTGTCTTTGATCTCCAATAGCTAAATTGTGCTGACTCTGGTGAAATTGCTGTTGATTCTGTGGAGGGCATTCCCGTTGGTAAGAGAAAGCATGATGTTGTGAGTTGGAAGCAGACATATGATGCTGGTGATGCCCATGGTTTAACAGCTGCTGCCCCATGCACTGCTGCTGCTGCAATGGAAGGTGGTGGAGGTGTGGTTGAGTCTGGTGTCTGACATGCATCTGCTGATTGTGCAGTTGTTGATGGCAAACTGGTTGTTGCTGTTGGTAAATGTTAGCATTCTGGTCTTGGTTGCCCCACATTGGACTGCTGCTGTTAGAGAAGAGACCATTCGAATGAGATATTTGGCTCATTGTGGTGTTGTGGTATTGGCCATGCTGCTCTGACATCATGGCACCTGCTCCACTACCTGAGACCGTGGGACCAGGAAAGGAATAACCCCCAGCATTTTGTGTTTTCATACCCATATAGTGGCTCATCTGCTGATTGTAGGTGGGCATGGTTTGATGGATTGAGGCAGGGGTAAGTGGTGGCACATGGTCGTGGGATTTTTCACGACTTAGTGGATTAGCTTGGATGGACTCAAACTCAGCAGTTAGATTCAACTCATCCACAATTGATGGTCCGGGTGGGAAGGTATCCTCTTCCAACCCCTCTAGACCTCCAACAAAGAGGTTAGGGTCGTCGAAAAAGTCCATGACCAAATCCAGTAGGGGACCAAGCCTCTGGATGAAAGCTGGTCCAGATGAGTTGGGAGAGTTACAGCATCACCGTTCTAATGCTGCCCTGAAATCCAAGAAAAAAACAAATGGTGAAAACATGAAACAAATTATTGTAGAAAATCACAAACATACATAATAAGGTCTGCACATTGAAAACCTGAAGCTGTCTATTATGTATCAGCACTGCCTTTCAAGTGTGTGGCAAAGCAGCTGGTGGAAATGAAGCAGCAGCCAGGAGCAGGTGCCTCTTCCTGTGCGCCCTCCCCTTTACACAAACACACATGCACCTCCAGTGCTCACCCCCCACTAGCACTGCCGATGAAGCCTGCCCTGCTACTGCACTCTGAGTAGGAGGCACACACAGCTGATAGAATTTCAACAGTCAGGCACACAAGCACACAGGTCCATGAGGTCCTTTGTGTGCTTGTGTGCACACTGTGCAACCACAGACCAGAGGAAGATGACAGAAGCGTACTGAGGTCAGTCATTACGCTGACTGACTAGAGCTGCACTCTCAGTCTCTGCCCAAAGCTTGTTCACACTTTCCTGTAAAGTGTCAAAAAAAGGTAGACAATATAAGATGTAAATAAAGCAAATGTTATACACACTGTGCATAGCACCTATTGCAACAACAAATAAAATTAATTGTGATTAATAGTCAATAGTTGAGTATAAGCAAAGACATTAACCTTTAAATGTCTAAGATATATTTCAAAAAGGCACTACCATTCCTGGGTGCTAGTTTTTTACCAAGACAACAGTCAAAGAAATGCTACCGTGTGTGTACATTGTATAAGCGTACTAGTGTAAAATTTCAATACTAAGGAATAGACTTGATGCTCAATATTGACTCCAGTACCACAATTATAATTAAAAATTGTCTTTATTTAGACAACAGTGTGAATTGATTTTCAATTTTTAATCATAGTATTTTCTATTATATTACCATGTGGTTGCCTGGCAAATCCAAAATGATATCTCTATATTTTTTATAGAGTGAAATCAGTCTGGTCCTCACATCCCTATTGCTCAAGCCAGGTCAAACATTGACTGAGCAATCAGATTAGTTTTTTTGAAGTGACACATGTGAAATGAAGGAGCTCATTGGTCACCTATGATTTACAAATAAAATAAAATTTATCTCACTTCATATTAACAGAGTTTAGTACTTGGCTCATTGATTCTGCATAAATCTGCGATGATTTTCAGCCCTGTGTGATTTTTTTTCTCTTTTATTTTTTCTCTTTTATTTTTACAATACGGACGGGGAAGATTCACTGATGACCTGGTAAACCTGGGACCTTGGTAAAGTACTGAAGAAGTGTACATTCCGGTTCCCAGGCCAAACCATGTGGTCTTATATCTGTAATCCGTCAGTCATCCAGGTAGGTTCCATAGTGTTTCATGAGCATGTACTAGTCCATGTGATCTTGTTCTGATACAGCTCAAGATCCTTCTAAATCTATTCGGGAAAGGTTCATTTCTGTCCTGTGAATGTGACGTTATTTGTATACCTGCTCAAATGAGTATCTAGTTTCGATTCTAGTTTTAGTACTGATTAGTATCTGATTTTTCATACTGCGTTATATTTTGTATTGTACTGACAACTACTTTCAGATATTTCATCAGTATTTCTCATACTTTTCTTTCAGACTAACCATACAGTTACTATATATGACAACAAAAAGTGCGATACCACTACAGATTGATTCTGCCAATGTGTAATCCAGAGTATTTCTATGCTATAGGGGGGAATTGTATTCTAATTCATTTCTAACATGAAATAGTCAACATGCCAAACAAGTGTTATACAGCCAACTATCATTATATAACCAACAAACACAATTTAGCGCTACACACAGTTCTTTCGGATTTGCAATGAATCATTTTTATTACTATTAGTAATTATTATTATGCAACAGATACATGCTGCTTTTACAATATAATTTTCAAAATGTAAAAAACTAAAACAAAATGTACCTATTTACAAGAATAAAGTAGGGTACCAAGCTTTGCAGATAAATTGAGCCTGTCAGTTTCTTTTGTTTATATTGTATCTCTTGACCTTTTCTATTAATGACAGAATGAGTCATCCAGGTATGCCTGGCTTTAATACTTACAGACTGTAACTTAATAAACATTGTTTATGTGCAAACACAATAGTTTCACACTAGTAGGTAATTGCAGTAATTAAGTAATTGTTCACATTAAGCTCTATTGACGTAATACTGCCATTATAGTTAGCTGGGAGACTCGATACACATTTCACTTCACTAGAAAGTAAAAAAAAAAAAGGTGCGATTTTCAATTTTCAATTTGATATGTTCTCAATTTACTACACTAAATATACCACAACTGTTTAAAAGGGGTTTTGTCCTTTTGGAGCTGGATGCCGTAATGGGTTGCCCCAAGTGGAGGAGTTCAAGTATCTTGGGGCCTTGTTCACGACTGATGTAACAATGGAGCATGGGATTGAGGCAGGCAGATCTGTTATCTGGCCAGCCAAAACCACACTCTTTGATAAAACTTTTGATAAAAGTCGTGTGGGTCTGGAACCATATCCTGTCTCCCTTATTTCAGATGGGCATGATTGAGATGGATTAAGGTCTGAGAAACAGCTCATATTTCTACAGAATCAACAATCAAAGAACTAAACTCTTTTTTTTTATCTCAGGTAAAAAAAAAGTTATATATTTTGTTCTGTATGATACAAGATTTTTGAGAGGAGGTGTCTTCTCCATTTGAAAGACATGTGACACAAATTACCGGCTGTGATCCCAAGTTAGGACGGTGGTTTGTCACGCTCTATTCCAGATCCTTCTGGTTTCAAACAGAATGGCTTGCCTGGCCGGACAGGCAAGCAGATCAGTGCAGTCTGCAGTTGTGCTGTCTCTGTGTCAGACTATTGATGGTGAAGAAGGAGCTGAGTTGAAAGGCAAAGCTCTCAATTTATTGGTCAATCTACACTGCAACTCTCACTTATGGTCACAAGCTTTGGGTAATCACCAAAAGTACAAAATCAGGAAGCAGTCAAAATGAGTTTCAGGGTGGGTGGGTGCTCTCTTAGAGATAACATGAGGCACGCGAGAGGAGCTTGGATTGGAGTCACTGCTCCTCCACATCAACAGGAATCAGCTAAGATGGCTCAGGCTGTTCTGGATGCCTCTTGGAATCCTCATTGGGGAGGTGTTTTGAGCATGTCACACTGGGAGACACGCTATGTCTCTGGGCTGGCCTGAGAACACCTTGGGATCCTCAAGATGAGCTGAAGTGTGAATGGAAAGGGACGTCTGAGGATCCCAGCTCAGACTGCTGCCTTTGCGACCCGGCACCGGATAAAGTGGAAGAAAATGGATACCAGTGGATGGATCGGTAACTGATTTAAAATGGGGAATACAGTATACTGAGCGGAATACTCAACATAACTCACCATGACTGATACTTTCTACATAACTTTTCAAATAACACATTAATACATACAAAGTTATCCAAGTCAAACATTGACTGTGTAATGTTAAGTGGATGATTTTAAGTAGAAAAATCTATGCAAAAACAACCATAAATGCATTTCATCAATGTCAACTGTGTACCGCAGATTTATGATGAAGTCTATGGGAATTGTGACCCTGTAAACATTACTCCTCAATGGTTCATTACCTTGAACTATTCTTATGGTTGAGATCATTCCATACCCATTGGTAAATCTAAAATCAAATGTAAGTCTATGTGAGTTCTGTGGTTGATGTCCAAGTTTGCACTGTGGGTTTTCAATTCTTGAGCAATCTCTTTTCAAATATCACTCCAGAAGGACTTCTGGAGTATCATTGTGCTGTTGAGGCTGTGACTTTAGAGCGAACCACTGCAGTTTTATAAGGGATTATCCCAGGTGTTAGACTGTTGACAAAATAGCACAAAATAAGGCATTTGAGCATGTCTCCAGCAATTACAACTGAGTAACAAGTTAAAGGTGAACTTTCTAGAGGAGGGTCTGCCACCTGCTTGCCTCTATGCAGATGTTATTGTTTCGCCTGGAAAGTTTCACAGTATGGCATTAAACCTTGGAGACAAGCAAGTGACGCCATCAAACCAATGTATGGGTCAGGTGTGGAGAGGCAAGCCCGCTCACAAGAATGCATGTTTTTACTGTAATTTCACTGTAAATGCAAGATAGTTTAATGTACCATAGATTATTTTAAGGACAGCAATAAAATCTGCATTGAGATAAGCAAGTTTTAGACACCTACCCACTAATTTAATGGTGCAACTTTAATCAATGGACTGGACCTATTTAAACCGAACTGTTCTTCCAGGTAACAAAGTCTGGGAAGACCAAAGATGAGAGATACTCTAATGTAGTGCCAAATGTGGCCCTCAGGCCTTCAGGTGAACTGGCCAAATTGATCATAATCAGTACTTTTTACAGCAAATTTGAGTAATTCTACCAATATAACCTAAATAACATCACATTGCATTGTCATACAGACCTAATATTAATATTTCCAGCCTTATTTAAAGTATGAAGTCAAAACTATGTTAAATGCCCTCGGTGAAAAGAGTTTGGGCACCCCTGCTCTAATATTTTTGTTCATTTACTTTTTGATGGGACTGTAAACTCCTTTGCAATGTATAAAATTAAGCTGTAAATCATAGCCACTCGCCAATTTCAAGTCTTAGAACCATACTAGACTATAGGCCTGTAGGAACTATGTCCAGTTGCATCTTAGCGTTGAGGGCAAAGCTCCACAAACAGCCCCTGACTGTGCGCCCCAACTTTTCACTCCACCAGCCTAAGAGAAGTTATCTCTAAGCCTAAAAATAAGTTAGTACAATATGTCTGCAGTGCTATATTCTGCTGGTAATAGTAAGCCTTACTCTCTACCTTTATTTCAAAGCGACCTCGAGTGCATCCTCTTCATCATCATCCAGCAATGGCTCCGGCGCACAGCGCGCAACAAGGCACGATATGACGTTTGTGTCGGTATAACTCCGTTCAGTGTGACCAAAAGTAGATGAAACATGCGACAGTACAAACAGTTTAGGAATAAACGCGAGCCCCAGTCCTCCACACGTGTTCTTGGCCAAGCTGTTCTCTGGGAGGCACGGGATTCAAAAGGTGTCGTGACTCTTCCTCTGTGAAGAAGATGGAGGAGGTGGCGAGGGAGATGAAGAGGTCGAAAACCGACTGTTCTGAAAAGTCAACTTTAAATTCAAATGAGTGTTGTAAAGTGAACGATATGAGTCGGTTTCTCGTTCGTCGGTGCTGAGTTTGCTCCTGGTCGCTGTCAGTTCAGGACCACCGAAAAATAAAGCACAAGCTCTAACGAAACCTTTACACCGGCAACAGTGCGCTTTCGATCAATATAACCACTCGAAGGCCGAATGTAAAGTGCAGGACGCAGTCAACTTTGGCCAACAACAGGCTTCTTTCTGACGGGAAGATCCAGAGTGAGCGAGGCGCAGTGACATCAGCTGAGGCCAATCACACCAACACAGACTGTCACATCTGACAGCTCCAGATCTAACCCCGGAGACTCACGACATCCCGCACAAACACGCACAAAAAGTGATCTGACTCACCTAAAACAAAGCCGAAAGTGTAATCCTCCAGACGTCGGTGTATCGAGAGTGTTATCTGCGAAGTTGTGTTGTAGTTGTACTCTTGTGCTGGCCACGGCACAGCGACTCCGCGCTGCTGACGTGACTGTGATAACGCGCTATTTGCATATTACACACTTCCGCCCTGATCGGACCAAACAGGACAGCAGAGTTTGGTCTGTTTCAGCTCATATGAAATAGTGCTATTTCGCTGTAGTCATATCAACTATTCACTGCTACGTCCAATTGATCGTAAAGTCGACATAATCATTTATTACCAAGTAACGTGCGGTCGCTCGAGCGCATAAGATGGCCGCGTCCGGACCACAGCCAATCACAGGCCGCTTTACATTCGCACATGGATCGAGGTCTACTTCAACTCAAACATCAAGAGAGCAGGTGCCTGCACTGTGGTTATTTTCTGCCATCTAGTGGATCACGTACCGCAGCAAACTCAAACGCGGTCAGCTCTTTTCTTTAATCAATAATATGATAGTTCCACATTCCCACACTGATGAAAAAGCCCCTCTACGTCCTGAAATGTCAAAGGAGATTCAAATTAAAATACAGAAATAAAGAAATCATGTAGGCCCAATATGGAAATTGTTTTTTTTTTAATACCGGGTAATCTTTTAAATATAAATCTTTACAGAGAGAATGAACGATGATAAAAGCAGGCACAAAGACTGACTATGCAAGACTCCGCACTTTTATGCTGTGTAAACATATTTTCTGCAGGGCAGTTGTGATGGGGCAGCAGGCAGCTGGCCTTTGGGTGATGTTTCCCTACCAAAATTGTGCGATTGTAAGAAAATGTTACATTATTCTTACAGTTCTCCTTGACTGGATTACTTCCACCCTTATTTCACTTGGATGAGAGACCTCTTTTATACAAATAAAGAAGTGATTCAATCAGACATGAGAAAAACATTGGAACCAGTTTGCCCTTTATTGACTTATAAAAAAAAAAAAAAAAAAAAAGATATCAATTATACAACCTAACAGAGTTATGTTGGATGAAGCAATACAGTGTGTACCCCTTTCTGCAATATTTGATGCACACTGATTTTGTCCTGTTCATAAAAGATTAAAGCTAGTTTTCCTTAACATAATTTAAAAAGGGGATATGCAAAGAGTAGGTCTTTTTAACCTCCAGCATTAGGCCTACTGGAATCTGTTCTTGAGCAGTAGATTGCAATAGATTTTAAAAATGAATGAGGCACAAAGGCCTTACATAGTAGATTGTGAACTTATAAACCTGCAAGTAACTAAAATGTATGAAAATACTTTCTAATTGTCCCAAATAACCAAACTGTTCATTCATGATGAGAATGCTAGCCAGAAAGATCTGAAAAATCTAAACTTTGATGCAAAATACATTTTAACTGTATATATACAAAACTTTAATAGTCATAAGCCAATAACAGATTTAAAATAAAAAATAACACACACACTTATTTAAATGCATTTAAAATCCTCCACTTTCACTCTGACTTATATATTATAAACTATGTAAGACAAAGTTTTACACAGTACAAGAAAATTATCTTGAAAAAAAAAAAACAACCCACATCTCAAAAAAAAACCCAAAAAAAAAAAAAAAAAAAAAAAAACTTGTCAGTTGTACAGCCATAGATGTTGAGGAACTGTGACAGGCAACCTTTATAGACCAGTAACTAACACATGTTAAACCAATCTGAATAACAAGATTTAGGTGACCAACCAAACTAAAAATAATTCTTAAGAAAGATGATCTTTGATTGCATTATTGCCTTCAAGCAACACCCATCTGTCAAAGTTTACAAATTATAGACTCTGTATCTTATAATAAAGCTGGTTGAAAATATCCCTAAAACTGCTTTTAAAGCTGAACAATAGTAGAAAGCTCCCACTGAAGGACCCAGTCCATACAACTAGCTGTAGCAAAGCATCTTATGCCAGTACCTCCATCTAGTGGCCACAGATTAAAACTGCAGTCTCAGCTTTGTGAAGGACTATCCTCTTTACTGAACGGTTGAGTCGATCCAGGCTTCACCCAAGACAATCCTGACACCTGTGTTCCCTTGTGCTGCTCCTCAGGTCGTCTCTAAGCAACATTAGAACATTTTAATTACATAACAAGAACAGAGCAGAATCCCATGGTACTCATTGCAACACTCTGTTCTCAGAAGACCCAAGCTTTTATTTTAGTGAAACTTACTTTATATGCAAACATTCGTTCTTTAGCTTCCTCATGAACAGAAGGGTTCCATGGAGAAAAACTGAAAATGAATAAAGAGATCAAATTAATACATGTCAATTAATGTATACAATTTGCAGCAGAAAATGTACGACCCAGGGCTCCCTCAACAAAAACAAAAAAAAAAACAAACACCCACCTTATTGCATATGGATCATCTATTTTAGGTTGGTCAAAAAGATGACTGTTGCATAGTTTTACACTTTCTACAACTTTGCTTTTGAAAAGTTGTACATCTTTTTCATATCTGAAAGGGGAAAAATTGCATTAGGCATACTACCAGAGCAATATTCATACCTGGCTTCTTTTTAGTGTAAACATTTATTCACACTCACAGAACAGCAGCCTCTGGATTAAGTGGTTCTGTGGTGTTGATCTTATAGAAAATAGTACGTGCATACATTAGGACTTGCCAGATATGGTTGTGATTCCGCCTGCAAAACCAAACAGTTTTTGTTTTGTTTTTTTAAGTGTGCAATGTAAATCAGAAAAAGTTAATTAATTAGTTAATTAATTTAACACACCTCCATTTGGTAAAAGCTCTTCTTACATCAAGCTCTCCTGATACAGGATCAACCAGAGGATGGAAGACAGGGATGTCAAAAACTAACTTCTGCCAAATTAAACACAAATGTATACATCAACAAAATAATCAAGACAAGCTGTACTACATGTGTGCCAACAGCAAATTGTCTTTTTTAATTAGTTTTTTTTGAAGGTGCACTGTAAATGACAGTAAAATTAAAAGATTCATACTCACAGGACACTCTCCATCAGGATAGTTGTCTGGAATATACACAGTGAATTTGAAGACGCCATCCTGGTACAAGCCATGTCTGATAAAAATGACACCAAACCACACTGAAAATGGAAGAATGAAAATTTAAGGTTTATGTTACATATAGTAAGACATTAGACACAAGTGTTTGTGTTAGACAGAAGTCTTACTCAGAGCTGACTTGTAGGATGGTTGAACATAAATTCCTGGGAGTTTCTGTTTAATCACTAGTGTACTGCACAAAAGAACAATTATAAGAACACAGTGACAGCTTGTGACAAGTTAATATGGTGAAGAAACTCTTGTGTTAAGCATGTGTATAGGGTGTTGTAGGATGAATAACTTACAATTCTGCCAATAGCGAGTACTCCAAGTAAAAGGGACCATAGGAGGCATGAGTGCCATTTGTTGACTGCACAGGGATTGTAACTGAGGGTGGTTTTGTGATGGGGACTGCATTCTTGGGAATAGCAGGAAGCTGCTTTTTACCAAATGGCTGACGAGCTGGACTGCTTCTGTGGTCCCCATGTCCACCCTGTTCTTCATTGTCAGACCTATGCTGCTGACAGAAATTGTAAATAAGTAACTGTTCTGTATGTGTGGTTTAAATTTTTTGTATTCAATTTTTAAATCGCGTGGTTGGCTGTAACCACCTGCATGAGATCATGCAAGTATGTCAGGAAGCTGTTCTTGACACACACACACACACACTCACACACACACACACACACACACACACACTCACACACTCACACTCACTCACACACTCACTCACACACTCACTCACACACTCACTCACACACTCACTCACACACTCACTCACACACTCACTCACTCACACACACACTCACACACACACACACACACACACACACTCACACACACACTCACACACACACTCACACACACAACTTGATTACTATATTTGAGTCATACAGTGATATGAGGTAAGTTTTGAGCTTGTGCTAAGCCTTACCTTACGGCTTGTATTGGTAGACATACTCCAGAAAGGGTTTAGGTTCATCACTTGTAGAGCTGTCCTGATATATAGGCCCTACTCCATAGGCCCTTCACTAATGTAGAGAAAACACAAACGTAGTATGTTAAGCTTATGAGTTTACAGTCGATTCTAGCACGCAAACTAAACGCTCACTATAAAACACAGTAACACTGAACGTAAACTCATGTTTACCAGCAATATTTCACTGACAACTTCACGCTAGCTGTCCAGCTTTGGTTGGTAATGGGTTAAGTTAGCAAAAACTAAAATAACTCTTTAGTCGAAACGACAGTTTGCAATTTGACAACTGGATGCGTTTTATTTAGCAGGTTTCGGTAAAGTTTTCAAAATCAATATTTAGCTACACATATTCAGACAAGTGTTTAAGAGTATCAATACCCGTGTTATGCTAGCAAACTGCAAATGTGGTTTGCTTTTGCAACATACAGCTAACAGAACACACATGAAACATTTGAATCCATTAGCTTGAATCTGTAATGAAGCAGTGTAAATCGTGTGATAAGGGACATATATGGACATTTAACATAACCCCTTGAGTGTAGCCGTTTGTGCTAAAACATAGCTAGCTCCTCACTAAGATGTATAGGTATGGCTAACAACAACAATGTTCATTTAATACGTTTTTTTCCAGTCAAACACGAACAAACCGCTGATCTATTCCAATGCTGATGTAAACATGCACAAAACACCACATTATACCTGCTGTCCGACTGACACACTTTAGTTTTCCATTCCTTTCACCGTAGTTTCGCTCAAATCTGGCTAACACTTGCTAGCGAAGCGATTTGACAGTCACAGGAGAGACTTCAACCGACCTTAATAAGGGGCGGGTCTTGGGTAAAATGCCGCGCTGCCATTGGCTCGTCACAATGTTCTTTTTGCAGCTGTACGTGAGCTGTCCTCGTCCTCGGTCACGTGAAAGGACAGAAAAATGCTCTACTCATCCACTGGGACCTGCGAACACAGCCTATGTTAGTTACTTATCAAAATAGGATATTATCAAACCAATATGAATATTGATTGAGATAGGCCTGTTAGAATGATGTCAGCCTGCTCTCACATGGGGATATGACATTTTAAACTGTTCATTTCTATCAAGGACATTGAACTCAAAATTGACTTGAACTTTACTTTGCTTTACTTTTACTTTTTATTAGCCTATATGGACCTATGATAGTGTAAGCCCTAATGATGACATAATGAAGGTGAGACAGTGAGATATAGTAGATCTAAAATAGCTTTAGAAAACGTTTAGGCTATTTTTTTTGGTTGTGTTGTTGTTGTTGTTGTTTGTTTAGTTTTATAGCACATTTAGGGAAGAATATTACTATAGAGGGCTGTCAACTTTTCACCAAAGCTTGGTGTGAGAATTTGGCGGGTCCCAATTCCGGTTAGGCCCATATCTTTACTGTCAGTAGATGTAAACACTTTTCACTGGGGTGGCACAACAGGGACGCTTAGAATTAGATACCAGGTTCTACAAGATTTACATTCTGATGCTTTATTCATCCCGCAGAGTAGAACATTACTAAATTAAAAGAGATTAATGTATCCAATGAAATATGCCGGGGTCTGGGAGTTCTCCCCCAGGAGATTTTAAAATACATTTTTTGGCAAAAGTTCATTCTGTCTTCAGTTTTAAAGTTATAAATTAGGGATTCTTTTTGTCAGACATTGTGTCTAACACTGTTTGTTTACCAGTTTTACATGTTTCAGCTACTTGGAAGAAGCAGAAAATGCACCAAAATGCAGGAAAGTATTTCCTGCATTTTGGGGTGCATGACACCTGGGCCTCTTATTTTTACTTTTTATTATTTAACATAGCCCAGAAAAGCAAATATGACTTTGCCAACACCAGCCAAATGCCATGATAGAACCTGTCCCCCTTTATCTGCTTTAACAGTTTATGATCAGTACCCTACCCATGCACAGTACAGTCAATTACACTGTACATTGTAGGCTAGTAAAACCTATATGCATACAGCAACAGCAGTTTTTTTTTTTTCATTTTATTTTATCAACTGCTCAATACTGTCAAAAAAAACCAATATTGCCCAACTGTCCAAAAAAGTTGCAGCACAACAAAATTAGTCTTAGTCAAATCACAGTCATGTAACCTACTGGGCTTGGAGTGAGCATGTATGACATCTTACATAGAAACACGGGGATGGATTAAAGGAGGATATTGTCAGCACTTCTATAGTTTTTCTTTCACGTTGATAAATTTTATAATTGTCTAGAAATGTACCTATAAAGTTTAAAGACAAGTGATTCATTAGCACAGCCTACATGCATGCATTGACATGATCCACAGAGACACGTGAGACATTCGTCCCATTAATTAAATCATTAGATTAGATATTACTCAAAATGGTCAGAAAAGAACTATTTACTGTCCATATCTTAGGATTTATTGATCATTTTAAGTAAATAGAACAGCATTTTAGCCTATGTGTATGAGAGAGTATTATCCTCCCATTATTTTGGTAAATCCAAATAATGGGTCACATTTTTTTTCTGTATATTTTTTTCCCAGTGTGAGGTGTCATTAGTGTGGCAAGAGAGGGTGTGGAGGCACTCAAATGCATGAGCCTCACGCCAAATGCATGAGAGTTGACAGCCCTGTATAGCCCTGTATATGTATATATGCCATATAGAGATCCTGCACCCACAACACTCAGGGCCGGCCCAGCCAATAAGCAGAATAAGCAGCTGCTTAGGGCCCCGGGGCCACCAGAGGGCCCCCAAGAGCCCATACATTTATATATTACTGTGTGTTTATAGCAGCCTATATATCCCTCTAAAACGATTACATTTGTTTTATAGTAGCAAAATATCTACTGCTGCCTGTTTTTGAGTCGGGCAGAGATGAGGGCAGCTATGTGTTTACACCAGTGCAAGGACCCTTTATAATACAAATTTAAGCCCACTTTTACCAACTGGAAAACATTAAAATCCACCAGAAACTAAGAAATATATGTCTAGAAATTTTTTACATCTTGACTTCCCTTGTATGTTTGTCACCTGGTCTTGTGTCTGTGGTAGTTGTGACATTCTGGATGTTTTCAGTCTGATGTTGGTCATATAAATACAAATACAGCTGGTCAAGGAGATGAGAGCAGAGTCAAAATGTTGTCAAATGTGAATCACCAATAGCTGAGCCAGGAGGCATCCGCTGTCGAGGGCCCCAGCAACAAATTCAGCTTAGGGCCCCTGAAAGCTAGGGCCGGCCCTGACAAGACTAAATTTGACGGGGACGCCAGTGGTGAATTAGCAGTAATGATTGGCACCAATTCCACTTTTGGAGTATGTTTGTTGTTTTTATGGTCATTAAATGAAATTATAGACAATTTAATTTAATGACCAAAAGAAAATACATCAAGATAAAATACACCAACACAACACCAAAATACACAACACCAACTGCATTTAAACACACCAGCAATATTTCACCAACAACTAATGCTAGCTGCCTACCTTTGGTTAGTAATGGGTTGAGTTGGCAAAAATCTATTTTAGGTTAAATGATTAAATAGATTGTGTAGATTTATCTTTAACTTTGCAATATCTTGACATCTGGTTTACTTTTCACCTTATATCATCAAATGGCATCCCTGGAGATGTTTGTGAAAAATATACTTTATTATATAAATATTGACTGTTGAAATGATGTCAAATGAATGAAATAGGGAATGTGCCCTAACTAATGCAGCAGAAGTTGTAGCCTTTGCAGTAGGCTAAATCACTCATATCAATGTAATGAACACACAAAGTGAGAGTTATGTATGTAACTAAGGTTCTATGAATTCTGGATGGCCTCCAAAGGGCAGTGGGTTAGGCCATAAGATGACACTAGACCCATCAGAATTCCAGTCAATAAAATTTAAAGCAACTGACAAAGCATGGGATTCCCCAGCGGGCTTCGCAGAGGAGATCGCAAGGAGGAGGGCTGTCTTAACTGATGCCCACCTTAACGGTACCCCATCAAATGGTTCAAATGGAGGGGAACATAATCCTTTCAGGACTAATGGAAGATCCCCTGAAGGCACTCATGTAAGCCTTGGAGGCCACAGATGGAGGGCACTTTTTAAAACTGTTGGAAGATCGAGGAACAGTGTTCGGTAAGATGCAGTCACATGGGAGGAGCTCGGAGTAGAGCCGCTGCTCCTTCACGTCGAGAGGAACCAGCTGAGGTGGCTCGGGCATCTGCTCAGGATGCCTCCTGGACGCCTCCCTAGGGAGGTGTTCTGGGCATGTCCCACCGGGAGGAGGCACTGGGGAAGACCCAGGACACACTGGAGGGACTATGTCTCTCGGCTGGCCTGGGAACGCCTTGGGGTCCCACCGGAGGAGCTGGAGGATGTGTCTGGGGTGAGGGAAGTCTGGGAGTCCCTGTTTAGACTGCTGCCCCCGCGACCTGGCCCCGGATAAGCGGAAGACGATGGATGGATGGATTTAATTACCAAAAAAAAAAAAATAATAATCTGTTTATATAAAACGGAAGTGAACGACCAAACAGATATTAAGTTAGCTGCACTTACGATAAGTAGCAGAGGGCTGTGGGTTGAGGCCTATTAGATTGCTGAGGTCTTTTTTTTAGCAATCTGTAAACTACAAATGCACATGTCACTCCTGCTGTAGTCATCGGTTTGTGCTCCAATGCAAAAGAGTCGCCACATAA
Organism: Periophthalmus modestus; assembly: GCA_019594935.1. Lineage (NCBI taxonomy): Eukaryota > Metazoa > Chordata > Actinopteri > Gobiiformes > Gobiidae > Periophthalmus > Periophthalmus modestus. Next base: position 27,200,498 of record JAIEZT010001214.1, read on the forward strand.
CGATGTGTATCCATAAAATCCACAAGAATCGGCATAATCTCGGCATTTCTCATGTGTGCTGAAAACAGCGAGTATTCACCGGCTTGTCAACACTAAACCAATGAAATGTCAGGAAAGTCTTGAAGGCCACCTAACGCTGCTTCTGATTTGTCATTGTTACAGCTGATGTCTGTTTTAGTCTCCAATCCCTTGTCTTGGTCTTGTTTATCTCTCAAAACAAAGAAAATACTTTGCAGCTCTTCAGAATGAGACTCTTGTCTCTGATCTGTCACCACTACTGAGATTCACAGTCAAATAATGAGATTAACGGTGAAATAACTGAGATTCACAGTAAAATAACAAGCCCTGTTACATTAGCAGTAACTACAGCAGAGGAAAGAGTAATTAGTTAGATTACTCGTTACAAGTAAAAGTAACAGCGTTACTAACGCCGTTATGCTTAAGTGGCGTTATTCCCAACACTGTCAAAGAGTGGCGGGCTGAGATGGCGACAACTTACACTTAAATAGTTGAAACAGAGAGACCCCTCTCAAACAGTGTCTGAAGATAGTTCAGTAGTACTGGTACAGAACAATGCTCCACGTCCACACTGTGGGTCCCTCACCAACCCAAAAATAGCGTACATCTATGGTCATTCAACGCTTTTGGAGAGGCAGCATAAACGTTCAGGATTGTCTGGATCACTGCCTGGTCATAAGACACAAATAGACCTGTCTCTGCTACACCGTACTTCTTCCAGATTTCCTGTACCACCACAGGGTTCAATCTCCACTCCCCAGGGTTGTGGCTCCTGCCTTGAGAGAAAATTCACAGGACAGTTTCAGCATGCTCGGCAGATGGACTGCCCTAACACTCCGCAAATGAGGCAATGAGCAAAGTGAAGTGGAACTCCCGAGCCTTTGCCAATGAGTGAACAGATCTCATGCTTCCTTGATGATTTATGTGATACACTGTTGATGGGTTGTATGGTCAAACATGCCTTCATGGAAAGCAAGAACGAAGAACGTGAGTGCTAGCTGAACAGCTGGCAGCTCCAGCCCATTTATGCGTTGAAGTCTCACCTGAGGGCTCCAGACACCTCTGACCATTCTGTGGTTCTAAACAGCTCCCCAGTCAGTAAGCGACAACTGGTCAACTACAGGAAAGAGAGCCCAGAGGAACGCCATTGCATAAGAATTCCCTATTCCCCTATGGACAGAGGTGCTGAAGGCAATGAGGGGAGATTCGAGGCGTGGTGCCACGGATATGTGGAAGTAAGTATTCTTCAGGTCGACACTTGTGAACCAATTCCTTTCCATGATACACTGAAGAACATCTGTAGTACATAGCATGTGAAAACATAGCACCTAAGATCACCGAAAGCATCCATCCTTTTTGGAACTAATAGACCCCCTTTAACTGCCTTGAAATCTGAACAACTTTTACGGCACCGTTCTGCAGCAGTTCCTGAATATCTTGCTTGATGGGCATCAACTTCACTGGGTTGAAAACAACAGCCATTTTCACCCAACTGTACTGGGGTTTGATGTCTGAACTGAATGTTTTAACCCTTGAACAACATTGAGATCAACCATGGATCTGTAACTAAGGCCTCCCAGCAACTTAGATATCTTGGGGAAAAAATCGTTTAGGGCTGCAGTCAAGAGTCATACTCAACTGTTGTGGCTTCCCTGCCACAAGGCGGGACAATCCCAGCGAGAGGGACTCTTCCTCTTAGTGAACAAAACGAGGTGTGGAGAGAAGGTCAACTAGTCTGTGCTTGGCCATCAGAAGAACGTCCACCACATGGCAATGATGAGGCGCTGGCTGAGGGATTAAGGAGCAAAGACTTAATTTAAGCAACTGCAGAGGCCAAAGTGTCAACTTTAGCAGATAATGCCTGATCATGGTGACTTAACTCTTGACCGCATGGGCCTTCGTCCTTGGGAACCAAGGCAGCAAAATAAAAATACCTGGATTAAATAGACTGGGTTAATACAAACATTTTTAGACCAAATGCGTTTAGGCTCTTTAACAGGGCAAGAGGCTAAGGTCAGCATAGGTATAGCACTTAACCGCTGCCAGTCTAGCAGACTTTCCTGTCAGTGGTATAGAGATGCAAATAAAACAAGCTTCTTTGGTGATTAGTGCTCTTTGGTGACTAGTAGATAGACTAGATAAATGTACGTGCTTAATTCAACCGAGTAATAAAGGTAGATGTATAGACTGCCAAAAATATGTAATGCTAGCCTGCTAGCATTACACATATATATATATATATATATATATGTATATATATACACATATATATATATATATATATATGTATATATATATATATATATATTTGGTTCGCTGATATGTGACTGTCACCAGATGACATCCCGTTTTATCACACAGTTCTATTTCAGGGAGTGAGAAACTAAAAGTTACTAAGGCAAGTAGGCTAGCTATAATCTAATTACTCAGACAATTTCCAATTGTAATTACTGTGTTACTAAAAAAGTTACTTGTAACTAGTTAAGGCCCAATACTGAAAATGAACAATCAAAACTCACCTAATAAAACTGATCCCCTGTCCTCTTGTACTCTGGCCTCTCTTCCTTTACTACACACTGTTAAAGATATGGAACTGGTCTTTAGAATGCAGGCCTTGATTAATATTTGTGTTTTTATTTGTTTGTATGGTATTTAATGTCTTCTTCCGTACTGAACTACTTTGTGTACAAATGTGCTTTACAAATAAACTTGCCTTACCTAAATAAAGAAAATAAATAGGGCTATGTCTCGTCTCGTTCACATAAGGCCCTGTCAACCATACTTTATTGGCAATTTATTCTGCTGATTGATTTTCATAAATTATTTTTGTCACCAAGAAAAAAAGTAATTTAACAGATGAGTGCTTCCATTAAGTAGCAGAAATGACAATGTCCAATAGTATACAAAATTATTGACTCTGCTCATTATCTGAATGTATCCTGACCAAAAGACAATTGATTGGCAGTTGTAATTAGTGTCCTGGCTTAATAGTTCAGTAAGGGCAAGGTCACCATCACTCTTCTGACAGTTACAAATCAAAGATCTTTGTAACAAATAACTTTATGCTTGCTTTGTCTCCATTGACATTGAGATAAACTGGCTGACACAAACAAGGATGCAAGTATCCACACCAGTGCTTTTGTAATGAGGTTTTGTCTTTGCAAACACTTTTGTTTCTAATCAACTGTCATGACCTTGCTTGGCCAAACAAATATTCTAATGAGTCTAATTAAGTTGGGTGATTGAATTAGCAGCATGACCCGCCAGTGGATATTTCTTATCCCATAATTACAGCACTAACTTAGAATATCCAGCTAGGAAATGTACATTTGATAGGAAAAATAGTCTTTATTCTGAAACATTGAGATATATTTTCCAAAATGGTTTCCTCCGCAAGGTAGCTGGGTTCTCCCTATAGATAGGTTGAGGAGCATGGTCTTTCAGGAGAAGCTTGGAGTACAGCTGCTGCTCCTCCATAATCCTCTCCTCTCCTCCATAAGATAGATTTCAACAAATATCAATACTAAAAAAAATATATATAGTATGAATAGTGTGAATAGTATGACCACAAAACTACTTCTTGCTTTAGTTTTTATTATTATTGTTGTATTGAAATTAGTATAAAGTATTTGGCAGTTCCCTTTAAAAATCCAGAAATCCAGATTACATTTCTAGACTAGCTGGTGTACTGAAAAGTACGGTATTGCCAGAACAGCTAAACTGCACTGATGTGATCAGAACAAGTCTTATTGATAATATTCATGGTTTTCAAGCTATGGCAATAGTCCTTTGTCGCCATAACAATTAAGCAATTCAAGTCTAAATCTTTTGAATGACACAAGGTCCTTTGAAAATGGAAGGAATCATTTTACATTTTAACCTGCACAAAGTCACTTTACCATAATGTATACCCTTTAATTGAAGTGAATCATAATAAGGGCTAGAATAAACTTAGAAAATGAAATAGAAAATACTTGGTCACAGTCACAATACATAACACAAAGTTATAAGAAATAGAGACTTGCATTGTGTTTGACAAGGTGCAACAAAGGATTCCTGAATCATATTTTTAAAAAGGTGTTACCTGTTACAAAATAGCATTTAACAAACACTGGACAAGCACATTTAAATATAGCCTACATTTAGTAATACTTCCAAATGTATGCCAGGGCATACTATTTGTCATTGGCAAGTTATTGGATTTGATTGTTTCCGGGGTAGAAGACTTTGTTGTTTCAGCAGCATTTTCTGGCTCCACCTAAGCAATTTCCTGAATGTAAATTTGAGATGAAATATGTTCTTTTGCAGCAGTCAATTTCATCTGAGAATTTTAGGCTCTCTGAATACAATCTGCACTTGGCTGTAAATGACAGTTAAAAATGACACGGGCCATTCCCTGGCGTAACCCTCCACGGTCACTCCGACATAAAGGAGCTGAAACAGATGACTCCATGTCCACATAATGTTTAATAACAACATTAGTTTGAATAAAAATGCCAAGCGCAGATTCAAATGTAATATGCATTTTAAAAATATGAACAACTAGGGAATAAAGGTTAAAAAAACACCTGCCAAAGCCTTCATATAGCAATAGTCTTTTCTTATCCCTAAGGCTATGGCCGGGCTAAACCTCAATGCAGCAATTATTGGCTGCAATGACTGCAGTTCAAATAAGCCTGGAGATTTTATTAAACCAAATGAGAGAATCATGGGTGTATTATCACCTTTTGATTGACAGTGACAAGTGTTGGGTAGACTCGGATGTGAGCATGATGAAGAAGCTCTCTGCAAAGCTCTTGATAATGTTACCCCTGATAAAGTTGCCCAGAAAACCTCAGCTAACAAATGGAGAAGGAAAGCTGCACGCATATTAATTCCAATTGTTAGATCCCTTCAGTGGGGGAGGAAGTAATCTGGCAGACATCCCCGGCTGCCCCTCAATTCACTGACTGGCATTTTAGACAACTAATGAAAAAGAAATCCATTGTGCTGATCATATGCATAGATTTCACTCAATAATAATGATGAAAATGAAATATTCATAATAAAAGTAAAGGTCACTCGATGCTGTGGCTAAGCTTCCTAAGCTGCAACCTTTTGCAAGAGCAGTTGTGAGGTCCCAGTGATAAAAGAGGAAGAAGAAGAGAAGTCAAGTTAGAAGTATGTGGGGACATAGAGGTGAGAGTACAGCTCACTGGTCACCTGTCCTCTGAGAGGACACAGCAGTGGACAGTGGAGCTGCTGCTTGGATGATCTCAGCCTTACTATGTCAATACTAATCACGCTGTACCAAAAAACTGTTCTGTGCATTTTCCAGCTGGGTCTCATCAGATTCATAAAAATATATGGAAATGTAAGCATAGCATGCATGCATCTGTGTATGTAGGTCACCTGAGCGGCAGGAGTATGGAAGAATCATGTCTCACCTCCGAAGGACACTCTGCTCTATTATTGCCCGCTGTGACTTCTACACTGAGCCCTATCTTCATATGCATCATCCAATGGCATTTATTAGTGCCACGTACTTAGTACAGGCCATGTTATTGAATTTGAATATCAACAGCAAAGCCTGGAAATATAATAAGATGAAGCAATCCTATTTGATAACACCCAAAACTAATAATAGAAGGGCAGAGTGGAAATTAAATTCATGAATATTGCTTGGGAGCCATAGTGAATCCAAAAACAACGTTGTCTATCATACTCATCTGCATGTAACACCACCAAAAACTGTCCAAATGTAAAAGACTTTATTTAATTTTCATTTTTAATTTGGCAAATATATACTGTAATTTAAAATCCACTGGCATAAATAAAATAAAATGCATAATAGCATGGTTTCTTGCATTTGAATGAATTTTCAAAACATAAATAAGTCAAAACAAATTCAAAACTCACTTTCTTTCTCCACACAAGGCTATAATTCCCTGCTTGTGTGTGTGAGGGACAGCTCTGCCTGTCAGAGTGAGTGCTGTTGTGAAGAGCAGAGGCTCTGCTGAGATGTCCGACAGGCCTGCTCCATCACTGTGTAAATGTTGGCTCCCATTGGAGCTGTGACTGTCAGTCATGAGCCAGCCATCACACTTCTATTGATCTCTACATATATCTTTGTCTGGACTTCCCAACCTTCATCAACAGATGCAACTCAGGAATTGATTAGCCACAAGTCAATGAGCAAATCTCTTTGGAAACATTTTATTTATGTGTGTGTTTATGTGGATAGCATACCATTAGCTGGATTACCTTTGAGGCTTGGCTGAACAACAGATGTTCAAGGACAACTCAATCAATCTGACTTACAAGAGCTTGCTGCATTTGCTGGAAGCGAGCGTTCTGTATAAGCTACATAAAATCAGCTCAGTCTGTTAAAACAAGAGAACAAGTCACTCATTTACAGGGAGATCACTCTTGGCTTCGCTAAGACTGAGCACACTCTTAATCAATTAAAAAAGGCCTTAAAGCTTACTAAATGATCACAAGACTCGGTAGTACAAGTTACTGGCAGCTCAGAGATACAAGCTAATAATTCTGGCCCTATTGTAATCTAATCCAGTAAAATATAACTGTGTCACAAATTCACTATTGGTTTTATGACATAAAAACAAAGTTACTTTTTATAATAAGCACAACAGTTTCCTCTCACCAGTCAAAGATCCTTTTCACTTTGCATTTGAATTTCTGAGTACCACAATTCAATTCAATGTTTGATATGGATATTATATTATATTTAAATAATGTTCATTCAGCAAAAATGCATTATTTCACAGACAAAATGATGTTTCTTTATTCTTTTCAATTTCCCATCCATTCCTCTGGTGAATCGGTCAGAAACTAAATGTGTTGCAGGGACTCGTCGTTGAGCTGCGTGCATGTGCCTCCTTATCGACTTATTAAAATGGAGTCAGAACACAAATGCTTTAAAAAGTTGAAGTGAAACAATTTGCATTGGGGGTGTGTGGAAATGCTAATGCATTCTTTCACTAAGCCTCACAATCACTGTCATCCATTCTGAGCTCTGATTGTTTTCCACATGGGTGCCTTCATTCATTATTGCAAAATTATAAACATAAAGAATATCTCAGTATTCATATTTCTGCTTTTTGTTAAAGCCCAATCAACCATAATGTCCTAATTTTTCTTCCCCAACCTCATTTTATATTATCTCACTACTTAAGGAGTGGATGTCCCAGAAGGGATTTATTTCATTTATGAGGATTATTGAATTAAATTAAAGTAGACACTTACTGCCAGCCTAGCAGAGGTACCTTATCCACTTAAAAGGTAGGCCTCCTCCTCATGCTGTTTAGGCAAACACATTAGGCAGCCTAAGCTCTTGTTGGCTGAGCCAGTGGTTACTGCATAATTCATTCATTTATTTATTTATTTTATGAAAAGCTGTAAAAGTGCTGGAGGTAAGTGGAAAAGGTCATGCATTGAATGTCTCTTTAATTAAGCTATTTTACAAGAACTCTTACACCACTGATGACATGCACCTCATGTTTGTTTACAAGAGGAATTAGCATGACAGGAAGTCAATGGGAATAATTGAGTGGATCCAAGTATAGTCTGAAAAACACATTGCAATTATCTTATAGGCTATTGTGGGCATGTACTATTACAGTATTCATTATCTTATTTGGCTCAAAAAGCAAGTCTTGTAAGAGCCTGAGTGAGGTCTTGGGAGAATCTGGCAGTATGTTTTTATACTTGTTTCCAGCAGCAGATGGCAGGCTGTTTCCACTGTTGAAACATCAGCGACACATGCTGAACTTCTGTACAGTGCAGTCTGTGATGTTGGCTGGCCAGACACGCCTGCTCTCGCCTGTGAAATGCATTCCCATTAAAAAGGCATTTTTAAAGCCAACACCAGTGCTATAACAATCATCTCCCCAAAGTCAAGCCTCCGCAGCCGGGAGCTGAGGCTGTGCTGCCACACAGGCAGACATGTGGCGGCCGCCACAAACAAAGGCCCTAAACTCTCCTCCCCATCCATCCCGCCACCATAAGACTCCACATGCCCCCCCATCCCACACACACTCACACATACTACATACACATCCACCTGCACATGTGTCACAGTCCTGCAAACAGCCTGTTCTCGCTGTGGTCGTCCAAATCACAAACACATAAAATACTTTTTTAGCAGCAACAAAAATGTGACAATCAAAGTGTCAGACGTGGCTGTCTCCTTCCATTGTAAGTCATCAAGTTCACGACTTTGTCGAATGGCCATGCGGCCTGCCTCACATGCTATACAAACTGGATGTCAAAAATATGACCTAACGGAACTTTTTTTTTTGTTGGTTCTCATAAAAAGTAAATCTTTTCATACTGACACATTTCTTGAACTGATTACTTACACAGTTACCTTTGATTTTTTGTTTTGTTTTATTTCACAATGTATCATAATCATTACCTTTAAGGTAGTTATAACAATATACTACTCTACAACGTTTGGCCTACGTGATCCATTTCTGTATGTTGATTTAAGAAACTAACAGAATACAAATTAGAGCTTTTATGCTCACTTTTCATTTACATTGATTAATCAAATCATCTTGAAGAAAGGATGTGTGTCCCTGGTTACACACCAAATTGCTGTTGTGTTTAAGTTAACTCTATTTTGCCCAACTCAAACCTCTCTCTTTCTGACCTATAGCCAAGCCTTGTGTCATGGGAGGTAGGGCAGAGGTCCCAATTGCTCCTGTGACACCTCCATGATTCATGTGCTCACACTAAGCACTGATGTGACTGTTTGTAACAGAGCCATTGGATATAGAATCTAACCCCTTGAATAATTCATCTGAAAACAATCCAAGTTGCTTCAGTTTCCTTTGAGAACTAAACTTTTTTTTTTTTTTTTTTTTTATGTACTTGAACCTCAATTGTCCTAAGGTTGACTTGACAACTTGACACTCTAGAAAAAGCATAACCGCAAACATAAACATGGAAAAAAAAAAAATCTATTTTAATTTTGGGGATAAAAATAAAGCAAAGGCGTGTTACTCATGTGTCTTTGTTCAGGGGAATAATTGCTTTCATTATTCTGAGCACAATTGATACCCACAGTGTAGGTTGAAAGAGCAAAGTTGTTTTGAGTGACGCTAGAAATGAGCAATCTTTTAATTGATTCTTGTTTATGTCTCAGATGTGATTCTTACAAAAGCAGAGTGATAAAACTGGAGCCTAATTGTCTCTCTCATGGAATCTCAGTACCATACACTTAACCAGTTATAGCGATGAGGTTGGAGAATGAGGGCCACTAAACAAGTACATAAGAAAATGAGCTCTGAATCATCTTTCAGGGATGGTTTATATAAGGTAACATTGGTGTAGTATAGCTGTCATTGTATCAGTGAGGAATTCTGGCTAACATCTAAAATTAATGCAGTGGCTATGGGTAAAGTTCAGACTGCCCAGAGTCTGCCCAAAGACGACTGCAACACACAGACACCTACTATGTTTTTTTTAGGTCATGAACCAAAACTAAATAAGCCAATAAACCAAAAGTGAAGCGTTTTTTTGTTTTATCAAAAATCTGATATAGTATGTGCAGTTTTAGGAACAAGAACAACCATTTTTTCCCCAGCCTGTCAGACGGAAGTTGATTATAAGGGGGTGACACATAACACTTCATGTTCATTGGATTATAGGTTATCAGCAATACAGACGTGGTGTCTAATGACTGGTGAAATACTTGATCCATTCATTTTATATTGTGTATTATGATGATGAAGGTTGGCAGTTCAAATCCCGCTCTTGACATAAGCATTATTGGTTGAGCGGTCAGATCCACTGACTCACAGGTTGGCGGTGTGATTCCAGCCCTCACAGATGAATGCTGCTGTTGTTGTGTCCTTGGGCAAGACACTTAACGCACCTCGCCCCCCCAGTGTCTGTGTACACTGGTGTGTGAATGGGTGAGTGGTTCCTTGATGTAAAAGCGCTTTGAGTGCCTTGAAGGTGGAAAAGCGTTACAAAAAAGATGACCATTTAATTTTGTGGTATGTGGGCACTTTTGTGAATCACATGGCCTACCACACAGGTGTATACTAACTGAACTATATGTAACTGTATAACTATGGCAAAAGCAAAATTAAAATCTGTTAACTCGACAAAAAGTTGTAGGAGCGACGTTTTGCTGCTCATCCAAGTTGCTTCGTCAGTTCTGGTCAGATTACTGTCTTATATCTATTTGAAGGGAGGAGCTAACTACACTGAAACCAACACACCTATTGTTTACAGTTTCTGTTTGTAGGCTAGGTCTAATGAGCTACTTTAAGTGTGAACTGTGTCTGAGTCATATTTAGCATAATCATTCAGGCTCTCACACGTATTATCATACTGGCTATCACTATTGTTTTCTTGGTTGAGATATAGGTCTGAGGATGGAGTCATAAATAGGAGACAGATGATGTCTACGGCCCCTGTTCCTGTTCATAGGATTGTCTTTCTTAACAAAAAATGCCTCTTTAACTCCCCTCTGCGTTAATAAGACACACTTCATTCTCATATTTGTCTTTTTTTTTTTATAGTAAACCCACCAGAGTATGGCCATACAACCTTTGCAAGTCTGTGTAACTTTACAGTAGTAACAGATGCAGCTCTTTAACAAAAAAATAAATAAAAAGAGAGAATGTAACTTAGCCCAAAATCATCTTTATGTCTTCCACAGTCTCCCTGTTCTTTTGTTTCTATTGGCGATAATGGTCTTCCTCTTCCTTGACAGCGTGTCTTTGCTGCAGCACAGCTCTGTAACCAATGCTTAAGTGTATCAGGGTGACAAAGCACAGCTCGATCCGCTGGTGTCACGGCTCATCATGTAGTGACACCCCAGACGGCTGCAGCGTTAAAGAACGGGAGGATGCTGAACCGAGTTAGGAGAGATGGTAAGACTTCCAACTTCCATAACAATTCCCTTTTCCCTCCCAAGGATCACAGTGCAACAGGAAATCTGACAACACCAGCTGGAACCACTGGAAGACAGTGAGGGGAGGGCAAGTAATGGAAATCCAAAATGTTGCCTATTGGATTGCAGGGAAAACAAGAATGACAATGTGCTTTGTGGGATGCACTCTATAGATTTTGGCAGGTCATTCAAGTGTGCTGGTTTGTGCACAAAAGTCTCAGCTATCAGATTCCACCACACCATCTTGAATCTGTCTCTTCTCATCATCAACTACGAGCTTGTTGGTAGAAAAAGTCCTCTCTGCCAGGCTCCCGTGATGTTGACTTCCTGTTTTTTTGTTGCAAAGACAGTACAGACAAATTGCATAATGACAATGGTGGCCCAGGACCTTGCAGGAGCGTGCTGTTTTAGGACCTCAAACTCAGTTGCAACAAATTTCGCCTCAACCCCAAAACAAGCCGAAGAACATGACAAGAACCAGGCTTTGTTTGTTTCCTGCCTGAGTGGTCCATGAGGTTTGGCTCACTTTGGATAAGTGTAGTTGTCTGCTTTTGGTAGAACTTCTGTGTATTGGTCTTCATAACTATGAGGCCTGAAGAAGGGTTGGCTAATATGGTGATGAAAAATCAAATTGTGATCATCCCTGTGATGTGATGATATTCATTTTCTGTTTCATGCAACTTTACACTCAAACAGTTTTTTGGGTTTTTTTTTTCGCTTATTTCGGGGCCGGGTCAAGGGGGCAGCAGTCTAAGCAGGGACACCCAGACTTCCTTCACCCCAGACACCTCCCGACGCATTCCCAGTCTAGCCGAGAACACCTTGGGATCCCACGTTGCAAAAATATTTTTCCAAATATTGCATTTATTAAATCATATTTTTGGTTATCTGCACACATATGTATTTTTTAGATCAGTTCAAGCTTGGGCAGAACTAAGATAATGATGGCCTCTAAATACCAAGGAAAATGTGTTTATGGTAAAGGAGTTTCAATGGGTTTTTTTTTTAATACAAAATGCATTGGAATCAGTATCACATATTTGGCATGATTACATGTTATATCAGTCTGACCTCTGGTAGTATATAGCCATAGTTGCCTCTCCAAGTTTGCTCAACTCCACTGTACTGAATGTTATGATAATCTGTTTAATTCCCCTGACCATTAGCAGTCTGTGAACATTCCCTAATACCAGTCTGCTTCTCATTTGCCACTCCTCTGATTGCACCAAGCAGTGGGCACCTAATTTGTTCGATGGAATGGGCTCACGATTACTGAAGCAAAGATTTAATATATCTCTGAAAATTAGGCTGACTTTAATATTTTTACACACTCCAATGAAAAGCTTACACTCCAATGAAAAGCTTACATAAGGACTAGTGGTTTGGAGGATTTCTTCACTTGACTGGTTTTGAACTTTTATGTGGAGTTTCTTTGGGTTGCACACTTAAACTTAAAGGGCCTGCACCCCCTACTTTTCCATGTATTTGAGCAAAATTTGTCTTGCCCCACTATAAGCCGCTCTTTAAGATCAAAATAACTTGCTGTGTAGTGTCTGCATTTAATTACCAAGCGTTTTATTGTTCGGTAATCAGGAAGTCACTCAGCATTGGCCTTTGAGAGTTGTGAAATGCACTCATCACAGAATAATCAGAATGCTCAGAATGCACAAGGCAAGCGAGGAATAACTTTAGACCACAGCAAACTCTTTAAAATGAACCAGTTCTTTATTCGCTCTTTTAAGACAGTAAAAATCAGGTACAGCATCTTTAAATAATGTATTCCCTCCATACAAGTGGACATCATAAAAGCACAGTGGCCATTGCGTTGGCACACAGAAATTTGACACAATGCCTGAGTGAATAAAATATAAGTCAGTACATTTTCACCATGTAGCTTAGGGTGTCCTTTTTGCAGCGGCATATCTTGCACATGATGGAGGGTGCGAAGGCTGAAGTCTAGAGTCCTCGATAAATCATTCCTACCTCAAAAATAGTGCGCTCATGATGAATGCGAGTTTACTGGAAGTGTTTTAGCAGTGAACAATGGCGGCATGTGTGCATGTCTATGTGTGACAAATCTGGAAGCAGTTTATGGTCAGCCGCAGAAGCCTTATGTGATTGGACAAGCGATGTCACTCCTGGTCTTAAAGGGATTTGCACAACATCGAGGGCATCCGACAGTCACATTTGTGGAACAAGGAATTCAGGATCCACAACTCACTTCATTTCACTTCCAATCTTGAACTTGATCTTTCAATCTTCTTATGTTAAATCCTTTTAGCTGTTTGTATTTGCGGTTTTAAAGTAGACCTCTATTAGATTTTTCTGTTTAATGGTGCATATTGATCAACTTTAACTTAAAAGCGCTGATCCTTATTTTTATCGTGTTTAAAATATGAAAAGCAGAACTAGTTTATTTTTAATGGTCTGCAGTGTCCCAAAGTTATTCCACACTTACCTTACCTAATTATTCATTATAAGCAGAGTGCAGAGTGGAGCAGAGTTTGTCAAGGCGGTAAAACTAACAACAACTAGCACACTAATGCACACTTCCTGATTACAAGACGAGATCATTATTTCTAATTAGATGCAAACAGCGCACTGACTTATTTTGAGCTGCAAATATATTGTACTTGGGGAAAGACTCAAGTGGAAATATGAATGTTTGCAAATCTGTGCCTCCCTCATATGGTGGAAGTAATCCTACAGATACAAGATCTTTTGTGCTACCTTTTAGGGTCCTCTCTGGTCCAAAACATTGTGTCTTTTGTCCACCAACAATCTGACCAGAACTGAAGAAGCGGCTTGGATGAGCAGCGAAACATCTTCACTCCTACAACGATTTGTCTAGTTGACGGATTTAAACTTTGTCTTTTGCCATACTGGTTGTAATTAAATTGTAAATCACATGCCAGACTTAAAAAATACCATTCTTAGGGTGTAACCAGTCAAAGCCCACATTTGTTAAAATAGGCTTCAATGATTTTTAATGCTAATACTAGAAATTTCCATAGTAGGCCTACAAAATAACGCTAAGAAGTAGTAGTGGTTCCTTTGAGCACTATTTCACTCCGGTATCAACTTTTAAGCACAACTTACATGTGTAAACTTCTCCACTTCAGTCACTTCTCTCAAGTTTCTTTTAGTTTTCCATTTTACAATTTCCTGCTGGTGTTGGCATGTAATTTTGAGATATGTTTACATATTTATTCTTCCTTGGAGTTGTTTGGGGGTTTGTTGTACAGTAAGCTCTGAATGGCACAGAGGGCTTCCAGAATCCCTCATATCTCCACAGTGCGCCTTCTGTATTTCCCAAACCCATTCCAAACAACAACCCCCTCCCTGTTCCAAAGTCAAGATAAATATGAAACCAAAAGGAGAAAATCATGCTTGAAGCGAAGAAAATAATCTCCCTTCTGCCTGTTTCACTCCTCTGTGTTTAATTGATAGAAATTGCACGCATCAAAGAAAACGCACACTGAGATTTAATGGGCATAAAATGGACATTAGCATTTTAAAGAGGTGGATTAACACATTAATCCGGGCAATTTTCATCCAGCACTTCCCAATGAGATCGTCACAGCACACGGGCTCCTAATGGGGCTTAACTAGCATTTACTTTTAGTGCTCTCAGGGATAACACCCAACTTTAGGTTTTCAAATGTGAGGAAATGAAGGTGTTTAATGACGTTTCATACGCTTTCAAATGAATGTCTCTGTAACATACTAGATGGAGATGTGACCATGCCTGTACTAAAACACAGTGATCCCTAACTGGAGATACATGAAGGCCTAATGTGCTTCACGAAATGTATTATTTGCTGGGAAAATCAGGTATGATCATCACATTCTTGTTATATTGTTATTATTTTAATCTGTGCTAAACTGGGGTGTTCAAAGGCATACAAGAAAGAAACCCTGAGGTATGAGATTTTATTCAAGATTGTTCTATACCGGGGGTGTCCAAACTTTTTTCCTCAAGGGCCACATACTGAAACATATTTGAAGTGGAGGGACACAAACCAGTGTCGATACAGGGAGTCAAGTGGTGCATTTCACACAGGTTTGACAGAGACATTGTACATTTAATAAGACTTGGAACATTATTTTTCTGTCTGCGTCACAATGGAATGTGATGTTATTCAGGTTATAGAGGTAGAATCTCTTCAGTTTGTAGTAAAAATGCTTCCTGATCAATTGGGTCAGTTTAGGAGGAGGCAGGAGGGCCAACAAAAATCAATCTGCGGGCCGTATTTGGCCCCTGGGCTGTAGTTTGGACAGCCCTGTTCTATACTATGGATTGTTTTTGTTGTCTAAAGTCGAATTTACTCCTGAGTCCTGCTTGGACTGGCTCAGATGGTAGAAGAATCTCTATTTGATCGGTTCCATCAACTTCTGTGCATGAGAAATAGATAGCAGACATTTTTATTTGCTACTACAAAGATGCTGTTATGCATGCATCCCTTACCAAATCACGGTGAAATTGCTCATATCTAAAAGGCATTAATCAAAGCGCAGGCAGAATGAAAACCATGCAGTTGACTTTGTGTTCTTAATATATGTTGTATGCTCCAAAGATGCACACTAGCTTTTTGAGCACAGTCACACAACAGAAGCAAGAACATGATTTCGCCATGCATGCCGACTGCTGCAGGGCCTGTGCAATGCTGGGACATACAATCAAAGCGCATCCCTGAAATGAAATGCTCCGAATTAGATGAAGCTCATTTTGTCCATGCCTAGACACACTTACCAACCATCTTCAAAAAGCAAATGCAACATTATAGATCATTTTAACCCACGACTTGTCAAACTTGCATTGAATCTCCCGATGGAGATCCAGTTTGAACATGTCCGCTCTACGTTTCTATCCACACAAAGCATTGCCCACACACATCTTAAGGAATCTCCAGCCAATACGAGTGGCGCAAATTATCTTGATGAAATCCCACCAATGCTACAACACTTTGCTGCACTCCTCCCTTTGTTAGAGCAGTTTACGCACCACAATGTACACACACGCAACATGCAAGCCCCGCTGTACCGCCACGCAAAGAGAATACAATGTAGGTCATCAAACAGAGAAGGACTGGGAACGAGTTGTTGTTGTGTCTCCGGAGGGAAAGGCAAGAGGCAAAGGGATGAAAAAAGGCAAAAAAAACACAGCGGAACAAACAAAAGCTTCTTCAACTAACTGTTAAAATGTGTAAAAAGTGTCTGTTTTGGGTTGGGGTAAGAAGAAAATCTCTTGCTCACCTCCTATACAATTCTCTCTGGTGAATAGTTGATGCGACATACCTTGCACTCACCTCGGCTGTACTGTCGGCACCATTAGCATTCTGACATGAGATTGCACTCAAGACAATGTTGGAATATTTGATAACATGGATTGTGAAACCGAAACACTGCTCTGAATTAATAAACAACATATTCTGGAGCTTTTAAGGGCAGAATCCGCCCTTTTTCCCGGGGCTCAACATAATAAAATTGATATTGCTTTTGCATCCCAGATTCGTGTGTCTGTCCGGTACCATCTGACTAATATTAGAGAAAGCTCTCAAACTTCCTGGATGGAAATCAGAGATGGGTGTTTCCGGAGATGTGCTCAGGCAGGATGCCGTGGACCATGTAACCTCAGCGACACAAATGACTGATGTGGAGAGGCACGGATTCCACAGCATGCGGTCTAAAAGCACACTATCTTACAAGAGCCATGAGCGTAAATGTTATGTTCACTCTCAGGCCTGACCTTAAACCACTGAAAAACACAGATTGACAAGAAAAATCTTTTACTGTTCTATTCAAAGCAGGGTGAGGAAAAAATCTCTACTTGAGTAAAAAGCAGATAATGTAACAAGAAGGGAAAATATAAGAAATTCTAAATGCCTCAAAATGAAAAAAAAAAAAAAGTTAATTTGAAAGTGTCTGCAGCAGTCCAAAGTTATTCCTCCTTTTCTTAAAGCATTTTTAGCATCCTAAACCCTAAATATTCACTGTGATGAGTTTATAAGTGTTTCACAGCTTTCAGAGGTATCACTCCGCTGCAACTAGCATGCTAACAGTGGACTGGCATTACTTTCTTGTTCATGGCCGATAAAAAAACTTTAAAATTAGATGCTTATGTTGACTCTAAAACCTGCTTTTTCCAATATATCTACTGGCGAAAATGTAAGTAATTAAGTGCAGATACATTTACAACCATTAATTCTTCTATCACAGAGGTGCCCAAACTTTTTTTTTATTGAAGGCCACATCTCAAAACATATTCAAAGCGGAGGGCCACAGACTGGTGATAAATGGAGGGCGGTGTTTTAAACTCTGCATTGACAGAGCCGCTGTATATAAATAAGGCTTGAAACACATTCATTTTAGGTCTTTATCACAATGCAATGTGATGTTTGAGGATATAGTGGTAGAAATAGTTTAATTTGCCGTTAAAAGTACTGCTTATGATCAATTGGGCTGGTTCATGAGGAGGCCTGAGGGCCAATAAAAGCTGGTCTGAGGGCCGCATTTGGCCCCCGGGCCATAGTTTGGACACCCCTGTTCTAACACCATCCTCGGTATACCTCATACTACACTGTCAATATACTCCAACTCTTACTTCTATTTTAAAAAGAATACTTCTAAATGTATCTGATTTAGGCCCTTTTTAAAATAACTCAATCACTCATCGTACACTTAGCAACAGTTTTGCAGAATTCTCATCAGGCTGCCATAACCTCACACTTCCTTTGCAAATACAATAATTCAGCAGGCTTCTATTCCCCACACATGTTTACCAGACAAAGTGGAAAAAGATCTTCTCAATCGTCTCTGCAAAAGATAATGTTCACATTCCACTGCAACCGCTTTATCATGGTCAGTCATTTTGTTTTGCCAGAAAATCAAACACACAAAATGTACAGTGATGGGAAATGTCAATAACCAAACCACAAGTACAAATCCAGTCTTGCTGAGTGCGCATCACCTTTGTATTGTTCCATTTTTCCTATTCAGCGTTTCAGTTAAAAAAAAAAATGAAATCAAATAAAAGAAAGCGTTTTGCGTAAAAGCACATATTGTATACAGGCAAATGTTCGCACAGAGGTTAACTACGGCCAGTGTTGGAAAGCATATCAAAGCTGTGGAGTGTCTCCTTTGAGAATAATTACACTTACTGTAGCTGCTGCTCTGTCTGATTTGAGTTAGCGGCCATAGAGACAGCCAAGAAGCAGGGAAGAAAAAGGACAGACATATAGTGGAATCCTTGTCTGCTCATTTGACTTGGCCAAGCTTCTGACAGCTTAAAATGAGAAAAATAAATGTATAGTTTCAACCATAGGATAAGGATCAGAGTCAGACAGATACTATGAGGAAAAATCACATTTCTACACAGGAGCTCGTGAAAACTGCCACATCAGTAATTGAACCGAGAGTACGGTGATGAATTGATCAAAGCAGGGAGCTTGCAAAGTTAATGAAAATAATACAAAAACAGCTTCTTTTTCTTCCTAGTGATGGAAGGGTTTACAGGGGTGTTGTTTTATCCAAGCACTGGGACCGATCTTTTAATAAGGATCATAATATGAGAGGTTTCAAACAATATACAAAAAATCATATCAGAAGCCCGTGAACAGGGGAGAATTTGATTAGGACAGTGTGAGGTGGTTTTGTGTATCCGATCTGAATGAGTGTGAATGTGTGGAATAGATCCATCCTTTTCCTGATGTGGCTCCCAGCAGTCGACAGCTCTGCCAAGCGTTGTCATTTTCTGGCAGCCAGATTACTCTTGGGGTGGCATTTTCACAGTTGTCAAGTGAGGATTTAATGGCCAATTATCCTCAGATAAATATATCTGGGCGAAGGAGAGGGAGCCGTCACAGGAGCGCGAGACTATGGCTTCTAATTGTGGGGCTAAAGAAAGAGAAAAACACGTTGTCTGGTCAAAGCCTCCAGAGACTGGCCCACTTCCTCTGTCCCTAGTCTGACACTTCATCATCACTCCACAAGCAGCTTTGGATCCCGTAAAATAAGTCCACTGTACTCTCAATCTTGTGTTACGCTAACGGCAAACTACACGTTCATGTTACTGTTAAACTGTTGTTGATGTTTGGGTTTTTTTTCTTTTTGTACCAGAGCAGTGTTGACAAGAGTAATTTTTGTACTCGCCAAAGGCATCACTCACTCAAAGACATGTTCAGGCTCGTGATATGTGTGGAGTGCAAATAACATTTTATTCTTTAACCAGAGAACAAGTCGATTTGCACATATTTGCACTTTTTCTAACCAGTCGTCAATAACGTGTACATAGTTGTCTATTTGTAAGTTTATGAGTAAGTGAACAGGCCTTAGGTTTAGGGTGTGAACGTCGTACAGACATGGCCCACAGTACATTTGTGTTGCTGCCAGGTTAGCAGGGTGTACATGTCAGTGGGGATGATGCTTAACAGGGTGAGCAGGCCGCGCCAACGTCACCTCAGCTTAATAACAGTGACAGTCTCAATCACCGGGATGGTGGAGTGGATTTAATGCTTCGCCTTTAGCACCAGGAAGTACTGATAATGACGCTCGGTGGCATGGAGCGTGTCCTCTCTGACATCAGCAATGATTTAAACTCCTGCAATGTTGAGTTCATACACACGTGAAGAATAACACATGTGCTTATAGGACATTGTGTATTATCAGATTTGTAACTCACACCTTAGTATGAGCTACATTTTTGAGTAAAGTTATGAAGTGATATGACCGTCGGTATTTAGTAGGCATAAAAAAAACCCAAGAAAACATACTTTTTTGTATATGAAAACAAACCCATGACAAAAATGAGCATGCTTATGGTCTTACTATTTGATGTGGACTATAAAAATTTACTTTTATTTTCATTATTATTATTATAGGACTTGTAACAGTCTGATACTGCAGGTAAATTATTTAGTTGTGTTTCCTCACAGTCTAGCAAAGCACTGGAAGGGAGAATTGAAAGAACTAATGTGATGGCTCTTTTCTACATATTTCAATTGAATTAATTGGCTTGGTGGCCTGGGTGTTCAATATGTGTGTGGCATTTTTGAGCTAACAAGCTACCTTGCTAAGCAGCTATTAGACACAACCATGTGCAATGACCTGTGCGACATGTCACGGTCTACATGTGTCAAAAAAACCAATAAGGCAGACGTTTTCTGTATGCATATAGCTCATTATATTAGATTGTAACATGCTATTCAGTCATCTTTAAGAAGAGGAAGTCCAATTAGATTTAGCTGTCACATTATATATCAGTTAGACGCAAACATTGGACTACTACTACTGTGTCTTAGTCAGCTATGGTAACATTATATTTAGACTGATTAGCAACAACCAAGGCAGTATACCGAAAATGCATCAAATAATGGTAAAATCTTTAAATTTCACATTTCCACAGCAGAATAAGGTAGACCGACTTACAATCTGTATCTAAATAATGTAGTAATGTAGCCGAAAGAAACTAAATCAGGTTGAATATAACAATTACTTTTGAAATAGTATATATATATTTTCATTGATGAAGTATGATGAGTACTAAAGGGATAATAAGTGATGTGAAGTCAAAAACGACTTCATAAATTAAGTTAGATTGGCAAAACAATTGTGCAAAATTGCCCAAAAAGTATACTCTTACGTAATAACTAAATAAGGTAATCTATAATAAAATGTGGTTGGCAGTGCACACTTATCATTACATTATGTGATGCAAGATGACCTAATGTAATGCTCCCCTTAAAAATTGGAGTTAAACATTTTCCTACACATTGTCGCCTCAGATTTCGTTACAGTTGACTATTTGTGCAGTTTAATATGGAGCAGTGCAATCGTTACTGCTTCCTGGCTTTTTTTCTAGCTGCTCTTTATATTTACATTATTGTCATTGACACCATAATGATGGGTGTGATTATGCATGCGGACGTAGCTGTGAACGGGTGTGTTGACACGGTGTTGACAGGCTGACGCGGTCACATCTTTCCCACTGTCTCAGGTGGGAGCTCTGGTTATGCACAGCCTTCATTTAGATTCGATTACAGTGATGCACGCCTTATGGGTGTCACTTCTTTTCCGCTTCACAATTTAGGGAGAGAGGATGGGCAGTAATTGTGCTACCTGGGTGCCGAGGCCCTGGTGGCAAATCAAGCAGTGGGTGCACAGTGGCATATTGTCTGGCTGCCGTTCTCCATCTCATTTATTTGCCTCCAGTTGTCAACTGTGAATATCACCGTGTGCAAATTAGCTTGCTAGGCCTTCAAGGACCTGCACTGTGCTCTTTCTCCACCCGCCCCACTCGCATGATGCCTGTTATGTCCAATTACACACACTGTAGTTGTGATTAGCATGTAAAACTAGCAACTCTGCCGTTAGCATCCACGGACGTGAAAGATATACACTGTAAAAAGTTTGCAGCAGATATTACAGTAAGTTACTGGCAGCTGGATGTAGTGATACTGTAAATGGACTTTACAGTGATATATTTCGGTCTCTATATCTATAGTTCATTGAGTGATACTGTATATTGAACATACAATATCACTACTGTAATTCATTTGCACAGTTCCTGTGGTGTGGTGATACAATAGTGATACTGTAGATGGACTTTACGGTACTACTGTACTTTGAACGTACAGTATCACTACTGTAATATATTACAGTAACTTACAGTAAGTGACTGTAATGATTACAGTAGTGTTTTAATTTTAGTTATAAACACCAGAAAGTTGCCATATTTTTTCACTTTATTGAGTACAAGAGATCAAATCCAGGTAATTCAATACAATTAAACACTGATGCATCTCAACATAGTCATCATTTATACATGACTTTAGCAAAACATTACACTTAGATTATTTGCTTCAAAATGTATCATATTTGTTCATGAACCTTTTAATCTTGCTCAGTACTAATTAACCGTTACATTAAGAATAAAAAGGATTACTTTCAAGAGAAAATGAGCACATGAGTAGTACATACAGAGTGTATTTTACAAAAATACAAGACACTTTTACAAAATGTCAAAGTAATATTACCAAATACTTATGGCATATAAATAAAATATTCCTTTGTACAACAAGAAGAAAAAGTTGAAAATGACTTAATGACATGTTAATGTAACTCTCTTTACATTTTATTTGCTCTATTTGTCTATGAACTATGACTGCTTCTCTCCTAATAACAGAACGTGTTCTGAATCATGGTGAATCATGGTGGAATTCAGTCAAAATCCACATGTTTGAAGGTGTCATTTGTATAGCCCTATACATTATTGTCAGGTCAGCATACGCTACGGATCAAGGACTAAATGAAATTATTATCAACATTATTTTGACATAGTTGAACCATAACTTTCACTATTTAACTTTCCTGAACTGAACACAGTTCTGTTACTAGTGATATATTGTAAACAGTAATAACATTAATGTAAATATTTATCTTATAGTATGATACTGTTCACATTACAGTAAAGTACTGTGAAAATTATAGAAATCATTTACAGTGTAGTACACGGTGCCACACATAAACACATGTGCTTCATTACTCAGACTCCTGGAGAAGTCTTCCTTTGGGTTTTAATCTGCTTGGAGGCTCCTAGAGGCCTTCGACCTGCTGTGTTGCAAAAGGAGAAAATATTGATTATTTAGTTTAACAAGAAATCATTTTCCGTTTAGCTTATACAGCTTTTCTTAATAACTAAACAGTGGAATACAGCATGAATGTAGCACAATCTTTTTGGCAGAACAAATACTTACATAATGAATTTCTGTCCAATACTAGCTCCTAAAAATGTGAGTATTGTCAGAAGAGAGCATTGTAGTCATAAAGTTGGATTAAAAAAAACAAAACTCTGATGTTATAACATTTATTGTTATTTCAGTCCACAGATTTTTACAGCATGTCTCTCAACATGGCTCAACCCAAAAAGCAGGATTACTCAGTCTCTGGCCACATGTGAACCACATATTATGTGGAGAAGTATTGGCCCCTGACCACCCCTGCTCTTAAAACTGTAGTGAAAACAAAAGAAGACAGTTCAAAGGCAGCGTCTGTTTTGTGTGTAGTCATGGTAGCTTGCCATTGGACGCTTTCATCATATGGCTCAGTGATGCCACAGCACCCAGAGGGCTGATGTCACAGCCAGGTCAATGTCACATTTGAAAGAGACGAGCGATGGCTGCCAAGGACTTGTGGGGAGAGACAAATTTAACATAAGTGTCTTGAGATGGGAAGCAAGAAGGAAGGCACCATGTGGCATGCTCACCCACGCACCAGCGTGTCAGGCCTGTGTGCTGTCAGCCAAACTGCAGGCCTCAAATTCGGGGATGCACACAGTCAACCACATGCTTCCGTTTATGTCTCTGTCATTCTCTGTCTCCTCGCTGGAGCCCACTCAAATGGACCAAGCACTGCGCAGAAACAAAGGGCGCATTGCTATCCCCAGTGCCGCGCTCACTGCTCCGGAGCAGCTGTGGAAATGTCAAACAGGGTTGAGATGAGAGAAGTGTCGTGAGTGGGATGAAACTGCTGACACCTCATTTCCTTTCATTCCCAGTTCTGACGCTACTTTTGTCACAGAATGTTTTAGATATTGTGGAGGTCCTATCTCTTGTCACTTGTGCTTTTCACCTGACATCAACAGCGGAAACCCAACACATGCTATCACGCAAACGGCTTCTTGTGAATCATTTGTTCTGCCTTAGTAGAGAGCCTTTGTTTGAACTTATGCTGTCTGTTTCTTCCCCAAAACTACTTTTGAGAGCAAGTGCAGAGACACTGTTTTTTTCTAACTGGCTCCAGGTCTCTTTCTGCTAGTGTGGTTGATTGCTGTCTCCCCTATGACTATTCTTTTCTTTTCGAAATGTAAATTTCATGTTTTAAAGATTCTTTTAATGGGAATCAAAGACTAAATATTTCAATAACCCTATTTTATTATTCAGGAGACTCACAGGCATTTCTCACGGCGAGAAATCCATGTGCTTCTTGTCTTAGCGGTGCAGGTACATGGCTTCAGCTGGCAATATTACACGGATTAGCATGGCATATGAAATATTTAGTGGATTGCGTCTCCCTCTCTCAAAAATCTAATAAATCAAATGACTGCCAAATGCCATTAAAGTGATGGTCTTTTACAGAGACCTTTTTCATATTCAAATTTGGGACAGGAGAAATGAAATCCAAAAAAGGTTACTTGCAGCCCCCAGTGGCCCTAAGTGGAGGCTGAACACTCAGCGCAGATGGGAGAAACAAGAAAACTGGTCAAGTATTGTGTGATGTGCCAACCGGCCTCATGGCATCGGTCTCCGGGTGGCACACAGAAACAATGCCTGACCTGCTGTTTTGATGAACCCATTTTTTGGACTTTCTGGGGCTCAAGTGTCACCCCACAGTGGATCACAGACTGGGGCTTGCAGGACAACCAGCTGTCTCTGTCACCAACTGTCAGTGGCATTGTCTCCCTGCTCTCTCTGGCTGAACACATGATGGACATCTGAATGGCAGGGAGAGCTCTGGCCCCAGCACGCCTCTCCACGACCCGCCATGCACAGGGATCATCGATATTCATGCCCTCCACCAAAGCCAGCCCTCCTCTTGCTGCTTTCACTCATTCATATGTAAACTCCAAGATAAAACATATGGGGCTAATTTGCAACAAATCAACAGTGACCCAGGCTGATTTTCTATGAGAGATATTCATAGTGCAAGTAAGCAGACAAGCTGCACCTGTCTACTTTTGATGCCTTGCCTTATTCATTACCAAAGAGCGTTGGCAAGGATTGTCAACAAAAGCACAGCAGGCTTATCATTTGCATTCTTCCGACAAGGTGACATAATGATGTAAATTATCAAAGAAAAGTGATTTTGTGTAAGGCACTAGGGTTGTTGTAATGCCATTGGCTTTCGTCTCGAGAGACTATTCAAAAAGGAAATTATAATAGATACACGCGGCTCTGTTTGTTACCTTAACTCCAAAGGGAAATCAGCTCACAATCATTTGTATGCACTGAATGGCAGCTGTCCTCATGTCAGCACCACATCACAAATGACAAGACTAATATACGAGACATACTATGAGCCAAACAAACTTTGATTTTGTTTTACTTACTTCATTAGTACCACTCAAAAGGTCACAGCATGGGGACTTGGATCTGAAAACTTGATTAAAAACACATTGGAATTAATAGAAGAGAGACTTGACATAGTTAATATCCATTATACATCAAATCAATAATGTTAATTTTGAATAAGTCAGTACTGTGAAATATTTATGTGTGGCTGTCCAAAGTTTTTTATTTCATTTCCTTTTCTCTTCTCCTTCTTTTCTTCACGTTGACTTGACTTTCTTCTCCATTAATTATCATGCCCAGGAGGTTTTCCAGGGAGAGGAGCAGCCATCAGGCTGAATCATCTTGACAAGGCGGCATGGCCCAATTACACCAGTGCTCCACCGGGCTTTGATGTGGCGGAAAAGCACAGAGATAGGGGCAAATTGCACAGCCATATTATGGTAATGATCTGATTTAATCCTGCCACTAAACTTTATGTAGCTTGTTTAAAGAAGATGCTAACACTAATTACAGAGGTGCATAGAGGTGCTGGGTGGGACTGGGTGGAGATAGCTGAGCCAAGGGGCTGGTGGTGGCACTGCTGTCGTCATGACTGCTGGCAGTTTCACATCTACAAAGTGCAGCTCATAAATGTAAATGAAACAAAGTGGGCTTATTTCCATTTAATTATACACCTGACTCAGGTGAATAGGTCAGAGGTAGAGGAGGTCACAAGCACATGCTCCAAACCTGTTGGGCTGCTGTCTTAATTAACACATCTGAAGACGGAGGGACACACACAGGCTGGAGAGAACAGGAAGTCTCCCAAAAAGGAGAGACATGAGTTAGAGGGGGCTGAAAAGTGTTACAGGGAACGCACGATAATATCAGACTGTAATTAACTTGTCACTTCAATTACAGCCCCTCAGATTGGAATTGTCTTGGGTTATGGCGCCAGGCCCTGTCTGTATGGTTAATTAGTCTGTCGAGTAGCCACCACGCTCCACTGTACGCTGCACGCCGTCACGCCTGCAGCCACATGGTTTATTGTTGTACATGATTGACTAGCATGAAGCACAGAGCAGATCAGAGTGTGGAGAAGGAGCGCGACTGATCAGCTGTCAGAGGTAAACTCCCTACACAATGTCCCTCTTATATTTTAAATCTTGTTATGACTTTATCCTCGTAGCATACTTTTTTTTTTTTTTATTAATAATGGACATGTGCCTAAAAGGTCTTTTAACATACAGTATACTCTTAAGTTAAAGTTGATGTTCCATTTGAACATAGTGCCGGCAGCACTGATGGCAGTTTAAACCTC
This sequence comes from Periophthalmus modestus, assembly GCA_019594935.1. Lineage (NCBI taxonomy): Eukaryota > Metazoa > Chordata > Actinopteri > Gobiiformes > Gobiidae > Periophthalmus > Periophthalmus modestus. The sequence continues at coordinate 27,226,791 of JAIEZT010001214.1, forward strand.
AAAGTTAAAGCACATGAATAAGTAATGCTGTACTTAAACATTTACAGCGTTGAGATTAGTCAAGAGATTCTATGGACATACCTGTGGACCCCTTCAAATCACAAGCTTAACCAATCACAGCCAAACTTTAACTAAGGCTTCTTGTCCAATGTGACAAGTAGGCCACCAGAAAGAAGCAATCGCAGTGTTGCTTGCCCTGAAAACAAAAATTACTGCACAGTGACCAATCACTACGTTTATATGATTCAATTTTCATTTTATTTCTCGAGAACACCTGCCTTATTCTAGTTTATACATGGTCAAAGAGCAGAATAGCTGTGAGTGGGTGGCTAAGAGACATGAGGCATCTAGTATTTTAGAATTTGCGTAAAATTTTTTAGCTAGAATCACTAAAAATAAGCGGCAACCAAGCTGGTTTGAAAGGAAACGCTTTTTAGTTTTTCTTTCCCTTTTAATGTAGCAGACCAAAACAATGACACGAAACAAAGAAGACAAACATCGCTGATTTAAAATGCATTTTTGAAATCCTGTTCAAATCATGCAAATAGAAGATGAAATTATACTAAACATTAAAGCAAAAATAGTTACCACATGGACAAATTGCAGACTAGAGAGTTGTCGCAAATCATCCTTGTAGAAGCTGGCACATCTTTGATAACATGCGTTTAGTTCAGAAGACAGTGTATGCATCAAGGCCCATAAAGCCAGCATAATTATCTGTTTGCATTTGACTCAAAGAGATGAGACACACTCACCATTCTCGGGTGGCTTCTTAAACCTCTTAAATGCAAGCGAGCCACTATAAATATACATTAGAGGGATAGTTGCAGTATCCTCTCCTGTCCTCTGCGTTACCTCTTTTCCGTGAAGACAGGGACATCTCCAGGGACGCCGAGGGCCTCTTTGTAAGGATTCAGCACTTACACAGCCTGCCGCGTGTAGTATCACAGTGCTCGCTGTAACTCTTTGAAATCTCACTCAGCTCCACAACTTGCACTTGGGAAAGACTTGTGAAGATGTGTGAAGCATTTTGACACAGGTACTATCCGCTCTGGGCCCAAGTTTTATGTCTGTGTTGTCTCTGTCTCGGAACTGCACTAAACTTTTGAAAGCATTTCCTCTAACAGATGTATGATGCATTTTATTTTTAGCACAAAAGTGGTGCGGAGCTGTCTAAGTATTCCAGAACAAACAAAATTATGAAATGTACAAAAAGATAAATTAATCGCAGCTAGTTAAAAAAATAAATAAGTGGTTGTGTACTGTTTTTTTGCCCAAGCAGATCAAAATTAGTTTTGTCCCAGTGCATGTACTTTGTAAAAGTAGCTCTTAAGAGTCAAAATGAGACTGCTGTGTGCTGTCTTTGTACTAATTATATTTAGTTATTATTTGCAATCCAGGAAGAGCACTGTTGGCATACTAATTATTTTTTACCTTCATCAGGATGGAAACTCTGAAAAGTTGTGAAAAGCAATTATTACTAATTATGGTGAATTATTAAATGCTAGTAATGTGTTTGGAAAGTGAATAGCTGCAAATAATTTGAAATGAACTTTTACGTTTTTAAGACAAAAATCACAGTTTATACATGTATACTGTAAAGAAACATTTTATTGTTCCCAGACTATAGACCAGGGGTGGGCAAACTTTTTGTCATATGGGCCACAATGGGTTCAATATTTTGACAAAGGGGCCGGGGCAGGATATACACATATTACATTAGAGATTTGGCCTGTAACATGTAGCAAAGCATGAATATGCAAGGTTCATTGTAAAAAAAAAAAAAAAAAAAATCCAAATGCATTAATTAAATTAACAATTAATTTATAAAATTTCAGTCAAATAAACACAGCAGAAAAACTTTGAACAAGGTTTACTCTTACCTATTTTAATATAATTTGATCATGTTCAGTGGGCCGGATTAATAAGACCAAAAGGCCATATGTGGCCCCCAGGCCATAGTTTGCCCATGTCTGATATAGACAGAACGTGCAACTCGTCCTTCAGTGCTGCTAAGGCAACCTCTTAGGTTCATGTGCAGTGGTCAGAAGTCAGGACTACTTTTCAAGGGGGTTAGTCTATTGTGACTGGTCTACACTGATGGAGATATAATACAAGTTTATATATATATATATATATATATATATATATATATATATATATATATATATATATATATATATATATATATATATATATATATATATATATATATATAATATATATATATATATATATATATATATATATGTGTGATAGATATATACATACATACATATATATATATATAGATATACATATAATATATACACACACACACACACACAACATATATATATATATATATATATATATATATATATATATATATATATATATATATATATATATATATATATACACATATATACATATATATACACATAATATTTTACATTTAGCAAAAGTCTTTCTTTCACACAGGGGACAGTGGGGGATAATATACATTCTGTGATATGATTGACTTGAATAACATGACAAAACAAACACAACTTGAAGGTTAGAAGCAGCACAAAAGAAATCTACTGCTAATCTACTTGTAGTTGATAATCACAACCATAACTTTTGTTTGTTTTGGTTTTCACTTCTAGTATTTTTTTCATGCTTTTTACATTTTGGGATGCTCTCTGTCTCTGGCCAACATTCGTATTATTGTACGACATTAAAGAACATAAAGGAGAATTATTATGCAATTGAAACTGTCTTGAAATAGCTTACTTATCAATCACATCTGGCACATAAAAAAGACTTATGATTATACTGAAGCTGCTCTGTTTGTCATTGGTCTTCAGAATTTTCCCTTCGTGTATTGTTTCAGTGTGTTTTTCCTTTAGTATTTGGTTTTTGTTGAGCTGAAATGAAAGTAGGGAACATTGGTTTAAGAAAGTGATAATTGTCAGCCCGCTCTGGTTCCGATACAATGGCAGCCATCCATGTGAAAGCCATCTCTCCAGGAATGACAGCAGCAGTGAGGAATGCACACCTCATGAATAAGTTGGCATGAAAGCACTCTTTTGTTAGGAATTCAAATGAGTTCTCTTATCAAGCCACTCCATGGTAGCTTGCCAATGGCTGGACTTCAGGCCTGGCCATTTTCCAATAGTATGAACTCTTTGATCTGCAGGATACGGACGTCTTGGACCTTATTTGCTTGGGCTGAAACTATACTTTTCCATCTTGCAAGTTGTTTACAATCAATAAAGTTTCCACTCTGCTGTCATTTTAATTGCTCATGACAACTCAGTTTGGCACTCGAAACAAAGACAAAGCTAAAATGAACAGCGATGAGGTTTGTCATTAAACAAAATAATTCTTATAGTTATTACATTAAGTCCACCACAACAAAAAGTATTGAAGTGATTAAAGCATTATCCCCATTTTCCTCCCCTGCCTGGCAGGATATAACAAGTTGGGCCAGCTTCTTTAGTGCCGCCATAAAAGTGTTCCTTTACTGAAAGACATAATGTGAGAGTGGTGGAAGTTCAATCGCTCGTGTTGTTTGAAAAGTACTGTATTTGAAATGTATGTTCCAAAGGCTACAAGGAAAATAGCAAGACCATGTCTAATACCAAAATGAGCAATAAAAATTCCACTGGAGAATTGTAGTCCGACACAATTTAGTGGTTTGAGTTACAATGGCTTTTATGTCTTGGTTTCTAAAGAAATTGTAAAACATGAATATATAGTTGGATACAATCGTTGTGTTCTCGTACAGTATATTTATACTGAGTTGTGTTATGGGAGTGAAATATAATCATAAAGTTATCACAGTCCACATATTGTGCAAAGCTGCTTTATGAGATGACGCCACAAATACAGAATCTGTGTTATTGCAAGTGACATTGTCATTATGAACTGACACAGCATTGCTGCTCCACTGGGGCATAAAAATGTCCTACTAAATCGTCAACATAAACACGCTGATAAATTACATCTATGCCATCAAGCAGCGACATTTGCTGACACCAGAAATGTTTCTCCAGATCTGCCAAGGCGATGGTTCTCATTATCCGACTGAGGAGTGAGCACAGACAGACTGTTAATAAAAATACACAGACAGTGACCTTTGTAAAGTCTTCCTAGCTCCAAATGACAGAGTTAACCAACTGCAGTGTGAGTGTAGTGAGACTGTAACAGAAATGGAAAGGCCCTTTACTCCTGAGGTTTCTTAGTTCTACCCGTCTGTCATTTTGGACACAGCGGCAGGGTCACAGAGGTCACCGTGTTCGCACAATGCCCTGTCACACTAAAGTTCAGTTGTGGAGAGAGAAAAACCTCAGGCCTCTGCTCTGCCCAACACTTGGAATCAGAAAAAGACTTGCTCCACAAAGTGAGTGGAAGAATTTCTATAATGGCTAATGTCTTAATTAGCCCATAAGAAATAATAGCACCCAGAACTGAAACACAAACCCGCCAAATCATGACAAAATGGCAGTAATGGTTCACATAGATTCTTTAAAAACATGCAGCTCGTTAAGTATTAGGCTAACGGGCTAATTCCCTATTTTGCTGGCAAGGTTTATTGGACAAAATCAAAAGCAAACTTTTTATTAAAAATAGGTGTGTCCTGCAGACAGCACATAAAAATGATATTTTGTTTCCTTTTATGTATCCAAATATGCAAGCTAGTATTCTTGTGGTCTTATTGTACACTGTAAAGGCACACTGAAAAACAATTAGAGGATTTACTGCCAAGTATCAAATTAAACTGCCTGTGACCTCTGGCTGGACTCGCTCATTTTCATAAATCCTGATTTATGAAAGACTATAAGATGTGTTACCAGGCGAGCTGTGAATCTGCTGAGTTGATGATGGCACTATGTTTCTATAGCACAGCCTATTAGGCCCCTTTAGCTGATCACTGCTGATGATAGGGCAACACAATGACAGCTGGAATCAGCACTTAGCCTATTATGCTAATGCAGGGGTAATCATCCTCTGTAGTGTTCGGATTAAAAAGTGTGCTCTGCAAATTCTTATTATGACACTGTTGTGTATTGACAAGGGTTTGTCAGTAGCTAATGTAAAATCCCATGCTAATTTCGCATTGCGTTCTTGTTTCCATCGGGCTCCAACATGAAGATCTAAAATTAACTCCAGACATCAGCTGTCCAGGTCTGTGCGCTAATATTTCCTCAGAAATTTTTTGGCTAATGTTTGAAGACTGTGCTGTTGTTTCTCTGTATTCGGCAGGTGCCCTTTCTCACGCTCTGGACTGTAGCATATGGCGAGTCCAGTCTGCAGCCTCATCTCGCCCTGGTCCTGCGCCTGCCAAGGTCCTGTTACACCTGAGTACAGCAGATCAAAGAGCCCCGCAGCGCACCAAACCGCACATCTGCTGCACGTGCCAAAACTTCCTACTCCGCTTCACTTCCTTTGCTTTCAGCACATGTGTTTCCAAGGTTGACCACTAATCCTCCATCTCTGTACGCTATTGCATCTTCAGAAGGGACCAGAATGACAGCTTTGGGAACTCCAGTCCATGTTGTGTGTGTTTGTGTGGTGTTATCCCCTTCTGGTTTGACAAAGTTTCGATCTATTCGCCTTTTTGTTTGTTTGTTTTTGTACACTTGTGTTGCCTTAGCTGTGGATAGCCGCATTGTGTGAAAAATCATATAAGCAGAAGTCTGTGCATTCTCACCCGGCCAAACCGTAACCAGTAAGGCATAATTGTCGTTGGGTTTTCCACTTGTAAAACAATGGCTTAGCTCTGAAATGCAGGGTTGTTTTCATTCCAGTCGTTTGAGGAGAAGAGATTTGTGTTTAGTGCTGCATTATGGCTCCAAATTGTGACTGTCATTAGAGAATTCCTCTGGGAACACAAAAATGCTGAATCAAACCAGTAGAAATGAGTTGTGTGGTTACGTATGGTATCTCTGCAACAAACAAGCAAATAAAAAGCACTGCAACCTGATTAAAGAGAAAAGGGGAAAGCTATTGATTACCGGTGTCTCACAGTGACTCTTTCTAATTGCGTATAACAGAACACACTTTGGCAAATGGTAGGACCCGTTAAGATTAATATTTCATTGCAGTCATGGAGATAGCTTAGTTCAACAGGTTCTATTGACTTCTGCTGTCTTGTTGGCTTAATCAGGCCAGAAATCTCAAGTGGAGAATGTCAAGGATGGAAAATCAAGAGATACACAAGCAGTTTGGTGCATCTGCAAAAATGAACTTGGACGCTTGAAGTGATCCTACTTTACTCTAATCATGAGCTTTGGAGCATGACAAAAAGTATCTTCTACACAAAATCATTTTCCCTACGGTGACTGGACCCAGGGGAGGAGCTCATTTGCTCAGAGTAAAGCCAGTGCTCCTTGATCTGTACCTGGAGTGGTGTTGGAGGCATGTTCCATCGCGAGGCCCAGGGGGAAGACGTGTTGAAGGGACTGATGTGTCTCATCTGGCCTGCTTATCTCTGACCTTCTCTCGATAACGCAGCAAAAGATGAATGATTCAGAGGTCATTTAATTTGTCTGTGCCTGATTATTTCCTATTGGCTTCAGCACTTACACTATTTACACATTTTAAAACATGTGCCCCTGGTTTAGATATATGGCACCAATAATTTTGCAGCTGTTTTTCAAGTTATATTAGGGTGAAAATATGGCGTCTTTGCATAACTGATATTTACTGTACCATGGCGATCTGCAAGCATGACCACACTTTTATTTTATAACACAGATGTGTATCAGAATGAGTCACCATAGTTATTGGCACTTCGGCACGGTCCTTGTGATGTTGTTGCATTGATGTCTGACCGCCAGATGCACGGTTTCATCTGAATATTTTCATGACAACTGTTAAATCTCTGCAAAGCCACAACGTTTGCCTTTCCCTGAGGTCAAAGCTTACTTCAAGATGTTTTAGTTTTAGCGTGAAATTAGATCTTCTATCAAGATCAAATGTTGTCTCACCAGAAGAAGCAGTAGGAATTTTTAATCAATTAATTGTAGATACTAATATTACAAATGCATTTTTTGTATTGAGCCAATGCTTGTGTGTACGTGCCATGTTGTTTGAAAAAAAAAAAAAAAATCTAAAAATCTAAATAGAGCAATGGATTTTGGGAGGATAGTGGTCATACTCAAGAAGACATTAGAAAAAAAAAGCTGAAAGGATTGGTCTGGGTTTGGATTGGTCTGGGGTCATGATTTCAGACATTTATTATTCAATAATTCATCACTATTTATGTTCTGGGTACAATAACTATCCTAATAATGATGAATGTACAGAAAGTCAAGATACTAATGGAATATGTGGGATGGCGGTTAAGCTGTAAATCTGATGTACCAAGGAAAAACAGGTTTTGGGGTTGTTGGGAGAGTACACATTGACAACATGCCACTCACCGAATCATCCCTATTCTCCCTAATGTACAAATTAACCATCCTCTTTTTTGCCAACCACAGCGGATTTGAGAGTGGCTAAGCTACATGGTTGTGAATGCTTCCTTCATAATTCAATAAGGATCAGTTTCTCCGTAGAGAGCACTGGCGTCAAGGAAAGGGAAATCTTTTGAGGAACATGACGCGAATTAAAGTGCAAAAAGCTGAAGTTTGCCTGAAAGGTTTTGATTGTGGTCGCCATGCGCTCCGTGTGTTAGACCGTAGCTTTGAGAGCAGTTGGTCTGTCGCCTAATGTGTGCGTGTTGGCACCGTAGACTCCTCCGCGGAATGGCTGCCAGATGTCTTTTTTCTGGGTTGCCGAACTTGAAGTACGGCAAGTCGGAGTGCCCTCGTGCCGCTCCAAAACCCACCAGCAATATTCAGCAAACTGGCACCATTTAATGGCTCACACAATTGCTTCAAAGTGAAATTACACCCATTTAAACCTGTCGTACACATCACCCAAAGAGACCCAGAAAAAAAGTGTCCTACCTTCAATTTATAGCCAAATGAAAACCGCAAAGACAAAAGTGGGACATGTGCAAGTTATTACGGACACACTCTGCTCTCAATGATGAGTGCAACATGTACAAAACAGAGGAAAAATAGGAGGGGTGGTATAATCTTTGCCCGGCATATTTGTATGATACTAGACTTTGAAATGGAAAAATCAAAGGAAAGCTTTTTAGAACAAAATGTGAACTTTCTTGCCGTCTGTCTCCTCATGACCGGGCATGGTATATAATCATGATGTTGGCAGTTGTTTTAAGCCATCAAAGGATCTGCGCTCCATTACTATATCACAGGTGATCACAGAGAAGTCAGGAAACATGGTGGGAGAATAAAGGCACTCATGGAAAAAGTACAATGGAAGCTGCTGACAGAGTACAAAAAAGGCCAGATTGCTTTGGCATGTTCGGCCCGGGCTCACATAGACATGGATATAGGCCTATAAAGTGTTAATACAACACTCGGGAATTACGAAAAAGGCAGAGGGTCACCGAGTCTTAAAACAGTGTGTGTGGCTCAAACAGTGGCAATTTTACTACTTCTCATGAGAGGTATCTAGAATATATCTGACAAAAAGTTATTACCTTTATTATTCAATTTGACAAATAATAATAAAAAAAAAGTGTTAAGTTTTTTATTAAATCAGTGAATAATGAACAATTTTAAAATGATCATACTGTCTAAAAAAAAAAAAATAAAAAAAAATACATAAATAAATAGGATGGAGGTTTTTTTGTGTATTTTAAGTTGGATTGCATATTATGAGATGCTAAAGAATTTGTTTAGATTTTTCAAATAAATTCAAAACAATGCATGGCTGTAGCAATTAAAATATTTCACTTTAAACTGATATCTAGACATAGCTGTGTTAATGCGTAAACCAATCATTTCAAGTATGCAACTTAAACAGATGTCTTGAAAAGTACAGATGTAAAAATCAACTTCTAAATCAGTTAATAATACGCTCATATACTTTTAAAGGTCCCCTCTTTACATTATATTCTTCCCTGTCCTCCTTAGCAGCTGGCCCATCGGTTCACTCACGATTTAGCTGAGACCTTAATGTCTTCCAGTCCTTCCTTTGCCACCTCCTTCATACTGAAAGAACTATGAGGAAGCAACACCTGGCTCCCCGGGGTCTCATTCTGGACTTATGAGAGCAATGGCCGCTGCGGCAGGCTTGTGCGTGGCCAAGGCGGGAATGAGTTCCTGAATAATCCAACTACAAGTGCATTACCAGACAAACGTGAGCAGTGGAGAAGAGCCCAGGCGCTCAAAACACAATATTGAGGTGAGGTGTTGGGGAGATTTTGTTGCGTCTGTGTCTGTTTAAGTGAAAGAATGTGTTTTGATTTGAAGTTGCAGGGTGAAATCGGGTAACCTGTCACCAATAAATCTCGCCAGCATATGCATAACAGACAGCACAGCTTTATCTGCAAAACTAAAGAAAGTGTGCGTGTCGTACTTTGTAACACACGCATGAACATTACACAAACATACACTTGCAAATAAATATTGAAAGATTACTTTAACAGACCAAGACGGCATGTGATTTGAATAACAATAAAACAACAAAACATCTCCATTGTTCTGTTATTTACTTAGTGTTTCTGTGATTATTTCTCACATGCTTAAGCAACAATGTAGTAGCCTCAACCGAATGACAAACAGACCAAATAATAAATAAATTAAGAGTGAATTCTCATTTTAATGGCTCATAATGTTTCCCACTAATTCAGCGCTGTAAAAATGGCAACTATGCAGACAATTGTCACTGGGACAAAATAAAAAACAGATTTTTTAATTATAATGATGCCTTTTTATGTGATGACAACAGATGCCCAAATGATGATTTTCATGTATTTGAAATTTATTATAAAATAAATGAGTGGAATGACTGGATAAATAAATACAAATTAAAAAAAAAAAAAAAACCCAACAACTATATATTATAACTATAACTATATACTGTTTCAAATATATGCAAAACAGTTGGGAACAATATCATGTTACATCTTCGGGTGCTTCTGTAAATATTTCTGAGTGCTCAATTATTCAAGTAAGCATGTGGCATTATGTGGCGACCATGAGTGCTTGTCCTGTGGTTTGTCGTGCTGGCTTAAGAAGAAAAATGTGGTACTGCTGGCAACTGGTTCTTGGTTTGTTTTGACAGTGACCAGGGACCCCATCGCCCCATCCGCTGCCACATTTGGTTCCCAGAGAAAGAGCCCATTATCCTGCGAATATGGAAATCTGTTGCCCAGAGAAACATAAAAGTCCCTTAATTTTATTCTTTATCCCTATGCCTTCTGGCTTTGTGGAAGAGAACACAGATATGCGCAGTCAATTGAGCCCAGGAAAACCATATGTATGCGTATTAATCAAATGTTCCTGGGCCTCGCCTTTGGTTCTCAATTCACTATATAACAAATTTCCCTTGGAGGAGCACATCTGTGGAGGATGTCACTAAAGAACTCTGAAATGTACACTGGTGCCAACACTTACTAGACAAGGAAAAAGGGCTTTTGAAAGCACTCCCATTGGAGCTATAGTCTCTAAAAGAGGCGGGGACCAGCAGAGTATTGAAAAGATGTGGGTTTTTCTCCAACTTTCTTTAAATGTAAATCCACTCTCCCTACGGGTCTGTTTCTCAGCGAGGTGTCTATATATGGAGCCACTTTATTACGGACAAATCCTCTATAATGTTCTTGTCGGTGGAAGAACAGCTGGAGCGGAGATAACAATGAGGAAGCAATCTGCACCAGCTGTTGAAGTATTAATACAAAAATTAACTACTGTGTGTTGGTTAATTGCTTTCTGCTTAATGTGCTTTCAAAAGCCTTGATTCCTCCTTTCTGTTACACAATTGCGACGACGGAGGGATATCAAGAGGCCTGTGAAATTAAAGATTCCATTTAAGGGAAGCAGCCCTCCTTCCCCCATTCTTCTCACGGCTCAGCGGTTATAATGGACTCATGTGTTGAATAACCAAAATGGCTGCATTAAACACCTGCTACTGTGGCTGCGGGTCCGGGCGCACACATAGGCAAAGTCCTTTTTAAAGAGCCGTGCAACACAAGCGGCGCTCATCCATCAGGAGCTCATGCAAACATTACCATAAGTGTAAGTTTATCACCGCACGCTCTCCGGACCATTCCAGCGGATGCACAGCCACACAAAGCTGGCCAAGTGATGACGAGCCATTTCAAACAGCGCGACATTAGATTTGATTTAAGTGCCACACGTTTTATTTGCATTATCATCTGTTGCCACCTTGGTCTTTAGATCCACGCAGAGTGAAGCCACATGGAAGCAGTTAGGAACAATGTGTCCTCAACTGAAAACAAAGGGCTGTTTTGGTCAATTTGGACTCAAAGTGACACAGCTGTTCTCTAGGTACCAAACTAGTGGTGAGTAGAAATGTGTTTTATTACATTTATTTGTTAGCTAAAAATAAAATTACTTGACATAAAAATGACAAAAACTAAAAAAAAAAAAAAAAAAAAAAATACAGTATCGTGAGAATACTCTAAACTGTACAGAGCAAACAAGTAGTGGTAGTAGTAGTATTCACAAGTTGAAGCTTTTGCAAGATAGTGAAGTAACAGTTAGGTCATGAGACAAGCTATGCTGTATAGAATAAAAGTAGCTTAAATGTAAATCATAGGTTTCCTTCACCTTTGGCTCATGCAGTAAAAAAAAAAAGCAGTTTATTTGCAGCAAAGTCATAAAAACTAATGAGACCAACATATTCAATAAAATGGTAGCTTGGATATGCTCACACCGAGTTAAAGTCCTAATCTTTTGAAAATAGCATTCTGCACACGTTCTACTGGTGTCCAATAGATGGCTGACTTGTACTGCCTGCACAGGGGAGAGGCTCACGGTTCATGACGAGGCCACAGTAACTGTTGCACACAATACTGGAGAGGAGATGTGTGACTTATGAGAGGTCAGACTAGACTAGCTCTAAATGAAGGCGCAAACAAATCTTACATAGTCATAATAATAAAATTGACAAATGGATTTTACAGTGCGTGACAGATGGTAGACAGCAACCAACTATTTAGTATAATACATGTCAGTGGCCACTTGACTTCGCAGGGGCTATTTTAGACCATTGTATTTAAATGTGCAGCAGATGCTATCACTTCAGTTAAAAAAGAACATTATATAGGTTTATATCTGTTAGATATATAAACCTTTTGGCATCATTCGGTTTTTGCCCCTTTACTAAGGTTACAGAAATGTCTCTTATACCCTTTTATACCTATACCTTAGAAACTCAGTCCAAAAATGTTCAATAAAGTGATTATAAAAGCATAGGATCATCAATATCCTAATATGGCTGCAGTTATCCACACGGCGCACTCCTCCCCCTCTCCTTTGATATTGCATGTGTTGTGAACATAGAGGCAGCATCTCCGTTCCAGTAGCATCACCTCAAACTGTCATTAAAGCGCATGTCCTCGGGTGGAAAATGACTTCTGTGGTTGAGCTTCTGCAATGATAACATGGAATTGCTCTAAAATAACGCAGCTTTTCTCGGGCACGTCATGAATTAGTAAACGTTGACGAAAACCTTTTGCATTTTCACTATCGTTCCTAATGCTTGTGCTTTTAAGATGCATATTGAGGCATGCATAAAACATCCTCACACCCCCACTTTCGATGTCCTCGTAGCTGCAATGAATGATGGAGGAAAGTGGTCAAAAATCTCTTCAGAGCACTAGAAAACAGAAGAACAAACAAAACAACTAAGTTTGAATGTGTACGGCAGAGGCACAGCGCTGCGGACTGAAATTACACACTTTCCATTTAGCCAAGCATTTTGAATGAACCGAACTGGTGTCACTAGAGTTTAGTTTGGTTGAATGGACTTCATGTGATCTACTAATTTATCCAATAGTCAGCGTTGGCTTGGAAAACAAGGCTGTAATTTAGACTTGGGTATTGATAAGGTTTTCACTTAGCATTGAGAGGATTAAATCAATTATGTTGATTCTGTATTTACTGCTTGTATGCCCACAGTCGTCTGTAATTAGCTTATTGCTTTTGATCTGATGTAATGTGATGAAATGCCTGGAGGCAGCTTTGGGAGACCGCTTGGCTGGGATTGTGGGGTGGGCGCCACTTCCAGGACCCTGATGAAGCTTGGACCAATTGTCCGGAGAGGGGACAGAGGAGGGGACACAGGGGCCCAGGGCGACTCGCGTGAGCAGGCATGGACACAGGAGCAAGGGCAGCATACGGGACCACCCTCTGAGAGGGCCGCATCCTCAAACCTCATTACCCACGGAGGCCCTCTCCCTTCAAATGCATGTGTAATTACAGCCAGCCCCGCCTTCCCGAAAGCACTTACTACACCTGATACCTGCAGGTAAGGACCACGGCCATGATAGGCCCCTGGAGGCCCATGGCTCTGCTTTGAGTAACCAGTACTCCATCCAGGCCACCCACATCCATCAAAGTGGCTTTAACATACAGAGCGATCATCTGCTGTTACGGGAGGGAACGCTTTATTCACCAGAGCTAATTGTTCCACTAATCCACTGTTTGCTGGCCAAGACTGCAGTACAAAGCACACCCTGGCCAGACTTGGAGCCCAAAAAGTCCAATATATCTGGATGTGCCTGAAGGATTGGATTTTGCCTGACAGTTTAAGGACAGCGAATCCTTTTCAGTTCTGTCAACCTTCTGGTGAACAGACGGATGAAGTCTTTTGGCTTTGTTGCTACAAGAACGTGCTGGACCCTGTTCCTCAAAAGGGAAACGGCTCCAACATGACGTCTATTGTGTGTGCCCCGTCGTAAAGCACCCGGTACCACCCTCTTTTTTCCTTCCCTAATCGGGTGAAAGCAGCCCATTGGTACACTGCTGGCTCTTGTGTTTATGAAAGAGGTCAGGGTGCCACATATGGTCAGCGTGTTAAAATACACATGGCTTCTGGCGCGGCTGCTAAAATTGTATTGCGGCTGTCTGTACACGCAGGAATAAAATAAACTTTGAATGTTTCGGCTGAGCAGTGCTGAGAATTTAATGATTGACTATTTGGAAGTCTGGTCCCATTTGTACATGAAGAAATGAAAAAGCAAAACCTCTGAAGCGGCCTAAAGATATTGGGTTGGACATCAGCAATATACGGAGGCTTGTTTGACTTGGCAGCGCGGATGGCACAGATTTGCCGGGGATAAGAGTGTGTCACACGCCATCTGAGAAGAAAGCCGGGCCACAGTAAGCCATAGGAAACTCGCGGTGAAACTCAACACATGCAATGACAGCCACAGGCGGTCGATGCGAGCCAAAGAGTCTTAGCTCCCAAAAGACTGGCCTGCGGGTAGAGGGAACAGGGCTACTGATAACTGCTGCAAAAAATGAATGCCTTCCCTTCAAAGCGACCCCATTATGTGCCACTAAATTCACATTATTTTCACTATGATTCCTTTGCTTATTTCTTTTGGCTGCACACAAGCCCCCTTCAAGCTCTGTGACGGATTTGCGGCACGCTGTTTCACCTTACCAGCAAAAAGACTGTGCTTAATAAACCAGAAAGGAGAGATTACACAGTAGATAGTGTGAGTATTAGAGGTAGTGCTCCTTGTGGCTTGTCTGATCATCACAGCATCAATAAAACCTCAACAGACACCAAAGACAAACTTCATAACTGTGTATGCTACTGCAGGCGCCAGACGGTGTGAGGCGGAGGTCAGAACACCACTTCAGTGTGTGTACATGGGCTTCAGAAATATACAAAAATAGGACCGTTGCTGTACCGATTAACAATTTCAAACAAGAAATTATATATTTCGAATGGGAAAAGTCCCTTATATATATAACCGTACATTTACTTATTTTTTTTATTCTGATTTTGATTTCATGGTGAAAAATAAATGATTTACAACCCGTACTCTAAAATTATACCAGAATTTTAAACAAGGAAACAATGGAAGTGGGCAATTTAATACAAAATAAATGAGAAGCATAAAATAGAACTGTGTAGTGAAGTCCATGTTTATATTGCAATCTATTCTTGGCTTGCGTGAGTAGATCCGACCCAAACAGTAACCTGCTGTGTGACCTCCTCCACTACTGTATACAGACATAGAGGGAGTTTAATTTGAGCGCTCTGTATTTTATGAAATTGTTAAATTAGCGTGCGTCCCTAGACAATGGCGCCAGTTCGTGTGAAACTGAGTTCAAGAGGGCATCGGCAAGTGCATAGCTGGGTGTAGTTTTCCAACAGCAGTCTTTATGAGCTCAGCCTGGTTTGTGTGAGCGGCTGTGACCTGTGGCGGGACCACTGTGTCCACCTCGCAGCTCTGTGATCCTCTCTAACACCTAACACTTGTGGGTAATAACCAGCCATAATTCCATCTCCTGCTGGGCAATGAAAAACCTCCCTGCCGCTTGTTCCAGTTGTAGGGTCACGCGCTACTTAGCAAAGCATTGTGGGAAGAGAAGGGTGACCGAAATGGAGGAAAACTTTAAGGGTGTGGGTTGAGGGGTTGCTCATAAAAAAGAATAAAAACATATGTAATGAGAAAACATGTGGTGTGTAACTATTGGAAGTTATCAAGAGCAGAAAATAATAATTAAAGCGTAGGGGGAATAGAAAAAGTTGTGCTGTCTTTTCGTGGCTGGGAGACCACTGTCATCATGTCTCAGGAATTAGGCAAACATATGCTGGTCTGCTGCTGTTGAAACCGAGGCGCCTCGCTCAGGCTGCGGTTTGGGAACATGAAAGGCTCTGTGGGATGAGCAGGAGGACTGGCCCTCATTCAGGGCCTCATTGCCAGAGAAGCTGGCAACAAACTCTGATTGTGGGACAGGGAAAAGAATTCAGTTACATATTCCAGAGAGGACCGCAGCTCCAAACAAACCAAAGCAACAGGCTGCTGAGCAAACCATTCTGTCCACAATGAAAGCCCCTCTTACTAAGTACTGCTGTAGAGATATGGAGCGACTCCCACCTGACCGAACCCCCGGGACGCTGCGGAGGACACCGCCGACCAGAGGAATGTACCGGGTCAGGCCCAACTCAACTCTAGCCCTCTGTCCCCCACTGAGCCCACTCGCGGCTAAGGGTGCAGCAGTACTGCCTTATTTGGAACACGCTCTTGGAAAACAAAGTGGGCTTTGTGTTGTTTTATTGCAACCAATTAAAGCAGAAATTGATATGTGTCTTTTGAAAAGGATGCACAGAGGTCAATGTGAGATGTGTAGGGGAATCAGAGAAGGGGCAGGAGTGAACAGATATCAGTAATCCCCAAGCTGCACATTTCAGACACTCAAACGCAGCACGGCTTCAGTGTAACCCGATCAACTTAGTAAATTGGATAAATCTCTTTTACTCTATCTGTTCACAGCAATTACGGTGTTTATTCACAAGATGAAGCATGACTTTCCAGAAGACAGGCATTTTCTGGGCTTTTCAGACAGGCGGGGATTAGATTAATCATGTCTCCGCTAAGAGTATACATATGATTATGGTTGACTGTTTACAAGTTCCTCAGTTGTGCTCTCCATGCCAGGACACGGTGGTAGAGGACTCAAAGCCTGACACTCATTCATGCATCGCGGCGGTCTAGTTTTAGCTCCAGCTGCAACCCGAAAATCATTCATTTTGTGACATGAGGGAAACACAGGCATGAGGCAACATTGGATTTACACCTCCTTGTTAACGTTTATTTAACTTCTAGGTTGAGATTTGCCATGGGAAACGTAATAAAGAAGTGTTTTAGTGCCCCTGACATATGAATTATGTTGTTAAATCATAAGTAAACCATATATTTAACTTTATATGTCTCTTAACAAATATAGCCTATGCGTCAGTGAAGTCAGTTTGCTCCCCTGCCAGTAGGAGGCAGCATTGACTGGAGGATAGTAGCATTACAGGGTGCACACACACTTGCAGTCATTCTCACAGAGGTTGAGTCATTTGATGGGTGGAAGGTGACCATGCTTCACATCTGGGGCACAGATAAACGGCCATCGGGAGAGGAGAGGACTGGGAACCTCTGGCCAAAGCATCCCCAACATGTGGCACACAGAATAGGCTTGAGCAAACCGCATTGAATTTCTGCCTGTAATCCTCTCCCTAAGAGAAATGTTTGGTTATGGTTAAAGGCTCAGTTGTCCCACATTCTCATCCACTTCTAATTACAACATTGCTGAGGCTAAAGCGGCAGCCAGCAGAACTGTACTTGTTGTTTGTTTGTTTGTCATTACATACTTGTACTCCGTCCACAACACGCAGCGCACACGTTCAGAGCAGTGCCGCTCGTTTGCACCCGGGTACTACACATGTGCAGCCCAGTCACACACATCAGAACACTGGGGTTAAAGTGCCATAGAATCACACATCCGTCCACAAACTTAAGGAGTGGTAACCATTAGTCAACCCAATATGGAGACACAAATCTGTTTGGTGCCGCTGAGATTTGTTCAACTGCTGTGAAAACCAAAGAACACTTTTCTGGTGGAGGGTAGTTCACAATTAGTAAACTGAATGAGAGGAAGTGCTAAAACAGCAAAGAAATGTTAAGCTTCTAATTATGAAGGGTGGATAAATCGATATTTAAGATTGAATTTAAGAGCCTTTCATTATCTTATGAATTTATCTTACTTGCATAAATTTAAGAGTAAAATTTAAGAATAAAGACTCGATTTTTTAGCAAATACGTTGACAATATTGATAACGATATTACAAACTCACACCAGAGTAACCTGGGCATAGTTTGAGATATGCATACATTTTACATTTAAGAAGTACTTCACTGAAACTGTATATTTTAACAGATTTTGCAACCACTAAGTAAACTTTACGGATGTATATGTGCAAGATTTTTCCCATTCAAATGAATATTATATTATTTTGAAGTAAACTTTAATACCATTTAGTCATACCATTTTTGTCTTCAAGGCCCAATCAAAGCATTCTTTTGGTTAGTAATACTACACCTAGTATTAAATTACCTGATGATATATAGAGTTAGTACTTCTTAGTTGTTGCCCTTGAGCTGTGGGTTTTACACTTGATATTGTCACAAATGCTGACTTTCATCTGGATGACGCTGACACATAAAAGCTGCAGCTGCATGTCTACCCAGGTATAGAAAGACTGGAGCACGCCACACTTTCCCAGCCTGTAATTTCATGTTTGCAATTAAAAACTCTTGCACTGTCTCTGGGAGAAGAGTAATTTACTGTATCAACGTCTTTAAATCAAGCCTTTCCTTTGTGACAGACTTGTGTCTCCCAGAGGAATCTGCCGCTCCAAACCACAGTCTGCAATCCCCATGTTGTTTTCCAATCCCAATCACATTCTTTATCTCCAGTCGCTGACTAATTACCAAGAGCACAGGGTTATGGGAAAGGCCTAAAGATGGTGTCTGATGCGTTTGCGGTTTAGCTTTGGGACTGACGCTGCTTTGGTTTAATTGTTTGTTAATTTATACGTGTGAATCCGGAGTCAGGGGTAACAAAAGGGCAGAATGAGGTCAAAATGTCAACAAATTCTTCTGTGTCTGAAATTAGACAACAAATCAATAGAAGAAAAAATATATATTCAAATATATAAATGCAAAAAAAAAATTACATGTGAATATATTTTATTAGCAGATTGTGAAAGTGATTATGCCGGAATGTTGTGGTATTATACTTATAAACAGTTCAAGGAAAACATAAGCCATCACTATCATACGGATAACTGAATGTATTAAATATAGTTTATAATAACAATAAATAACCACAAATGTCGGCATTACATTATTATCAATCAGTTTTTATATTGTTTAATTGTCTCAACAATTATCAATTATTTTATTAGCATGGTAAACTGAATGTAAAAATGCATTCTAAAAAAAAAAGTATATACATATATATTTATTCATTATTATTATTATTATTTTTTTTTTTTTTTATGGGAAAATGTTTATAAAATCATACATGGGGAATAATGCAGAAACAACTGTGTCCTCATCCGGTGCTCTGGATGAAGGTCTGACAAGTCCACAGCCTGGTCAGATGTGAAAGTCGACAACCTGAGGAGACAATGTCATTTTCATAGCAGAAACCAGGCAGGGCTATAGGAGCTGTACTGTACTATTCTTCAGTAGAAAAAGATGGCCGTGGTCTAATGCCTCTGTTCATGATGAAGCAGTGAATTATGAAGACAGGGTGTGTCATCTCATTCTGGCCTGCTTTCATCACAATCTCCCCCACGATGTTCTGAGGAGAGCTGTAGACCTGCCCCTGCACAAACCTGCACATACACTGCAGATCAGGATTCAATTGTGATGAAAAACTAGTGTGTGTGTTCACTGCTGCTGCGTACAACTGTGATGAGCTCTATACACAAACACTTGCATGGGTAAAACTATATAGCACAATACATTTTAATTTTAATTAAGTCATTAGGTTGAGTGAGATATGAAATGAAGGATTTAATAGACTAAACTAATTCAGTAAAACATAGTAAATATAGGTGATTGTTTGTGAAGATTTAAACTAACAGCACAAAAATAGCATATGTTTTGATTTAGTGTACAATACACATTGTACATTTTATATACAAAACAGGTCATTTTCCCTTTTTGGTTCCATGTGGCGGTATGCTTATCAAAGACTTTGCCTTCAAACTTGGCCACCCTTCACTACAACAAAATTGTTGCCTGTTTTTAACATAATTATATTTCTGTTGCTTTGATTCCAGTCTGCTGTAATAAAACACTTCTAACCAAAACCCCAAAATATATCCACAACTGCAATTAAAGTTAAAAGTGCAGTTGTTTTATGATAAGGGCTTCAGGCTTTGGAGCCACCAAGCCTTACCACCTGCTTCTGGTTGACTAGTGGCATGTTATTTTCCTCTCACACATAGCCCAGCATGCACTGGGCTTTATTTATTAGGAATAAAATAGAAGTCACTAATCTGTGCTGGGTTCAGACAGCGGCCTCCCTACACACTCACACACACATCTGCGTCCCAGCTGAGCGTGAAGCTGTCCCACTGTTAGGCGTTCACATATCAAAGAGCCTGGGGTGCTTTGGCACTGCTGGGCTAGTTGTCCTTTTTTACAAAAGACAAACAAGCAAAGAGCTTGGGATGTGGTCCAGAGCAGCCTTTGACACTCTGTTGAAAAAGGGACTTGGCTGGATCACTCGTATGATCTACATGTGTAAAAAAGCTGTGGTCCTTTTCTTTTCCCTCCATATTGTCAGAAGCTTGTCCTGGCTCCAGCTCACGATCTTTATTATTCGCCTAAACCGTATGCGCAAAACAACATCATTTTCAGAATTGTTCTATAGTTGTAGACTATAATTTGCAGGCTGCTTTGTGCTGGTGCTGCATGGAACATATTAACTCAAGGTGTGTGGTAAAAGTGTGATGGATGTTACACACATCGTCGGAGGTCAGGATGTTAGTGCGACATGCTAACATCACCAAAACATCAGTAATGACACAAACAATCTCAGTGATCAATGAAGAGACACTAATGAATTATACTACCAGTGTCACTGCCATGGAAACAGCTAATCATTAAAACAAAATCATAATAGAAGACTGTTATTGATGACTTTAATGAGAGTCTGGAGGATGACAGATCTCTTTGCTCGAAAAGGGCTGGCGAAACATCATATTTAACACATAAGAACAAATCACAGGGGTCCGATCCATGTACCGCAGGATAAATACAGAACACTATTTTCAGCAAATGAAAACAAGGCCCATTTGGGATCAAAGCATCTAATAGGTTCTGGATAACCAGAAGCTGCTGTCAGTTTGTAGCCAAACCAAACAGACATGCAAACACATGTGGCACTGCATCCAATTCTTTTCAATACAGCTTACAGAATTATAGACACATTACAGCAGAACTCTAATAACAGCTAATCTAATTCATCCCCCTTCACTAACCTATAGCAGCACATCTCAGTCAGGGCAGTGGATGGAACAGGAATCATCCGGGAAAGTCTTCAAATAGGACTATGCCAAGTTTAACAGGAGCAGTGTGGTTTAAGAAAGTTTAGACTTGAAATGCAAACAGTTCATCTATATAAAAGCCAATGTTTCAGGACGGGCCTGCTTCACTCTTTTGCACCTCATTCCCACTCGTGGAAAAGAAAAACACTTTTAAAGTCGAGAAATGCAAGACGGAAACCAAAGCAGACAGAATTTATGTTACGCTCATTCAACAAAATCTGAGTTTAACCTTTTAAATCGAGGTGCTATAAAGTGTTCTATTATACACCAAGCTGCCATTCAGTTAGCGGCTGGGTAATTAGAGGTGACGGCGGCCTCGGTGTGGATACGAGAAGCTCCGATGGAGGACCGTAGAGTGTGATTTATACTTTTCAGAGTGTGTTAAATACATCTGTCATCAGAGGCATGCTCGCTAATGTCGGCTCATTCAGAGAGCAGGAAAAATGTGCATGAATTAATAAACACTTCAGCTGGGTTTGGGTGTTCTCTAAAGGTTGAGGCTGTCTGTTACAAGAGGTTATATTACTGTATTATTCTGATCATTTTAACAAAATCAAATCCAAATGGCATAATTCATCACAATTCTAATAGTTTGGAACATGATTTAAAGGCACAAAATGTAACGTTTCTGGTAAGTAGAAAAGTTGAGGATGCGATAAGAACAATTCAGAAGTCAGATCTGTGGAGAGGTGACCCCGCTCGCAGTAAGAATGCTTTTTCAAGGTATTTCTGAGCAATAAAAACACCCATAATGGAACTGCATGCACGGTAGGTGAGTTTAATATCATATTGTGAAACATTCCAGGCAGAGCAATAACATCTCCATGGAGTCGAGCAGGTTGTGGACCATCCCCACGAGAAATGTTACATAGTGCGCCTTTTAAAACGTATTAGCCATACACCAAATGGATTTATTCATTTATGTTTGCTCTGGTTTTTCCTCTCTACCTAGAAACTTTGGTATAATCAGCGATGTACCTGATTCCTGGAGTCGATTTCTGGTTGCGCCAAGTCTCTCTTTTTCATTTTACTGTATTCACTATATATCTCAAAAGACAAATACAAACATTATGCAGTTTTGTATTAGAAAACCAATAAAATCTGACTTTCATTTGAATAGTTTGTGTCCTATTTGACGGAACGAGAACATTACGTCGTTTGATGTCCCTTATTTGCTCAGTTTAACAAATGCCTTATGTTCCACTAAAACTGAGCAACTGGTCACACAAGTCCGACACAAAAAAAAAAAAAAAAAAAAAAAAACTGGCAACACTGACTCAAGGGGAAAACATGCACATTAAAGTTGAAGAAGAAAAGCCTATATAAAACACCACTAATATGAAACAGTTTGCATCAAAGTGCTCCCTTCAAATAATAGTTCAACTCTTACATATCATAATGCCTGTTCGTCCATTGTTCTCCGCCGGCTGCTGGTTTGATCTACACCGCGGCCATAACTCCGGGCTAATGGGAGCACTAATGAGACGAGTTGGCACTTTATAAACACTGGTCCGAGTGGAGCAGGTGGAGACGGGGAGCTCAGGGTCAGGCCGGGCCACACGCACCCTCCTCCCTTCTTCTTTAGATCACAGACTATTTTGACAAATCAGTATCTTTCAAACGCTGGAAAGTTAAAGTTAAGTCCAGCTTTGAGTGATCGTCTCGTGCCGAACAAATGTGCCATTAATCTGCAACGCGGTGGTGAGGGATACTACGCAGGCTTTCACTGAAACCGGGTCACCTCAGTAGGCTATGGGACGGACACGTGCTTCCGTATTGAGTTTTATAACGTCTTTGTGCGTGCGATTTAAACAGGGGCGCTTTGTATATGTCAAAGGCTCATTTTTAATAGGTTTCCAATAAAAGTGAGCGCTGATCATGGTATTCAAAACACAGCGAAAGCAAAAAGGGCTCAAAGTCTGGAAGTTATTCCATTCAAAAGGGAGTACTACACTCTAGACTATAAGGCCACACGCTCGCTCACCAAATCCTTTTCCTGTGGTGCTATATAACCCTTTATTGCTGCTTAATCAACTTGTATCTCATAATGTCTATACTATTCAGACACTTTATAAGAGACCTCTGTGGTTTTGACTTGGCCAAAGGATTCGACTATACACTGAGGCTAAAGTGTGGATTTAAAAAATATACATTTTGTGACAGGTTGTAGTGAAAGATTTATACTGAACATTCTCAACACCTATCCAAAATAAAGAGTAGTATGGGTTTGTGCCTGAATACGAGTAAATATTAGACATTTTTTCCCAATTTTTTAAAGTATGATTTTGTTACAGAAAACAGCTTCCATCTATATGCTGTTGCTGGATAAAAAATCAAATCATATCTACAAAATTTGAAAGAGCAATTGTATGTTTTTGTTATTAATGCTCTAGTTTGCTAATTTTTATTTAAACTCAAATCGATTTATAGTTTAAATATGTTCAACATTTTAGCAATTTGGTTATTTTACACTGTATAATTCACATTTTAATAGAGTCATAAAATACATATCATGCTTACATATGCATTGATGCGGTCTTTAAATACCCACACCTGGAAATATTTAAAAACCCATTTCCCATTGTACCCACTCAGCAAACTGCACTTTAATCTTTACTATCGCTCTTGTAGTCGCACCTTTTTATTACCGTGACTATAGGCCATTGGGTGTTAAGACAAGCAGGTATCCCAGTCCTACAGAAAGACTTGGGCCTAATGTGGGGGCGCTTCAAAGCCACATAGCGTAACTTTGTCAGTGGAGCATATGGGATGGGGAAAGAAAACCCCTTCTTCAACAAAAGCCATAATCTTCAGGAGGGAAGCATAGCCTTAATAATACAGTTCAGGTTTTGATATAACTATTACTGCCTGTGAAGCACTCTTTGATGTTAATTGGAACCATTGGGCAGCAATCTGCTTTATAGCACTGACAAATAACAGTTTCCTTAGGGCTAAGCATTAAGGGTTAGCGAGCAGAGAGGGGGTACATACTTGTGCCATCTGCTCATATAATAGAAATAAAATGGAAGAGTTTGTCTGCTTAAAGAAAAGGCTGGAAGTCCACGATGGGTGTATTTTTAAACTTATTGAAGAAGAATTTTGGGTTTGGTATGGACTGTATCAGACACCATAGAATCATAGAATATTCATTTTTTTATGTAAAGGGTCCGCTGGGAGATGTTATTGCTTTACCTAGAATGTTGAACTTTTCTATCTTCATCAGGTGACGCCAAGAGGCCAGGTTACAGGTCTGATTTGTGAAGAGGTGACCCTGCACACAGAACGCATTTTGAAGGTATTTTTTTAACTAACAAAACCAGCCATAAAGAAATAAATGTAACTAGATGAGTTTAATGTTGTACTACGGCACATTCTAGGCAAATAATAAGTCCATGCGATAAGGCAGGGGACCACATAAAAGAAAAGTTACCTACTGCATCTTTAACATTCATTCAAGAAGTAGTAGTTGTGCTGCATGTAGAAACCTTCACAGTCTACGGGCCTTTAGTACTTTTTATTCAGTACACATGACTTTTTTCCATTTCTGGATATAAACAATTACAATCCTTATTGTAACCATGTGTGGAACAGGACAAAGCATTGTGGTTTATCACTTTTGCAGTAGTATCCACAGCTTTAACCGATAACACAAAAATTCAATCAAATACATTCCCAAACTATAACACTTTTCAGAAAGTGATCTGTCTCTTGTATTTTGGATTTTCTAGGCCGTACAATAGTTTGATGCACTGAGAGGAAATTATTGCAAGGCTGCTGGCTCTGGGTTTAATACAACCACAATAAAATAGTCTCTGTCCTCTTTTACTCTATCACATTCTGGCAACGTGTCCCCTTCACATTCTATTCTTCTCCAAGCTTTATTCACAGCCCATTGTATCACAGAGAAAGTCCTTGTCTAGTGGGTCATCCTGGGTTGAAGCTATGCAAAATATTAAAAGAAAACATGCGGCTACAGTAAGCATAAGCATATTCGACCGTGCTGTAGAATAAATAGCTACATGACAGAAAATAAAGTGTACTTTTTTTTGGTCTTTTTTGACATACTAAGCCTAGTAGGTCAAAGGTCAAAGGAGATGCAAGCTTCACAGTTTTACAGGACAAATGACATTGCAAAGTATTGCTGGGATAGGTAATTGGCTTCTCTCCATGTATTAGGCCTGAGTGTTCACAGATCCTCAGATGTGACTATCAAGCTTCAAACATCCAAGGAATACTTTTGGTACAACATGCTTCCCATCATGGTGATTGACAGAAAGCACATGAGAATTATGTTCACTAAAGAGCTGGTTTTGTTTAATAGGAAACACTGCAATATAAAACCATCAATATTCTGCACATCTATTGAAACAGAAGCGTAGATATGAAGTTAGACCAGAAACAACACAATATCTTATAACAGAGGTGCCCAAACTTTTTTTTTTTATCGAGGGCCACATCTCAAAACATATTTGAAGCGGAGGGCCACACTACAATACAGTGAGGTGCTTTATACACAGCTTTGACAGTATATTAATAAGGCTTTAAACACATTCATTTTACTTCTCTATAACACTGTAATGTGATGTTTGAGGATATAGTGGTAGAAATAGTTTAATTTGCTGTTAAAAGTACTGCTTACGATCAACTGGGCCGGTTCAGCAGGAGGCCTGAGGGACAATAAAAACTGATCTGACTTAGCCTTGTGATTCCAAATACTTGAAAACTACTTTAAATTTCTATATAAGAAAAAAACAAATAGTGCCCATCTGCACGGTACATCATGCACATTATAACTTTGACACGAATCCAGACAAGGGCCACCTATAGAGTCTTTAAACAAGCATGTAGGACAAGCTAGGCAAATCTGGCTGCCATAAAAGATCTAATACATTATGTTCACTCTGAGAGAACACCAGATCTGAAAAACCCAACCCAACACTTTGTTCTTTCAAATGTTCTCCATAAAAATGATTGACAACAGAAATATGCGGATGATCGTTTGGCACATACGGAACAGAGTAATGATGGGATGGGGTGATGGATGCCACATAAAGGCACATTTTGACATTATAAGATAAAACAAAGAAATTATTTACAACGCCATAAGACTTTCCTCTTTGCTTGTAACATTAAAAGGTGCTATAGGCTTCCATATGGTAGAGAGGAAAAAGAGCAAGTGCATATGGATTTAGTTTTCAGAAATTGATCACAAGGATATATTTCAAGCATATTTCCACCTTGAAAGGACAGGACAGGGTAAAGGAAATGTATGTTATAAATAGGAATCAAAAGGAACCCCCATCTGTTTATTAGTAAAGGATGCCGGAGACATGGCCATCTTTGAAAGTGGAGGAGAGCTTTTGAGCATTTTACAAGACAGGTAAAAGGAAATGTGCGTTAAAACATGGTGCCCAGCCAGCTAACTTGGGTCAGCTCTACATCAAAGAAAACCGATTACAAAGGGAACTAATGACGACACTGATCAAAGTGTAGTAACATGTAACAGGTGTTTTGGAAGAAAGAAATCTGTTTTTACGCGATAGCCCCATACTGCCACTGCGCCATCCGTGAAAATCACTGGAACAATGGAAAGAGTATAATTCAGCAAAATTCAAAACATGTTAGCAATCTGTGTACCTACATTATGGCATACTTTCATGATCAGGAGCGAACCAAAGGGGGCTGACATTGGAGAAGCCCACACAGTCCGAATAACACCTGGATTTGAGATGCATGCAAGAGTTGAAAGAGGGTTGGCAGAACTTGAACTGGAGCGTGTTTAAAGTATTGGTACTTTTACACATCAAAG
Organism: Periophthalmus modestus; assembly: GCA_019594935.1. Classification (NCBI taxonomy): domain Eukaryota; kingdom Metazoa; phylum Chordata; class Actinopteri; order Gobiiformes; family Gobiidae; genus Periophthalmus; species Periophthalmus modestus. The sequence continues at coordinate 27,253,525 of JAIEZT010001214.1, forward strand.
ATGAAAGTTCCACTGCTTTTGATTTAGAAAAGGGATAAAGCACAAGGAATATCAATGTTCAACACATGTTTCAAAAACGTGTGTGCAGATTTAAAAACTCCTTTTACTGATAGTCTACCCCTTTCACACGGAAAATGATTGGTAAAGATTTAGGGGCCTATAAATATTTTTAGTTCTTACATAGTTAATTTATTACGCATGGCAACTCCTTCATAAACTTAGAAAACAATATAATTATGTTATTAAAGCCTACCCGTGTGTTTGCGCTCAGTGCGCACTGTGCTTTGCAAATCTGTCAGTTTCCAGCTGGTGTGACGTCAGAGCTCCCGCCTACTGCAGCGGAGGACTATGGGATATGAAGTCCTTTTGTTTCATTTTATCGCTTATCCTTCCTTAAATCGGGCAGGTTTTGTTTTCTATCGTTTAACAATGCACAAATACCAACCACAAGAGCTCAATGTGTATGTCGTATGCATAATCCTGAGTACAATGGATGAAAAAATACGTTTTATTTTATTTGCACACTACAACGACCAGCATCACCGCCTGTGAATGCGATGCAGTGTAAACACAACTCCAGGAACATGAAAAGATCGGGTGACAGTGAGGGGGAGAAGAGAAGAAAGGTATTGATAGCGTTTTTCTCCGTTAGCTTTGGGTTATTTCTAAGCCCGTGTCGCTCAATGAATATCTAATGTTCCAAATGTGATGCTGCTGGCTGCGTTCTGAAGGCTGCAAAGCTGCGAATCAGCGCACACTTCACCTTGCCTCTTTCCTTTATTGTGTTTTCCATCTTCCCCCTCCAGTGTACAATAATGGACAAATATGTGTGTTGTCATATAACAGGGTTAATTCCCTTGTGATTGTGTGATAGGATGGAGTACACGCTGTCGTCTGTGTACACTGACTGCGACCACGCAAAACATAGCTAATGACTAAATTAGTTTAAATGTAGCTACGTAGAAAGTAAACAGCAGTCATGCTTCGCAGGTCGGAGATTTAGTGGATTTTATGTTATTATAAACTAATAAAGATAGTTAATGACTCTGTAATAGGCCACAACAGTCATCATTTTCACGTTGGATTTGGCCAGGTGCCCAGGCAGCAGCACGCGCAGCCGTGGCGCGTGCTGTTAATGACAGTTATCTCCATAACAACGGGCAGGTCTGCTGAGGATGGAGGAGGCGCACAGGGTCAGCTAAGTTTATCTGCCAGGGGGTGGCTGTTGCTGAAAGTTTGTTTGCTTAAATGTGTAGTAGCTCAATGTGTAAAAAAAAAAAAAAAAACAAACACGTTATCGCAGTGGTGACCGTGGCCTCGGGACCTGGACCAGCTTTCCGTATTTACAGACAGAACTATCCGCAGGGCTGTAGATGAGTGACCATCTACAGAGTCTGAGGCCACGCACCTGTGTGCACGAGGCAGGCCTGAGACAACATGGTTTAATGCATGCAGTGCTGATACTTAACAATATTTAGGACTTTTGTTGACTATACTAACTACCTTACTACTTAAACACGCAAAATACCCATCACACTGCATCAGCTGATTGATATGTGTGGTGGAGACAGAACAGGCAAGCACATCACCGTCAACAACTAGAAACAACTATAATGGACATGTTTTAACTTTATGCTTTCTCATTAGGCTTTGTTCCAAGTTACTGCGCATAAACTGTATAACACCATCACCTCACTAACCACTTTACTTACTTACTTTCACATGTACTGGCTACATGTCACCATCTGATGTGTAGTCCATACATCAAAGTATGAAAGTATGGATCCATGAATCCAACAGTTTATTCTGTGCTCTGTGAGGTTTGAGTGCCAGTAAATCCTAGACTAATAGCCTCATTGTTTTAGATGCTTTTCTGAACGTTTAATTACAGCTGTTTAAGGTAGGTAACGAGCATAAACTGAAAAACAATTCCATTATGTGTCCAAAAAGAAAGTCCAAATGAAAGCATATTCTGTCATTTTCTTTCAAACTCTGCCAAAAGTGGAAGGGACTAAGATAGTGCTGGTCACTCAAGCAAACAAAGAATCTGACGCCAACTGGTGGCCTGTGGAGTGATGGCAGGACAGGACCAGGCCCAGCACTGAGCACACAGCTGGCCTGGGCGGGACTAAACTGATGCACCAGTGCTGATGTCTGCCTGTCAATCAACTGCAAAGAGACAATCTGATTGGTCAGTTTTAAGGCTATGGCCAGCAGCTTGGAGACAGGAGGACATTTCTGAACGTGTAACCCCCAAAATAATCATTCAAACCATCAAATCTGATTGAATACTCATATTGACGTTATGTTTGAGCTAATTTTATAACAATACAAATTGTGTAAACAAAAAAAAATAAAAAATCTTTGTTAAATTTTTTTTGCTAAAATGTCAGTGTCACTAGGGCCTTCTCACCACTGCATTATTGGGACAAAATGCACAATGACCTACAGAGAACAAAGTGACTATTCTTTAAATTTATCACTGAAGTGGTCATCCACATGACAAAATAATTGTTGGCCTGATTAGGTATTCATGACAGGCAAGTACAGGCAAGTACAGGAACTCTTGAACCTCTTCAATCTGTAAATAACAAAAAAGCATATAAACTATGGACAAGAGATCCTAGCAAATATTGGTATTATCAAATGATTTTATAATTATTTTCAATAAGCATGTTATTGAAAGTATATAAATATAATCTACTACTTCGTCGTATTTTCGGTTATAGCTGTGTAAATAGACAAAAATCCCATAAAAAAATGACAGAGTAGAGATTTTATTTATGATTCAAACACAGATGTGTACTTTCATAACCTATGAAGACTGGCAGTGTTTTCCGTGCTGACCTGGGCTTAATGTAGCTTTCATATGCTAAACACCAGAGACTTTCTGTTTGTGGACAGTAAGAAAAAGGAAGAGAGGGATTGCTCTTGAGCTCTAGGCGTCCTGAGCTGCCTTCCCCTCTAGTCATCCATTTGTCTATCTGTCTGCCTCTCTGCCTCTTCTTATCTCCTGGCTTGGATGCTGTCTGCTGTGGCACATGTGTTTGGATCATGTTAGACAGCAGTGAAACTATGTAGGACGTGGTTCCTCCTGTTTATGAAAGCAGTCATGGCGGCCAGATGAGCAGCTCAGAGATAGAACTCATTCCAGCTGGCCCTCGGGCTCTCAGGCAGAGCGGCACACACCTAATGGGCTGGCTTCCTTTTTCTTTAGTTCAATAATAAGATGAGCACATAGCAAATGTACAATAACAAGCATTCAGTGAAATTATGGTTCAAAAACACTCTGAAATGTTGTAATGCATACACAGTTGGATGGGTATCATACTGTGCACAAAATTTTGTTGTTTATAGAAGAAGACAGAATCAGAATGCAATGCATGCTCAACTATATTTAACTTGTATCATGTTTAACAAATGGTCGAATGTCCACCTAAGCTTTGGCAGAGTGAAAACGACTCTGGCCATGTCCCCTAATCCCAAGTTTAGTGTCGTCTTTGATGCTGGACTGCCATTTGTGCCGCGATGACAAGTATGAAGAGCTGTGTCCAAACAGGAAGTGAGCGAGTGTGTGTGAGTGGCAGGGTAAGTAATGATCACACAGGGTCACCAGATGTTGTGAGGTCTCAAGCTCAGCCCAGCTCATTGCTTAGATCAGCCTCATTGGTTTGCGCTGGTTGTGGCACATTGTGCAAGCTGTTTAGGGTATTTCATTTCTGAGCACTCATTAAAATGGTTTGTGTTTCCCCTGGCATTTCTGTTACATTAACAACTAGCGGAGTAAAAGCTGATTATGTGGCCACACATCCAGTCATGGTTAATCAATTCTCCCCCACAAAATGTTAGCTTGTGAGTTAGTGTAGAGGAAACGATTTATGGCAACTAATGTTGACGTCCGGTCATGTCTGGCCCAGTGTTTTTGTGAGAGGGGGGTCTCACATTTAGCACAGTAAGCAACTTTGCACTTTGCTGGCCATCACTTTCTCCCTTTTAACCAAAGCTACATGCTGCTTGCTCTATTAATGAGCCAATAATGGAGAAATAGTGTTGGGTACTGACATAAAACAAGGCTATCGATACCTAAGGCAGGGTAGCACATAAGCTCAGGCAGAGCTAGAATTACACCTCGCCTCTGAATAGAATGGCAGAAAAGGGAACACTCGGCATGGGCGCACACAGCTTCATCAGACCCCCGCTGGTGGAGCTGTGGAAAAGCATGAGCTCAGAAAATACGGCTATGGCAGATAATGATACCATTACACTAATGGAGCTGGCAAATGAAGGAGAACCCAGATGCCCTGCTTTATTACCGGAGGGGGTCATTTCCTCACTGCATTCCTAATGGCTTGAGCACACAGTATTGATCAGGCTATCATGCTGCTAATCCTCTACAGAATTACTTATCGCTGGGTAGGTGTCAATCCACCACATGCTCTGTTCTGGTCTAGCCGCCGGGCGGCTGCTGGGTGTCCAGCAGGGACCTGCCGAGCCGTTTATCCACTCATGATTTAAAGCCAAGCAGGGATGGCGTCTGGGAGGTCTTCAGTGGTGGGTTGGCCTCTCCAATGTGTAAAATAAGGAAGCAAATGAAGCTAACAGCTTTCATTTAATTAAGGAGCAGGCAATGATGTGGTTCCTCCCTCTTTATGGCCCTACTGGCTATAGTGGTGCAGTGGAAGCTGTTAGGTTGGCTGTTGTTCTCACTAATTGTGTTTTGTTGTAAATAAAGCAAGACAACCTTGGACATTAGCTGCTGTAGCATGCCCAATTCTCACATGGGCTCTTGATTTTAATCACTGCTATGCCAAAGATGTTTACACATTGTCTACTTAGGTCATTCTGAAGAGACTACTGCAGTGTATTTATTTAGCAAGAATAAAACAAAAAAGAGCAACTTTTTAGCTTGTCTAATGTGGGATAGATATATAAGTAGCATTGCGACCTGCTGGTCATGGGTTCTTTGGGCATTAGTGTCCCCAAGCTTCTGCAAATAGCACTGATGCATCCAGAGACTGCTTCAGTCACCTCTGGCCTTCACTAATCAAAGAGTTTACCTTCAGGGGAGTATTTAACACTGTTTGTTAGCTATAGCTATAAAGATGTATTTATATATATCCATCTGAAACAACCTGTCGTGGCTAGGGAAACCAGCTATTGATCCACATATTTAGTCATTTCTTTTTGCACGTGCCATCAATATTGTGCAAACATCCTTCCACAAGGGTTGACCTCAGCCCTCTGTTATTTTTGCTCCCATTGGAGTTCAGTGATATACTATTCTGAAAAGTAAAATCAATGAATGAATATGAAGTTTTGGTGTGTAATATAGCACAGGCCCAGAGCCCCGGGTCGTTCATTGATCTGCTATGAAAGCTTCAGTGGGGGGCTGATTAGTTGGCTTGAGCTTTTCTTCTACATTAGATAAATAGCTCATTGGGCTGCACAGTATATCGCATAATTATTGATATTGCAATGTTTGCCAATGCAATAATCTATATTATAAGAAACTAAATATACTTCAATAGTTTCTCTATGCTTTTCTATACCTGACAGTGACAGTTCAAATGCTACTATACTATTATTTTAGTAGTCGACTTGGCAGCGCTTATTTGTGTTGTATATTTTTAATATATTTTTAATATATTATTAGACTTCTAAATAGATAATATTTACAAATTAACTATATCTTTTTGACATGTAGCTTTAATAATGCCACTGTGTTTATTCTAGAAAAAGGTATTTGTTTGAGTCTAGATCAGGTAATGATGACGATTATCAAAGTATGACTACAATTAGGCCTGTCACGATAATTATATATCGGCTGATTCGGCTGAGTTCAGTGAATGATACTTTGAACGATAATAGTTGGGGGTCAGTATTTATCGTGGGTACATTTTCTTTGTACTAGTGTGGAATTTCGCATTATTTGTGTGGTTTGAGTGCGTTTAATGGATCACTTCTCAGTATGACTCAGTATATGCAAAATAACTACTAAAGTGTTTCATTTCTGTTATTTGCAGCTCATGGTTTTAACAGTATTCTACATATAAAGTATTATTTTGGGGGTAGTTCTGCTCCAGGGTTATTGTGTCAGTGGGATCAATTAGTTTTCAATAGTATCATTTATCCTCTACATTTTCTTAAGCAATATATCGCACTGCAAAATGAGTTATCATGGCAAGTCTAGCTACAATTGATTTTTATACAGGACTGTTGATGGTTAATTTTCTTTTGTCCTAATTTTACTCTTAAATCATCCTTTTTTTTTTTTTTCTGAACTTACTGTGTAAAAAATACAAATGTAAATATGAAAACAAATATTGTAATATTGTTGTCATGCACATAGTTATCAAATGTAGCATCATTTTTCTCCTGTTGTGCAGCTCTATAGCTCATGTGTCAGTCCTGTCATTCAACATTCAATTGTGCACTAAATGACAAATGTAGTGGTATTCAATGTAAGTTTATTTTTTTGTATATTTTCTGTTGCTATTTAACCCAGTTCAGACGTTGTTATTTTGACACTTGTGAGTGTACTTTTGTGAAAATACAGTGGATTGTAGCTTTTTTGTATTTCATTAGTCTATGCTCCAATTATTTTTCCTTATTTGTGTAAGTTATATTGTCAAAGGCTCTTTTTTGCATAATATTTGACGAAATTCAAACATTTTCTGTTACACTGCTTTACTTCCAATAAGTAATCCCATTTATTTACCACCATACGTGTTTTTTTTTTCTTTTTCCGATGGCAGCAGTCACTAGAGTTGTCCCAACAGCTCTTGACAGCTAACGTGTGTGACAGCCCAGTGAGTAGCCCATATTAGTGTTGAGGCATTATCTGCAGATGTCACTGTTTTTTGCAAACAAGGCCGCGGTGTGGATCGAGCAAACAGGCCGACCAGATCAGCCGTCACATTCAATGAGATTACAACCAATGTGACCTGTCCAAGTGTTGGTTCATCTGTCATGCACGTGTCTCGTCACAGGAGAGACATAGAATAATCAGTTGGATCAATAGATGGCGGTGGCTCATTGGACTCATGCTGAATAAACATGGGATTGACCCTCTCACCTCATACCTCCAGGGGATTCATTAAGCTCTCAAGGCTGGGATACAGGCGGTCATATTTCTGTTTGTTTGGTATTGCGTTGGCCGTATGTGATGTGGACTCAATCCTTACAACGGTTTCTGCACAACAGCAAAACAAAATATATTAAACTTGCATTGCACTCAAGAGCCTTCCCTTCCAATACGTCACTGCTACAGTAGTTGGTTCTAATTCAGCCAAGTATTGTAAGCATGCCGAGCCACCTGCAACCGACACGTTTTTATGCTGTTTATTTGTGAATTTATTTTCGCTTGTTATGACTCACCTTGCCAATAAAAAGGAAAGTGCCTCGTGCCATGGTGTTGCCCAACATCTGTTTTTCATGAAATGTCCAAAACCCTTCATTCAGAAACCTGCATGGGATCACATTCACAAGCGTCTGTAAATAGTAACTGTTAATTTGAACATCGTAAGGCGTTTTCTATAAACAGTAGCTATGAAAGTCTGACCTGAATTAGATTGAGGCATTCTTCACGAAATTACTCATTAGTATTGGACACCTATTGCATTTGAGGGTTTTAAAAGGTATTGGAAATTCAAATATTTAAAGCATGTAAATAGCACAACACATTTTTACTCATTTTATTGTTTGTTTCATAGATGTTTCAGGAGGCTGTTGATTGATCCGTTGTTAATGAGATGGTTAGTCAGAAGCTGTTGAAATTTTGAAAAGTTTTGTGGTTTCGTAGCTGTAGTCCGAGCCTTTACCGCATATTTCTTAAGAACTTCAGTTTGTTCATGTCTCAGTGACTCCTTTGCCATCCCCCCCCCCTTCCTTGTGTGTGGTGTTTTTTCTTCTTCATCTGCCTAAGTTTTCTTTGCATATGCGAACGAGCCAACGACAGCTTGACTGGCATGCTGTCAGACTGGCGATGCCTCTGCAGCGGCCCTTTCCTAAGAGCTTGTCTCGCTGTTGCCGCGTGTCTATGGAACAAAAAGTGCGGGTATTTCTAGGACGTGACCGGCACACTTTGCATGTTCTTCTGGAGACAGGTGCTCTTGGGCAAGCACTGGTGCATGACAGTTGCCTTTCATTGCTGTCTTCTCTACACTTAACCCCTGACCAACACCTCCCTCTCATCTTCCTCCACGTCTGACCTCTTCTCACGGCACTTGGCTCGGCTAGCCTGAGTGATGGGCTGCAAAGGCTGCCGGTGCGAGTTGTACTTGCGGTGGTGTGGTGCGGCAGGCTTGTCACAATCCAGCACTGTCAGGCCAGGAAAAACCAACCTGTCCATACACACATACAGAAACCCGCATGCCCATTCCACAAGTTTTTGTTCAACAGTCCGTAATTCCATCTACCGGCGCTGTCAAGCACTTGATCAAACGTGCATAGAAAAGGAGCCCCCTGGCTGAATCGTGCCGTCTCTTCTCTTATCATAATGTAGGCAGATTTCCCATCCCCTGTCTGTTTATTCAGATGAACCTGACTTGGGGGCACTGGGTCACATCCACTTGCTTGGCTAAAAAGGTCTTGAATTGAGCTTTGTCTGCGCTGAGGTGAAGATGAGACAAACACACACACACACTCAAAGAAGGGTTAGAGAGGTTTGCCGAGCGGTCTTGTCAGGGATGTTAGCGTAGCACTGGGTGTATGTGCGGGTATGCCATGGCAGGGGTAAAGGGGGTAGGGACTCAGAGGGTTCAGCTGTCAGCCCATGTGTCATGCTTGCCCTGGCCCTGCTATGTAGAAGGCATCCACTGTCATTTGTTGCGGAACAGTTTGAAGCAAAATAAGTCACGGAAGCATAAGAAGCAGTCAGCATTCTGTTAGTTTTAAGGTGCCTTTTGGGGCCACTGAGTCAAAGTCTTTCAGGAATAGCCAGTACATAGGTTCACTTTGTAAACTTTGTGGGATCTGTTCACTGAGGTGCTATATTTTAGCCTGGAGGGTTTTTTTTTTTTTAAAGAAAAGAAAAAAAAAATGTAGCCCAATCATGTTGGTTATGGTAATGTTAGTATAAACTTAGCCTGACAGTTGTTTTCTCTTTGTTCTTCTAATGTTGCAAGGTGGAGGTGGAGTCAGTCTTGTCAAATGTCAAAAACAAAACCAAATGTGTAAGTCGCATTTCTCTGTGTAGCACTGGTACAACTTCTTAAACTTGTTGGGACCTCAGAGAGGTGACATGAAACAAAGCTAACTTCATGAGCTTAATCCAACAACAGCCTGTCTAATGTACTCCTATCTGCAGACAAGTGGCCCCCTTCCCTGCATGTATTGTCATGTATATATATATATATTTATATGGGGCATTGTCACGTATGATATGGACTCATGTAAATGCGTTGACAAGGCTGTGTCTCCACTGAGTGACAGCACAGAGGGATCGGGCTAATCTGAGTGACTGATTTGAGGCACATAGCGGCTCGCCTGTCCCCATAACTCCAGAGGAATAGACAGCCTCACTTCACTTATCTCTGTTTGTAAGTCCTTCTGCTGTGCTGGGATGACAATAGGGATTAGTGCCAAGGTTCTTTAAACTGTTTTTTTTTTTTTTTCTTTTTTAGGGAGGGAAGGGGGCTCTTATCAACGTCTTGGCAGGATGCTGCTGCTGCCGCTTTCCTTGACTGTCAATTAAAGAGGGGATCATTAACTTCAAGGGTATAAATGTTCTAACACTGGTATTACGCTAGGAAGCTAAGTCGCTGACAGATGTTTCAACTTGAATTCTGTACTTGTTTTTTGTCCTTTAATTAATTTATGTATCACTGTTTAGGTTTTAAAAAATCACTCTGTACTGCTCTTTTTACGGTTGTATTCTCCATTTCCACGATAGTCTCAAAGAAGATTGGAGCTTGTCTGTTGCAAGTTCTTATGAGGTTCATTTTGCTGATGTATTCAAGCGCACCTAACGGAAATATACAGTGTGTATTGGCATGTTAGTGCAAATAACCATTTGAACCACATCTTGTTGTTGTTGGCTTATCGGACACACAGCCTCCGTTATTTAGTTTGGGTTATATTGATCAGACATGTATATATCTCATTTTTATGTTCATCCCACCAACAATAATGCGGTAGAGGTTATAGTATAGCACAAGTGAATGGGGAGTAAAATTAAACACAAAAGGAAAAATTTGCACTTTTTTTTTTTTTTTTAAGATTTGCAACTTTATGCTTATTAAAAAAAAATAATAATAAAAAAAAAAATCAAACAAACAAAAACAAACTATTTTGATCTTGTTGAGGATATTGCCCAGCTCTAATTGCTATACCGAAGTTGTTTATTCTGATAAATTGGGCTTCTTTATGAATGCTTCAAATGGCAGATACAGTTGAGGTTGAGACTCCTGCAGAGTGGAGTTACAGATACAGAGCTTGCTCCTGAGGAATGGTAAGTTGAAGTGTTCACTGTATAAAAAAGTGGTAGTGGGAGAGAATAGAGCTGGAGGATGCTAGGCGACAGAGACTGCTAATGGGCAAACTCTCTTCATCCAGAGGTACTGGCATCACCAGCACCTCCCTGTTTCTCCTGACAGCTCTTTCCCTTTGTTCTACCCCTCGGCCCACTCTCTGCCGGGAATTCGTGACAAGTTTTTGCGGACTGATCAAACGGTGCGGTGACACCTGATTAGGATATAATGCGTGTTTACAGTCGCACATAGTGAGGACCCCCTCATCTCAGACAACAAGGGGGGACTTCACCTTGACTAATTAAATTTGCACCTGCAATGCCAGCTGTGACAGCCACTGGAGGGCTGCATTTATTTGTGTCACTCCATTCATACTTCCTGTGACGTTCAGAGGGGCTGAGTTTGCAGCTCGATGCTGTTAGTGGGTTTTCACCAACGGTTGCATTTATTTTGTTCGGCCAACATACTATAGCCTTGTTTTTCATCAAAATAGTATGACAGTTTGTAGGTAGTACAGGAATACAACCTGAGGAATTGTTGTTATCATTTTATTGTAAATAAATGTGTTTAAACAATAGTGTTGAGGAATGTAAAAGCTATTGTGAAATCTTTGTCACTACAAGATGCTGTCAGAATATTTTGACATGCAAATCTATTCAGCTCAATCTTTCCAAAGCACATTAGAAACAACCATTTTTCATCTTAATGGTTTTCTTATGCAACCATCTACAACTGGCTTGATCTAATCTATGACGCAACAAACAAATCAGATTTTTGACAATTTTCTGTTATGTGCATAAAGCGGTGTCTGTTGCGGAATATTAGTAGAAGTGAACTCAGGAAAGTTGTTTAGTGTTGCAACACTGAGAGAGTAATAATAATGACGAAGCCTTAATTTTATTGTGAGGTGGAGAGTAACTAAGAATTTGCAGAGCCTTATAATAGAAGTAGCCCTAATAGCTGTTATAAATGAATGTTGTAACTGGGGCTCGGGGCGACTTATAAATGATGTGATTTGCTGGCGTCCCACCCACTGTGTGTGTAATCATACATTAATATGTGTACATGCATGTGTGCCTAGACATGATGTGGCTCTTACAGCGTGTGTATGTATCTATCTAAATCAGTGTTACGAGTATAAAAGGCCACAGCTGAAGTGAGCAGAACATCAGTCACCCGGCAGCACAAGACAGGACCTGGTAATTTGTGGCCCTCCTCTCCATTCCACCCCCCACTACCCTGTGCTTTCACTCTCTCTATCTTTGCCTCCTCAGCTTCAAATTGACCAGGCTCGACTGCTGGTCATGCTGTATTACATGGGTTAGATGAAGTAATTATTTCTAGGCCAGTGACTACAAGAAAGATTAATAGTTTTTGAAACGACCATAATGGAGGGCTGACCCGCCGTGACATAAGCATTATTTCAAGCTCACCTCCACTCTCATCCCTCTCACCTCTGGGCACTGGCAGAGTGTGATTTATACTTGGGCTAATGAGGGGAGGGAACCTAGGAGCCCAGGGGCCAAGGGCCGCAGTGTTACAGGCCACCTCCGACAAGCCAACAAACTCACTTAAGGAGATGAGATTGTTTGTTTGATTAGAATTTAGTTGGTTGCCTGTTACATAAAATATATGGATACAACTTGACAGGCTTGGAAAGAAATACCTCTGCTCTTGTATTTTTCAGATGTCCAGAGAGACTTGATATCTGTCACTAGGTGGCACTTGGACATCATGTTATCAGATACTTGCTTCACTTCACTTCACCATTTTCCTCTCCCTCTCCCCACCGTGCTAAGTACACTGCACATGTCAGGGTGTTATATTTTATAGGATGAGGGCAGCACATAATGCATTCACCTCCGTTCTTGCCAGCTGTTAAATGCTGCAGAACATGGTCTACCCAGGATTTGACCTGTAAACCTTGTAATAATTAACAGGACTTTTGGACAGCTTTTCAACTCTCCTGGACAGTTCATTACAATTTCTGACATCAGAGTTTATTATTAACTACACCTGCATCTGCTCTGCCACCGGCAATTATATTTTCAAATGGCTAGTTTTGCAAACCTGCAGCATGTTAATCGGTCACCAATCCAGCTATTGGGGGAGTGAAGAGAGGATTAGGCTTTATTTTCTAATCTAGTATATTTCCCTTTAGGATGAGTCCCTTTGCATCACCTCAAATGTTCATAACTGAAAAGTTATCTGCTTCTTGATTTCTGGAGCCTGGCAGATGTGGAAACACTCCCAAATCAATTGAATATTAATCCGAGGTCACTTCATAATGCCAGATTATCTGGGTCAAAGGCTTCTGGAGATAGATTTAGACCTGTCCTAGATGTTTGACCACAATTTTGAGCCGCAATATGTTTTTTACAGTGGATTATAATAAAGCCTAAGTAGTGCTCAGCAAGTTAATATTTAAATATCACTAACAATCTACATAAAACAGTAGATTTAGCAGGCCATAGACATATTGTGGTGGACTGGGATGGATCCTGGAAAACTAGCATTTAATCTTTTGGGCCATCCTCTTTATGGAAGTGACACTGGAAGTGTTTTGTCATCCACTGTAATGGATCATATCCAATGTTAAGTATACAGTTGTGATCATTTCTATGTTGTCAGCCAATGCAGCAGAATACCCAGCCTTAGCTGTTCAGTTTTCCCTTGTCTCCAAACCTCTGGGCTTGGATTGCACATTATCCTTATCCCCCAAGAAGTACCAGACTCACTGGTGTCAGGAGATGATCTAATATGGAGCGGAAAGGACAGGAACTGGGAAATCATCATCATTTGGAGAAGTTGCTTGTCATATGATGGGCTTGATCAGGCCGTGCTGAGATACACAGAGCCGGGTCTTTGCACTGTCGTACAGTGGTACTGGATTAGAGACACAAGCCACTTCAGTTGTGATCAGTCACTCATATGAGGAGACACATGGCAGCACTCAAATCCTCCTTGCATACATCATCCATATCTTTTACAGGATTTTTCTTCAAGCCTACTGTATGGAAATGAGAAACACCACTGTTGACAAAGACACCTCAATGTCTTCTCTTTTTTAATGCGTAGTCTTGTGTGTTTGTGGTAAAGTTGAGCCAATAGCAAAGCAGATGTGAAGGCTGTCTGGATACCCTCGTACACTCTGTACAGCTAAGTGCTATTGAATTTTTATTGTCACAAATTGTAAACCTTTCAATGGCCAGGCCCAACCACTGGACAAATAGTATTCATGTGACGGCTCAGCTGAGCGATGTGTTGCTCCACCGTGCTCTGAGGAGCGTAACAGCAGTCTCTGGAGCTGAGGATTTTAAACGCTCCACCTGCTTATCGATCTCTTCTGCCCCACTGGGCCAGCCAAGCCATCCAGAGGCAGCAGCGAGAGGAGGAGAGCTGCATGATGAGGCCAATCTGGAACCTTCAGTCCTTTGGTCTCAGGTCTGTCCTTGACACTGCCTGTGGGACAGGCCTGTAGGACGCTTCTTGTTCTCCTTGTAAGCGCTGCATTTTGCCCCTTACAGTTAGCTGTCCCTCCCCGTGGGCCTAACTGCACTTTGCACAGCTATATTGATTTTTTTGGAGGGGCAGGAGAGTGTGGCTGGCGGTGAGAGTCAGTGAGCATGGGAGGGGGAATAGAGAAATCAGGAGAGCATTCTAAAGCACTGACTTCTCCTTGACTGCACCTCGAGACGCGACAACCCTGTTAGAACAACTCAGTGGCCCTGGCGCCCCCGTTGAAAACTGCTAATCACAGTCTTTCAATCAACACTCTCTTTCCCCTCTCCTTTAGCACCCCTCTCTTTTTTTCCCCTGAGTGAACCAGACCTCGTCTGAATATCAAGGGAATGAGCCAGCATTAAAACTGGCCATTTCACATGGAAAGCAGCTGACCCCGTGAAAGCTCATGTTGTAATTTGAAGGTGAAAACTAAAAAGCTTTTCTCGATCGACATAATCCTAATGGAAACATTATGGCCTGGCTGCAAAATAACAGTTAAGGAAAAAGGGTCCTAGCACGCCACCAAATGTAGTCAGGCAAATGGCATTGTCCCAAGATGTTTATATTGTAATATCCAATTCCAACTTCTGAAATAGGGTAAGAATGTGGCACCAATGAATAAATATAAAAAGGTTATAGGAGATTTTCTGTCATCAAACCTTTCAAACTGCATATGTAAACTAAATGCACTGAAATTCAAAGTCCTAATCGGTAAAAATAAACAAACAAAAAAACCCGTCACTTTTATAAATGAGCACTTGTTCTCATTGATTGATGTAAATATTTCAATATAAAGGATCATTTCATCCAACATGTCACAAGCTGAAATGAACAGTGCAGCCTTCAGCCTTTAGGCACAATTAAAAGGCCTGCAGTCTGCCTGTCATTTGTCACGTAGCCTACCTAAGGTAACTATGCCAGATCTTTTCGAAGAGATTGCACCATATTGTAATGCCAGAGATGCCACGTTCATATGCAATAAAAATGGGATATCCTATTTTAGGGTTAATCTGGAGACATGCAAACAGCAATGTTAAATCCAAGGTGAAAGTCAGATAATTAGGGTTCACAAACACATTACTTGTTGACTTTCTTGTTCATATTCATGTTGTTGTCCAAGAGTTACATATTACCAGCGTCTGCTTTAACTCCCACACATTCCAGTAAAGCATTGACTAGTCCTCCTAGTAAGCCATCACACATAGTCACAAAATCTCTCAGCTTGTACTAAACAAAAGGAATTTCACAAGCTGCCTCAAATTAAATAACAGCAATAGCAGTGACAAATGGTTAATCATCACATTGTGATGGTGTAACATGCATATTAAGTGGCATAATATGTAAACTTTTCTTAACTTCCAATTAAAAGTTAAGCAAGGATTTTTTTTCTACATTTTTATTTATGATTTATTTTTTTTTTTTATTTTTTTTTTTATTTAAATTCGTCTTTGGATCCTTGAGCCTCAATTTACCTTCCACTTAACTTAAAGCTGGGGCTTATTTTCAAACTAAGAAAAGAGAACATAATACATTTTAATCCATCCAAACCCTTTGCTACATTGTTAGGTATCACATACATTATTTTTGACCACTAATGCAGCTTTAGGAAATGTTTTTGCTGTTCAAGGGTGGTTAAAAACAGCTAATCAGCTCTCATCCCAGAGTCATACTGACTCACAGTTTGCTCACTTACAAGTTTGCTATATATAACATGTTACACTTTAGAGCAGACATGTCAGACTCAGGCCCACGGGCCAAATTTGACCCTGGATATAATTATATTTGGCCCGCGACACAGTATCAAATATGTATTAGAGCTGGCCCTCCGGCTGCTGTACCAATATAGCACATGCACCACTAATACTACAAATCCCAGAATGCTTTGCAAATGTGTTTGTGCTGACCCCCAGCACTTCTGTTGACATTCATTAGCATCTGCTACCTGTCGCCT
This sequence comes from Periophthalmus modestus, assembly GCA_019594935.1. Taxonomy (NCBI): domain Eukaryota; kingdom Metazoa; phylum Chordata; class Actinopteri; order Gobiiformes; family Gobiidae; genus Periophthalmus; species Periophthalmus modestus. The sequence goes on from JAIEZT010001214.1 coordinate 27,269,449, forward strand.
TACTCAAATTTAATCTAGTCCTTCTGAAAAACATGCAGATATTGTTGTGAAATTTTTCAATAAATATTTAGTTTGGCCCACGACTTTTTTCATCTTGGCCCTCTGTAAATTTGAGTTTGACATCCCTGCTTTAGGGGGAAAACTAAATGTAATAATGTAGGATAAAAAACAAAAAACCTTTTGGTTACTTAAGCTTTAATGGAAACTTTTTGCTTTTCTTTGTAATTCTTCTCACAGGCCTATCAGATTTGGCGACCCTGTGCCAAATACACCACGACGGAAGCAGCTTTGATGTGCGCCTCTTTTCACTCTTTTTGAGCCGGACGTTTTACAGCGGGCTTGTCAGAACTGTTGACTCACCATCACTTATGCGCAGGGTGGACCAGTTCGGAACCAGGTGTCATACAAGTACCAGTGGTTTTCAAAACTCTATTACACAGCTATCTTTCATCACGTCACCCAGGCCTGCCCAGGGCCCGTCTACAACCTGGATTTATGGCATTTTTGTAGATATGACAAAACGTTTGAAAGAACAGTGATATATTTTTGTTGTTGAATGAACTAGTGTTGTCATGATGCAAACCTTTCCAACTAGATTTCAATACCAGGAAAAACCTCAGTACTCAAAGCCAATTTGATACCATGAAAATCAATAAATAACTTTCCTTTTAGGGTAAGAAGTATGCTGGTATGGTGAAATCCTGGGTCCTTTACCATCTAAATATAATATCACAATACTATATAATATGTCATTTTCAACAGAGAATGATTGTAGTTCATATGCAGGCCATATTACTTCTGAAAAATATCAAGAGTTTAGAATTTATTGAAGCATGCTCAAAAGAGTATCTTCATTCGGTACAAGTTTTGGTAGCAATTAATGTCTGGCCTATTGTTTTTAAATTAAATTACAATTTTTCTACAAATGTACTTTTTAAAATTTCTGTTCTTGTTTAATTATTGTTCATATAACAGCTACTTCCTGCAGTTTTTCCTAGGACAGTTTTTATCCCCCTAACTGGTCAACTTATCTGGATATTTTCAGCCATTGATGCTAAGCACTGGACACTAATCTACTCACACTTTGAAGAATGCGTCCACTGAACTGTCACAGATGGAGAATTAAATTAAATTAATAACTACATCCTGCTCAGTTTGATATCTCTTAGAGGCTTGATCAAAGCTAGGCAATTGGTTCCTATTCTAACAAATATGTTTTCTGTGATAAACAGTCTGGCTGATGGAATAATCCTATCAAGGAATAGACCGAGGGAGAGAAAGCATCAGATATATCACTCAGCGCAGATGGTTGCCGCAGCGACCACCAAGCATCTGCATTATTATGGGATTGGTAATCTCATTTCTAGGGTTTGCGTGGAAAGAATTTTTTTTTTTTTTTTCCCCCTTCACGAATCAGGTGCAGACAGGGATAAAGTCGCATAATACAGCAAGAGTCCATCTTCTTCTGAGGGCTTCGGTAACTCCTTGTCTTTCTTTTTTTCTAGTGGAATTTTGGAGTTGCTTGATGCATTTGACATGTGTGTGACAAGGCTGGCTGTGTGCGATAGGGGTTGAAACATCATCTTGAGCTTGCTAGCGTGTGCTCTCTCTCTTTTTTTGTCTTTTCAGATGGGCATTTCACCTGTCTATGTAGTTGCGCTTCTGACATTGCGAATAAAGCCGATCCTAATAAACCTATATCTATGTAGGCGGACTTGGACACACTCACGGCGGATACAAAAACACACAAACCCCGATGAAAACCCGTCTGCCTTCTTCTACACCACTAGCCCAGAGCCTCACCTTGATATCTCCAGCTTCTGTCATAAGTCGGAATTCGACACCAGTGAATGTGTCAGCTTGTCAATTTTCTTTCCAACTGCCTTTGAGTGCAGTCTGGCCATGAATAGTGTATGTTGTTTTGTTTTTCAGATTCCAACTGTCTGCAAGTCTGTTTTTGTTTGTTCCAGAATAACTTGGAGAGGCCTGTACACTCATGTGCATCCTTTAAGAAAACTTTCAGCAGGTGTTGTGTTGTTTAGCCTAAGGTAAAGATTTATCCCTAAAGGTAAATTCGCCAAACTGCCTCACATCACATGCCGTCCCAACTTCTTTTACTTGCTTTTCTGTATCGCTGCCTTGCGTCTAGTCGCTCTTTTTAGATGCAGAGCTCGTTTACCTTGTTTATACTTTCACTATAATGTTATTAGCATTTTATTTAACTATAAAGTGGCATATTTTGGTTTTCATTCTTCCTTCTGCATATATGGACTATTAGGGGTGGAGAATTGCATGTTGTGAATATCGAAAATACACATGGCATTTCACAATAGCCATTGCAACAGTGTTATGAACTTTTGAACGTTTTAATCATCCATGGGGATCAGCAAGTTTAATTCTTTTAGATGTCTTTTATGAATTATGCACATAACCATTTGACATGAGGAACAACAGGGAGGGTGTGTGGAAACAGCGTGGGGAAACAGTTGTGAAATTTATTTGGGCATATAGTTTTATGCCAGTTGCCATTGGATTTACAGGTCGGAATGGAATGCAGCCCAATGAAAGCCACTTTGATCCCACCACCAGGTTGACAGGTTTATTGGAGGAGCTTTGTATGGCACAGGGCATCTTTTATAAGGTTGTGCGGAACCCTTCGGCAGCCTGCGCAAAATCATAAAAATACGAGAAGTCAGCATGCACCTTGGTGGTTCTAGGGGTAGTTTTGAATGCCTTTTCTACTGTCAATGAAAACAAAAAACTCAAATGATAGACTTACAAGTAAAAGATGTTTAATATATACAAAAACAGTTTTTAATATGTGTTGAGATTCTAACAAAAGTCTAAAACAATGTATGGGAATGTTCTGAAAATCTGAAATCAGTTATACTTTATACTATATACTTTTACTTTATACTATATTTGTCTGTTTTGCTCTGTACAGAGGCGGAGGCTTCTGCAGGAGTTGGGAGACCAGAAGATCCCTTTTCTGGGACCTACAGAGCGAGGCTTTCAGCAGCTGGTGAGTGGATCCAGCATCCTAATGGTTCATCTGTGTTGTTAATGTTATAATGGTTATTTCTTTTGCAGTGGGACTCCAGCTACACTGGACTTGTGTTAAGGAGATCTTGTTCACTTCCTGTCGAGCTCCATGCTAAAGTGGAGGCGGCCTTTCTAACACTGAGGAGGAAAGGCTCTCTCCTGAGAGATCTGGTGCGTGTGCGGGATAGGGATGTTTTCACCGCTGTGTCCCGCGCTCTGCTGGGAGAGCCAGGACATACCTACCGTTACCTGGACACACGACTGTTTGCAATTCCCTGGCATAGTGAAGATAATGAACTCAAAGGAGAGACCTGTTGTGACTCAGATTTCAGGGCTGCGTGCAAAGCATTATGGGAGCTGAATAACTTTTTTTGTTCCGATGTGTCTCAGCTCAAAGAAGGAGACAGACTTGTACAAGGTGCAAAAGCTGTGAACACAGAAGTGAAACAAGGGGATGAGGGGGACAGTGAAGACTCCAAGAACAGTGAAGGAGTGGACTCTGAGTCCAGACAGAGTGAGGAAGGAGACACTGAGTCCAAGCACAGCGAAGAGTGGGACATAGAGTCCAAACACAGTGATGAGGGCTGCTCTGGGACTAAAGCAGAGGGCGAATGGGAGACAGGCTCTAAAAACAGCAGTGAGGAGGGCGAGTCCTCCTCACAAATCAAACAATCTGAAACAAGTATTAGTTCACATAGTGAAGCTAAGTGTCCTACATGGGTGTCCAAGGCTGTTTGTGGTTCAGAGCCTAAGCCAGTGGGACTAGAGGACAGTGAAAAACCAGTGGCCCAGCTCAAGCACAGCCTGTCAGATTATCACATTGAAGATAAAGAGAATCGGGAAAGTAGGTGTTCCCCGCCCAGCTCGCCAATTCTGTGCTCTGGCCCAGTCAAGTTCAATGTGACCTTACTAAACTATATGGACCCAGCTGCTATGAGCCAGCTGAAGGAGGAGCCTTACTATGGCATGGGGAAAATGGCAGTCGGGTGGCACCATGATGAGAACCTTGTCAGTCACTCTCCGGTGGCTGTTTATAGCTTTAGCTGCTGTCCTGAACAGAAAGGTAAGTAGCTATAAACAACAGAACCGATATCCATGCATAGGCCCATTAAAACGTGTTTTGACTGTGAATTTAACATAGATCATTAATATGGGTGGTAACACTTTCAAATTAATATTCTGCTTTGCCTCACATCAATATCCCATCAAGTGATCTCATTTGTTTTATAGCAGATCAGATGTGTTTAACCTTGTGCATCTTGGCCCTGCAGCAGCAGTGTGGCATCTGTAGACATGGCCCCTGGTGAGGCGTCATCAGATCCATCTATGTGATAGTGTCAGGGTATTATCAAATGTCACCACCAGCTTGCTGCTGACAGCCTTATCATCAACGTTGCTAAGGGAGATCACAGACATTTGGATGTGAGCTCTTAACACATGCTCAATAGCGTAGCCTAATAAACAGACCTTATCACACTTGCAATCTCATCTCAAATCTTTTCCCCGAGAAATGATCGATGTGCAATTATCTGATATGGAATAATGAGCCTGGCTTTGATAACTGTTCCTAGACTGTAGTGCTATGGCTAATGCGATGTCTGCTAATTATGGAGTGTGAGCTCTTTCAAGAAGCTGATAGTATTTGCCGATGGAGATGATAAAGCATTTGAGTAGGAGAAGACATTCTTCGAGAGAACTTTGAGGAGAGCTGTTTAGAAACAACTCAGAAAACAAATGAACTGTTCGTTACGTATTTTCTAAAGGTGGTGCATATTCTCTAAAGGTGGTTAAGATTTCACTTTTCAAAGATAAGTTCTGTATTGTATTCGTGTCACAGAAAATATTCATCGGAATGCATTTGGCATAAACCGTCCTTACATGGTTTTAAACACCCACGTTACATGCCTAACTTTTTTGACGTTCTCACAAAATGGGCACTTCAGAGATTACTAAAAGGTGCAAGTTGTATAAAGTCTGTACTGTGCAGGTGCAGTGTCAACTGCTTTGACATCCCATTCCTGCTCAACACTTCACAGCTGGACTTTGTTCATTTGGACTTTCTAACCAGAAACACCTGCTTTTTAGGTCTGTTTCAGTGATTTGTTCTAGACCGTTTCAACTCTGACCCTGTGAACACAAGCTTCAAACACTAGACTATCGCACCTTACCGCTCTGAGCAGCTGTGTCTTTTTTAGTTTTGGACGACCCCACAACTTCAGACAGGACAGCACAGAACTAAACTCACACTATTACATCTTTACCTCATGTTTCTTACACTGTCTGATATTACTGTGAACCGAAAGCTAGTGTTAAATCTTAATCCAGAAATGAAGATGCTGTTTTTGAGCCCTATTCCTGGACCTCAGACTGTTTCAGCTGTAGTGAAACGGGTTGTTCTCATCCAAAGGAATTTGCCTTGAATGAGTGTTTTCCGGCACCACGATGATCCTCCACCATTCCCGAGGCCTGAGGGAGTGCTGTCATTAGCCGGCTCTCAGCGCACAATGGCTGGAAATTAAGTTACTATTTATCCGTGCTGAGCAAAGGAAAAGGCAGCTGTGGGGCAGAGAGGCCCAGAAAGACTTTAGTATTGATTTTTCTGAAGGGTGTTGGCCAGCCGAGCCAAATCTTGTTTTCTCCCTGTGCCTTGTAAGAATGGAAGGAGAAAGGAGAGCGGAGAAGGCGGTTACAGAGACAGGAATATCAGAGCATACCAGCTGACCAATAATACACTCTAAATAATATCAAGGGCTTTTATCTGACTCTTTTTACTTGCACAGCATAATGATAGCATAAAGATCCTGTACTTACAGCCAATGTGATCACAAGAACACAGATTCCATTTGCTCTGCTAAGTGATTTTTACTCAGACAATGGCAGACATCTTCTGACCATTGTAAAAGTGGTGTGGATTAAATCATAACACCTTTTACTATTTAAAGTGCTACATATCTGATATTGATGTTTTTTTTTTTTTCTGTAAAGGTCAGGGGCGTTGCACATGTTTTATCTGGAGAGCACTTAATCCTATTGCATTACATCAGAAAGTACAAAAATGTATTAGCTTTTGCTTTGTGTTGCAAAAAGTTGGTCAGAATGTATATAGAACTATGACTTTCTATGACTGAAATATGAATGTAAATGTAATTTGCAGTGAGTTGGGTGCTTTGTGATTGACAGGTGAGAGCAGCGAAGGAAGCAGCAGTGAGAGGTCCTTCTGGAGAATCGGGCTGAAAGTTGCCTGGGACATCCACACCCCAGGCCTAATACTGCCGCTCGAGTCCGGGGACTGTTATTATATGAGAGGTAATAAAACCACACAAACAAGATCAATGCATGCACTTCTTCAATAGGTTTGGGCCATATGAAGTCATAACATTGGAATCTCCATCTATTTAAAATTGAGTCGTCAGGCAGGTCGGAATTCTTCAGTAAAATTTGTTTGAGTTTGCCATCAAATTCAGATATGCATGGTTAATATCTCTGTAGTTGCTGAACCTTTCCACAACAATCCAGAAGTGTCCAAAAGGGTATTCTCTGTCAGTTGAATCCTTAAAATTAGTAAAAAAAAAATATATTAAAATGAATAAAAATTATGTGGGGCAACATTTGTGGACTTTCTGTTTCTGTTTCAATTCCAAAAGCAATCCCAAGCCCATAAAATTGTATATGCTCCAGCCCTCCATGTGCCCTCCATACTTTTTCTTGTACTTTTGCCTACTCCCTTTGCCTTTTGTATTTTTGCCTCACTTAGCACCACATCGGCTTGGTATTTGACCGAAATTGATGGAAAAATAGTGATGATGTGTCTGAGTGAGCTGTGTGCAAGAAAGACACTTTTTTAGCAACTTTAAGGTCCCATGTAATGACGTGTGGAGAGGTTAGGAAAATGTTATGTTTTTGAAGTTTTGACCCAGTGCTGACTAAGAGGACAAATGACCAGTCACAGGAGCGTAAATCATAGTTTAATGGTTTGGACGGCAGTGATAGACACCCCGATCCCTTTCTCTTTGACCCTCTTTATGCTTCCTCATTATTTTGTCTAAGTGTGAGGGCATGTATCCACAGCATGCAGCAGCTGGAAATGTTCAGATGGATCAGAAGTTAGGAAGTTAACCGGGTCTTAGATTTGTTCTTTTAAGGACAGCTTGCATGGTTTTAACAAATGGGAGGATAGTGAACTGTCACTGAAACAATAATTTTGAACTATTTAAATAAAAGCAGACCATTAATATAAGGCTAGGCAAGTTTATTTTTAATACTCAAATTCAAGGTGCTTTACAGTATAAGAAAGACATTAAAATCACAATACAAACACATATAAACATAAATAATCATCATAAAATTAACAAAAGACAAGAGTTCAGAGTAAAAACATTCAGTCATATGCACAGCTAAACAGAATCATTTGAACTGTATCGATTGTATTTTTAACATATATCATTGTTAAAATAAATTGAAATTACTCAGTACATTATATATTCATTCATGACAGAAGATAATTTTTTTTCTTCTTTTGTTCTCTTTTAGTAATAGCATTTTATACATAGGAGATTGACCTACTATAATATGCCAGTAAGATACATAATCCTTTACTGCTGCCTCTTTTAACACAAACCATTGATTAAGATTTAGCTTGTGTTCAGCTCACAGTTTCCTCACAGATTATATTAAATACATGCTTGCACATAGACATTAGACAGTCCTGTCCCAGAAAAATAACATGATTAATATTGTCAGCACTATAACTTACCAATTCTTGGAAAATCGGTTAACTGCAATTTCTTAAGCGCTTCCCAACTGGATGCAATGCTTTATGAAAGGATGTTTACCCTTTTAGAGCACTATAAGCAACGTTTTGCATTGAGGCAAGCAGTTTTTCATGTCCTGACTTGAAGACATAACAGTAAACCAGGATACATTTCACCTGTATCCCAGTGACATACAGCCCATCATAAGTAGTTTTGTGGTATTAGACGGAAAGTACAATATCATATAACCACACGCACCATAATGTCTTTTTACCACATTTTGTCGCCGACTGCCCCTTTGAACTGCTAATGTCTGAGCTGCTGGAGGCAAATTGAATCACCATCATTTCCACCCAAATGGAATTTCACTGGTTAAAAAAGAACAATGCAAGTCTTGACACCAGGCCTGTTCAATAATCTGATTTCCAGCCCCGAATGCACAGGGGGATTGAGGAAAAGAGTTGACCCAATATATTTAAAAGCCTGCTTCCTGGAAAAGGAGGACAAGTGGCAGCAGGCGCAGGGGTTGAAAGAAAGATAAATATTTATTACAGTTATCGAGTTTGCCTCTACTCCCTCCTGATCTCACTGACGCATCAGACGCGCCAAGAAAAGAGCAGATTGATGGAGATAATTTGTTATTGGATATAAACAGTTTTAAAGACGCAGAGTAATTCTGCCCAGAGACGTAATCCTTCACAATCTCATCAGGGTGAAGAAAACACCGGCAAGTTGTTTTGTTTGTCACCATCTTTTTTCCCTTCCACCAAACAATAATATCTTCCTTCCAAAGCATTTGGCTGTTTGACTTTCAAATCACAGGCATTAGCCAGTGTACTCTTGCTCAAGGCGGGTGTAAATATGCACATGTGCTGTGAATGACAGCCCTGTCATGGCTAAATTAATTATTGGTATGAGGCAAATAATGGCAGGGCTGCGAAACATCTATACACACAAAGAAACACATGGAGGGATACACTGGAAACAGCAGTAAGGCCTCTGTGTAAAGCCCCTGTGATATTGGACAAATGTTTGCTGGTGTGGGTCCTCCATCTTGACAGATTGAGCACTATCTGGTTTTGTTTGGTAATTAAAATTATGGTACAATGCAGCTCAGTCTATTTGAATCAAGACTGGACCAAGTGCAATCTGTCTGGGAGTACAAGATGACTTAGTTGTCATATTCATTCACGCCGCACTTTTCATCTGTCTTTACATTCAAATTATTACTATTTCCTTGTGCTTGATATTATTGTTCTTGTTGTGTTTACCAGATGACCTGAACACCACCCATCAGCACTGTGTCCTTGCCGGAGACACGGCTCGTTTCAGCTCCACACACAGAGTGGCCGAGGTGAGAAACCAACATGTCTAGAAGAGGCCAGCATGCTGTCTGGTCATTTGGCCTTTGTAATGAGGTCAAAACCTAGTAGTAAAACAGCCATCTGTGGCAAATTTAACATTGGTAAAACATAAAACATTGTGACTTTTGAATAAATGAAACAGCTTTATTGTAAATGTACAAACTATACATTTATAAAACACATTTTCTTATAGATTCATGCAGGTCAAAAATCCTCAAAACATAAACAGCAATATAACAAATCAATAAAGCATGCAATTGTTAGAAAAGATCAGTTATATTTGTACTGAGAGTTTAAAAAAAGTATGTTTCTTCACACCAGTGTTCAAGAGGGACGCTGGCCTACATCCAGACGCGGTGTCAGGAGGCCCTGTCCAACCTGCGCACAGACCCAGAGACAGGCTCCCACAGCCTGCTGGCCCTTCTGCCCACTACACTGCAGCACTGTGAGGAGATTCACAATGAGGTACATACACAAGCCAACAACTTCACCTGTGACTCTACATGTGTCATTGGACGTGAAAGTATTTTTAAAGAGACTACACATTTGCAGCACATAGTCCAATCATATGAAACAAATGACATTGTTTTACTAGTTGGACTTAGTTTTATATTTCTACAGTTATTCAGTTCATTACGTTTTCATCAAAACAAAGGAAGCTGCTGAGTTCCACAGGACTTTTTCCCCTTTTACAGTAATTGTCAACCATTATACATAAGTTTTTCTAGTCACCTTGTAGCAAGCTTCTTCTATAAATGGAAGATTTCAAACTCATTGCCTTTCTTTACCTACATGGTTGCTGTTACTCCTGGTAATGCCTCCAATATGAAGTCCAGGTTGCTCTAATTTGTCCTGGCCTGTGATGGATTGTAAGGCAATAGCCTCTCCATATGTTATCTAAAGATGGAGTCATGACCTGCTCCATTCACAAACCCCTTTTCACACACAACAATGAGTGATGCTGGCTTGGGATTCTGAGGGATAGAGGGAGGTTAAAAAAGAGCAACACGAAGGCCGTAACCAGCCCCCTGTGCTGGCTTGCCACAGGCCAACAGTTAATGTACCACTTCCCCTCTCCCCTTTGCACCCTTGGGCTCACAGCGCACATCTTGGATGATGCCAGCACCCAGACCCACAGCAGGGATTCATGACAGATGAGCCTGACGTAAGGTTGTTTAAAGGTTGTACACCATATTAATTATTCAAAACCACCCAATAATAAGGGAAGTAGTGTCAGGAGGAGCACACTTCCAGCTAGGCTTGCATATTGGTCTGGGCCACATAAGGCTGCTTTATTTATTTGCTATTTATAAAAGAGCAGGTGTGCGTATGTATGCGCAAGTGTTTAAGTAGGAGGGGGGCTCTCTGGGGTGCAAGCTTACCCTACCTGGCACTCGCAATGATCGATGTGGCCATTTGTTTTGAGTTGCCCATGAGAACGAACACCCACTTAATGATGTATTGTTGGTGGAGTTATTTATGATGGCGGCCCACTTTGGTGCTTGGCGGGTGCACATTGCGCAGGTCGTGTTTGACATGGACAACCAAGAAGTGAACAAGCCTGAGACGCACGAGCAGGCTGACCCGAACACCACCTTATGGGCCATTCCTTAAGAAGTGCTAAACAGCCAGATTGCACCTGGTGACGTGCCATGGATGCTGTGCAACCTGGTGCAACGGCAGGAGGAAGGAGGAGGAAGAGTGTGACACTTGTCACAGGATGTGGGCAGGTCTGACGATGATGAAGATGAGCATTGCCTTCTAAGGAAGAGGGTTTGAAGAAGTGGCAGAAAAGTAGCAGGTGATGAGAGTCATCCTCAAGAAAGAAGAAAAGTCCTGATCCCACCTGTTTGTTAAGCACTGTCCCTCACAGCCTTCTTTTTAATGTGGCCCCCGTCCTAGGAAGAGCATGGAGGGGTGTGCCATAGCATTGCCACGTGGCCCCCATGTGCATGTTTGCCTTTGAAATGCTAATACCAGACGCAAATGTCTTGTCTCATTTAAAGCCACTGTGCCACTTCCCAGGTGGGTGTGTGACAGAGTGCCCTAAGGGACCCCTCTAATGATGCTAGTCCCCAACAGTAAATATTGAAGGGAGGGATGCTTTTCCCACATGTTCAGACTGAAAGTAAACTGTGGGGAAACAGTAGTGTCTGACCTTGTAGTGTCCTGTTTTCGAGGCCATAGTATCTCCCCAGGCTCCCAGGTCTGTCTTCAGAGCACTAGCTGTTTTAGTTTCAGATGCCATTGTAATCTCTATGAATCTCCCAACACATGCGCTTTGTCTACATTTTTTTTTTTTTTAAACATTAAATATAATGGCAAGAAAAGTGACATTTTATTTGTAGAAGGCACAGTGTATAAATCAGTACTTTCTACGAATGTGGAAATTAGCTTTAGTTTTTGTTTCTAAATGTGATGGTGGAAAATATTGTCTAAATGTACATAACAGAAATACAGAATATGACATTTTTATACCTTTTCATTACATACATGTGACAAATAAGAGGTTAATATGTCTTATGCCTTGTGTGATTCAAGTGATGGATTGTAAGCCAATAGGATTCTTTGTCATCTCAAGAAAAATAACTATAATGTGTTCTTAATAGTGTTTGCTTATGTGTACTCCACAGTGGCAGTTTCATGAGTGTAAATGCTCAGTTTTTACAGTGAGTCTGGGGGACTACTTTTCCAGACTGAAGTGAGAGAAAAAGTAAACAGAGGAGGGCAGAGTGGGATCGATCCTATTCTCATCAGTTCCCACCTCAGGGCTCTGGTCCGGAAATTGATTTGACCCGCTGTGGGAATACTGTGAAGGTTTGGAAAAAATGTGCCTCATTAAATGGAGGAGAAAACGTTGTTGCTTGCTTTAACTCCAGAGTTGCCATGGCGGGTGGCCGGGCGTCTAATGTGGGCCTAATGTGTAGTTAGTATGTCCATCACCTGTAGAGATGACAGCAAGTGCCACAGGGGAGCCACTAGCCTCTCTCTCACTCACCCATGCTGTCTAAGAGAAAAAACTATCCCTAACAACCGCACTCTTTTTCGCACCTGTATTCGATCTGTCTGCAGGAATAAGATGGCATTTACTTTGGGTTCCTCTCTTGGTAACTCACAGCTGGGTGGCCGGGCTCCAAATGCCACAGTGGCTGCACTCCTCTGTAGCTTGCTTTGGGTTGGCTGTATCGCTGCACAGTAGGGGACAGGCAGCCATGTCAACTTAAAGTGGAGACACAGGTCAGATTCTCGTCACTAAAGGACAGGCGGACAATCAGAGGGATAGTAGGAGGGACAGAGAGAGGGGAAGGGGATGTCCGATATCGGCGCTCCGCTCTTTGTTGTGTGTTTGAGCTGTAGTGATCGAAGGGGAGTGGATTTGGTGAGTATTGAAGGGACCATAAAGGATGACATTTCTTTGAAGGGTGGCTTGTATGGAGTGACTGAGGGGCTGCTGAGCACTGCCACTGGCTGTGTATTTTTCCTGACATGCCCCAGTCCTTGCATGTCATCCCCGCTGTGATCAGAGCATTTGAAAGCAAATGGCAGGAGGATTCTGTGTACCCATGGCTGCCACTATTGAGGTGGTTTTTCAGTTTGTGTCAACTAAAGAGCTGGAAGCTACTTAATGACATTAAACTGTACTAGCGGTCTAATAAAGACAAGTTATGACATATTTTATCATTTTTGTTGTGCTCTGATGGTTCAATAGTGTTAACCAGAACAGTGCGTTTTCTAATACAAGCAATCTCTACTAATCAAATACTGGAATAAGGATTTTAGTATGTTCACTTATATACTTTTTGAATTCAATTCATATTTTTAAAGCATGTGATAAAAGTAAACTGAAAAGTAGACTGATATTTTTTGTCAAGATTGTGTTCAGTAAAAATAATAACACCAAACAACAATGGCATAATGTTTAGTACACATGCTTGAACCTTGTTGTGACATTTCGGCAGCTCCAGAAGGGATTTGCTGTGCTTTGTTTCTTGCAGTAAACAAAATAGTTTTCAGAAAACAACAATAGCTGCCTTTGTCCTTTCTTGATATGAACCCCTTTATGCAAGTGGATTCTGTGTTGTACAGTTGTCTGCGTCAGGCAGAAATACAGCAGGCATTGTTTTGGGTGGAAGATGCTTTGTAGGACGTTTTGGGGGTGGGCGACTACAGGCTTTAGTTTCTTGGTGGCGGCAATTGGGGCAATCTTTGACACACAGAGTCACAGTGGCAGAGGTACGCAGACGCCAACAAAGGGATCACACACCTGTGCAGACAGATACACTCATACGCATGCTAGTGCTATGGCATCAACATAAACATGCAGACGCAAAGACGCACTTAGCGACGAGATAGGCCACACCTGGCTACATGAGGCTTCCTTGCGAGGATTAAATCAGCACTTCAAAAGCACAGGAAACAAAAACACTCCCAGCGGAGGAGCGGCTCAGCAGCAGAGACTGTCATTTCCAGACGGAGCAGGGAAAGGCACAGAAAGGGAGGGATGAGGAAGAGGCGAGGAAGAAGAGGGCGGAGTTTTCAGGTGTGCTCTGTCTGAGACAGTCTGATCTGTGTAAGGACTTTGATTAACTACTATCAGTGAGCTGACCAACTTTATTCATGAATTTTGCTGAAACAGATGTTGAAATTTTCGGTGTATTTTATATTGTATTTTGATATTTGAAATCTTTAAAAATAATAATACACAAAAGTCATATTTATTTATTATATTATTAACATTTTCACATAAACATGCATTAAAATAGTATCCACTAGTTTTTCATTGAAAATTAAAATATGGATATCTAAACTAAAACTCTAAAACTTACTGAACAAATATAGAATAAAAAAAAAAAAATATATATTCAAAAGAAAAAAACCCCAAAACAAAACACAAACCAACAAAAAAATCACTTCAAAATCATACATTCATTTGTTTTTATATAATTTGTAATTTATGTTGTAGAGCACAATAATAATATTTCATTTGGTAAACTGTTGTTTGTGCACACACACAGGTGGAGTTTGAGTGGCTGCGGCAGTACTGGTTCCAGGGCAGGCGCTACGCTCGCTTCTGCAGCTGGTGGAGCAGACCCATGGAGCAGCTGGAGAATGACTGGAGGCTTATGGAAACCATGGTAGGCCGCCTCAGACACAGTGTACACAGAAATAGACATATTAGGGCTACACGTGTTATTTTGTTCAAACGCTGTAATTTCCAGGTTACACCATTATATAAAATTCCTCCACTCTTTGAAGTGAGACAAATGACATTATTTAAATCCCAGACTCATTTTTAACATGCTTTTACTTGTGCCTCTTATACAAACTACCTAATGATCTACTGGCCAAAAAATCTCCCCTTGAGCAAAATAGCTCTTTATAATGACTTGATATATTGTCTGACTTCTTGCCGTAACACATTATCAAGCCCAGAGTGTGTCATACTTTTTAACTAAAGCCTCATACAACCTTTATTACAAGGAATGCAGGCACGCAGCTATTAGTCCGACACCACTATAAAGAAATCAGTCATAGAAGACAGATTATTATGATACCTTAGTCACAGACACACTGTACTTCCCTGTCTTTCCAAAGAGTGTGTCCATGGAGGCCTTTGGAAAACAGCAGGGGGCACTCTTGCATCACTGTGTAGGCTTGCATCTCTCATCTCTCCCTCTCTCGCTGGCTTTTCCCTCCATGCCGTTGGTCGGGCCCTGCTCCCGCTGTCTCTGGGAGCTCTCTGTCTCTGTCAGTGTCGGCCGCTGAGCAGTAATCACATCTAATGCTCAGGCGGGGATAAAGACAGGAGGCTAGAGGAGAAGTGCACTGCGCGGCTGGCTCACTCTCTCCTCTCCGCGCACTACAGCAGCCTGAGTATATGGGACTGTGTGTGTGTGTGTGTGAGTGTGTGTGTGCAGACTAGGGGGGTTCAAACTCATCTCCGGCTCCACCTTAAGGCCCTCGATGAAGTGTGCAATTCGGACCTGTATTTAGAAAAGGGCAGTGGTGAAATGTGAGGTCTTTTTTTCGACCTGTCATCACTTTCTAATAGGGCAACCTTACTGTATAATCAAATACCTGGGCCCATAAAGACTGGAATTATAGTATGTTAAAATGTATAGTGAAATAAGAATATTGAAGAATATTTTTTGAAAGCACAGATATTGCACGTTTATTTTAAATGCACTTCTAATTAAAAAAAACAACAAAAAAACCAAACATAAATCTTAATAGTTTAGCTATACCAACAAAGATATTTTATTATAATTATATATAACCTGCAATTATGAACATATAATGATACACTGTTTATAGCTGAATGATGTTTTTTAATGTGTTTGCACTACGATTTGTGAATTATATTGTTTACTAAAACTAATTTGGTACATTGCTCAGTGCTTCCAATAAGTTATTAGATAGAAACCACAAAATGCTTTATTGAAAATACACTTTGCTGTTATTAAACCAAATTGAACCATACATTATATCTGCTATTGATTTATACCCAACTCAATTATTCAAATAGCATCAAAAGCAACTGTTTCCCTGTGCACAAATGCATATCGAACCCGCTCAAAAATAATAACACAAGCGGATGCATAAATATAATGATTCACTATTGTGATGAAAGGCAGCATTATTGCTCTCACAAGCAATATTTACATACATGCATCGACCAGAGCCAAAGCACTTCAGAGATGTGACTTATAGATTTTTTTTCCCCTCTCACTGCTTTAGATAGCTCGGGCTACTGGGCCATTGTTAAATTAAAACACAATTCCTATGATTACTTTTACGCATTCAGACTTTATTATTACATCTATATTCTCTCATATTTTACATTTTGAGACTGGCAACTGACAGAATAATTCAGGGAAATATCAGTGACCCGCTAAGTGCATATGCGGTTTATTTTCATTCGATTTTCTTTTCTCGCTCGCAGAGTTTATTTTAATACTAGCGCCATTTTTTATTTGTCGAATCTGATTTTATGGTGAGTATTTTAAAAATAATAAAATACGTGTCTTCAATAGAGTTTATAAAATTACACAATGTTTTACTATGCGTGAGACTGTAGCAATAAAAAACACATTGTCTTTTCCTGCCAAAATAGTAATATTAACAGCAAGTCGTAGTTGTCATATTTAGCACACAGCGGTATGGGATGCGCGGGCCTATGTATGCATTTGTTAGTTTGTTGAAGGAATATTGAGGGATGGGGGGGCAAGCTCCTGTTTATGGATACCGTCTCCCTGGGGCTGCCTCTCTTCAGCTCAGCCTGTTGTCATGCAAATGCTCACCCTTCCATTTGAATGACATTCTGATAAAATGCATCAAATAAATAAATGAATATCTTGGACAAAATAGGTCCACTTGCTCTGTCTCTCTCACCATAACGGGCATGATGGCTGATTTTAAACAAAGGGCTTCTGAATAATTTGTCTGTATGTAGGGTCTGTCTATAGGCTTTACCTTTAAGGGTCTTCTCTCCCTGGTGATCATGGGTGCTGAAGTCTGTTTAGAAGCCTCCATCTTGCCGCTTTGCTTTCCCCTAGGACACTGCTATCACCATGATCATACACTGGTGACATTTCTTTAAACTAGCAACAATGAATAGCTTCCGCCTGACTGACAATAGACTTAGAGCCTTGGTTTTTATGCAGAATATTTTAAATACCGGTGTGGTATTTTTTATCTCTTCGATGCGGTGGGGAGGACGACAGCGGTGGGCCTTGCAGTCTTTTTTTCACCCGTCCTGTTGTTGTATGTGTGTCTGTGCAGGCGCTATTGATGTTAATGTATGCACTCGCCTTGACTTTAATTGATTTAGCCGCGCCGCTTGCACAGTACAGCTCTTTCCCTAATTTGTCACTTTTCTGACTTCTGTAGCCGCTCATCTCGCGACTTCAAAAGCTAGCGTGGATGCAAAGAGATTTCAATGCACTCCGTCTCTCCCTGGCTTTTTCCCTTTCTCTTTATGTTCCTTCTTTCTCTTGTTCTCCTGCACAGTTTCCTCCTCATTTGACAGCAGAACGTGCCTCCTCGATGGAAACCTTTTCAACGCATATCAAGGAAATTAATCTACTTTCATAATAAACGGCATCGGCACACATGAATACATTTGTATACTTCAAGATGTACAAAACAGGAAGTAGTCTCAGGGCCGTGTCTCCCTCTCCTATGTGCTCCCGGCCTGTCACTTTGTGTTTTCCTATGGTTTGGTCATATACCTACACATTTACGCTATGACATATTATTTCTTCCTCATTGTGTGACAAATTGTGGGTTCTCTGATTTATAATAGAGGCGGGGTCTTGCCGGGATGCGCTTAGTGACCATTTCATCTTCTTCTCTCACTTTAATAAGAGTCTGCGGGAACACTCTGGGGCTGCTGTGGAGGGCTGCACTGCAATCATACACTGACTAGCCCGGTGCCATCGATAGCTGATTAGGTTATTGACCTGGCGTGTGAAGAGTGGCTGCGAGGGGAGAGGGAGGGGCGTGCGCAGTAGGGACAGACTGTAGACACACATGAGGAGGTGCACGAGGAGGTGGGAGGGTGAAGAGGCTTGTGTGTGTTGGGCTGGGGGGTCAATGTAAATGTTATTGCCTTGTGAGCTCATTTGATCAAAGTCCTGGAAAGGTTAAGCGAATCCAATCTGGTTTTGTATGGCAGAGTGGAGACACAGGCGCTAGGGAAGAAACCCCCAGGACGGAGAATGGATTATCATATTGGCGTTGGAGTAGCAGGGGCCTCCGACGGACAGTTTACCCTGCCCGTAATGCGTTTAGACAGCAATTGGCCTTAATAACCTTTATTGACTTCAGCGGGTCAGTGCCAAGAATCTAATTATCAAAGTGTATCAATTTCATTGGAGTTTAGAGTTGCACCGCTCAAAATAATTATTTTAAGGTCGGGCTGGGGCAATTAATCCCCTCTCCACTTATTTGATGGCTTTGTAAAACATAATAAATGTTATGGTTTCTGGTGTGTGCTTCACTGTAAATAATTTCAGGGAGCATTTTTTGTAATGTATTATTTGGGGAGCTTGCCATATTGATTAGATTAGAGGAGAAAAAGGGCAGTTTGCCGGCAAAAAGGCCACAGCTGAATCATGTCGAATAAGTTTACCAGCATATTTCCTCTCCTCCACTCGCTGCTTTACTCACATACCCAGGCAATTTTATACCCACTTTATATGCACACATGGAAGCCAGATTAATTATAACTGTGAACTAAGCAGTAAACTGTTTAAAGACCCCCTTTTATTGCTCATTATGAAACCATTTATTATGCTCTTATTTTCAATCACACAATGTTTATGCATCATATTGTTTTGCATTTTTAAGTCTATACCATGCAAATAGGCTTATAGATTTATTATATTCTCTGTGGAAGCAATTGGCACACACAACTGCTGCGCTGGTTTGTGCACTGGGGGTAGTGCCGTGCGAGTTTGTCCACAGTGTGAATAGAAAAAGTAAATGCATACACAACCACACACTAGTTTAGCCTTCGCTGACAGTCAATACGAGCTGTAACCTGTTTTTTTTATTATCACAGGACATAGATAAAGGCCTAATCCACACGTTCATTATTGCACGGCCTTGTTTACCTGTGGCTTGCATGCGCTTCCTATTTAACAAAAACTGCATGAAAACGAAATTACCCAAAGATTATTGTTATTATTTATTTAAAAAGGAAATATACAGATGATGATACATTTCACATTATGCCGCCGCTTGTGTTTTGAAATATAAAATGAATAGGACTGCGAGGCGACAGCGATGGGGAGAAAGTGTAGCCGTGCGAAGGTATTTTGCAATTCTCTTTGAAGTCCCCATTGAACAGGGTAAGCTGAATTTTTCGGCAGTGCCTGATAGTGTTGTGCTTAAATGCTTAAAGCCCTTTAGAGAATTTTCACGGGCAGATACGCGGTGGCTTGAAGGGAGCGTTTATGTTACCTGGAGCCAATGCAGCCTGCAGCTTTGTACCTAAAGGTGTACAGCGCCTGTGAATGGAATCCCGCTGAGGTTTGTCTATGACAGAATCTCTCCACAACATCGCGCTCGCCGGCATGGGACAAAGAGCTACCAACAGCTTTAACCCTGTCACTCCTCAGCACGGGACTTAATGTACATAAACAGACAAGGATACAAATCTACGACTGCTGGGCTAATAAATATGTGTGTTTTGATTAGCGAGTTACAAGCACCGCTGAAGCTGAAAAGAGCCATTATTGAAAACTAATGACAATATTGTGACATTGTAACTTTGTTGTAGATGAGATAATGAGTCCGAGATGAGACTCTTCTGTTTTTTGGTCAGTTGTTTTTCATTCATCTGCAGTGGCTCGCTTTAAAGTTGGAAGATCAATGACAAAATACCTTTTGTTTCTGAAAAAATAGGGCTACGTGTGATACCAGCTGCTTAAATATGTGTGAACAAAATATGCATAAAGCTTTATTTGAACACAAAGTGGGTTAATATTATATCCACTGCAGTAAAACAGGTTTGTGGATGAGTTTTTAGTACATTTTAATTCTTTAATTTTGGGAATATAATCAAAACTGGCCCAGAAATAGCGTTTTTCATGCATCAGCTGTGCAAACAATATTGGTCCATCTCTAATTTGACCCCAGAAAATCCACAAAAAAATCTTAGTGAAGTTTCGCCATTTAAAAAAAAAAGTTTGTCTTGCTAAATGTCTCCCAGGTTGCACAGGAGACAGCTGAGAATACACAGTGTCAGACACGTACAGCAGATGCACACACAATTGCTTGTAATTGCTCTTGTTGTCAGAGTTGATAGTGTTTTACTATACATTACTGTCTGTTGGAGCACAATGCCCTTCACCGGCTCATCTTTTCTTCTTTAACGCAATTCCTGGCGGAGCACTTTCTCATTGGAAATGATTAAAACGATTCATCATATAGTGTATGTGTGTAATTATTTCTCAATCACAGGATGTAAGTCATTGTCTTGCGAGCTAAGGTGTAGAGAGGTACAGCGTGTTCGCCGTAACAATAGACCAGAGCTGACTTGTTTAGACCAGGAGATGATTAAATTTGGAGCATATTACAGGAACTTAGCCATCATTGACTTTCTGTCCGCCCTATGGCTACACCGTGTAAACCACCAATAAAACAATACTGCAGCTTGACGTCACTGCCATTAGCTCATCTCACAAACATACACTATATTGTTATTGTTCACAACTGTCAGCTTGGCTTACACCTTCACAAAAACGGGGGCGGGATAGCATTTATTGACACCAGTTTGGATAATTTATTTTGTTTGTGTTGACAGCGTTTTTTTCTTACAGTATCAGCGCGCTTTGAAGGCGGCTTCTCTCGTCTTCTTAGAAAACAAATGAGCACTTTACAGAGACTGATCTGCTTTATCCTCTTAGCCGCTCCCTCAATCCCCACGTTTATTTATTTACTCACTTATTTACTTATTTATTCATTTACTTACCCCTGTATGGATTTGGCTTGATCCCCCCCTCGCATCTTCACCACTCAGAGCTATTCCCCTTTCGCTATTTCTCTCTTTCTCTCTCATCCTTGGCCCCGATCAGCAAGATAAGGCTTCAGAGGAGGGGAGATAACATCCATTAAAGTGGTAAAGAGGAATTATGGGGCAACCCAGATTAATCACTGCTCGGCTTAATCGCATTCAGAGCGGACGGCGGGGGTTAGCTGCGGGGCCTAGCTTCTTCCTGTGTCATACCAACACTCAGAGAAGATGCAAAGAAGTAGCGTGCGCTTGGAAAAGTGCCTTGATGGTGGGGAAAAGTATAAAAAGATGAAAGCGAGATTTCAAGAGCATCTCACAGCAAAGTCCGCCCCTCCTGCGGCTGACTACAGACATTAGCGCTAACCGGCTCCTGACGTATAATTATAACAACACTTTGATCCAGGTGTAATTGTTTACTCTCGCAGGCAATCGTGTCAGAGCGGGAGGAAAGAGGAAGACAGAGGAAATTATGACAATGATCAGACTCTAGAAGCGAAGAAAACAACCTCTTCGATGTATATGTTTCGCTACAAGATGATCACACTGAATATTAAATCTATAAGTGCAGGTCTTTCATCAGAAAGTGTGTAGGTGGATGTAGCAATTGTTGCATGGTATTACAGCCATTTGGTGAGTAAAAATCAGAGGTAGATCGAGTTAACTAAAAAAGAAAGTAAAAGTACTTTAGAAATGTAAGCGTTGACATGTCAAACTTAACTCAAAATTAAGTAAAAAGGAATAGTACTACTTGTATTCAGGTTTTACTTTTTACTGTACCTTTTAGGTTACTTTGTGCTTATAAGTAGAGCAATGCTAACATCCATAATTGCTATAAGTATTATCAATATATATATTAAAAAGAAAAATAAATAAATCTGTAAGTATGTGTCCAATAAGTCCACATAAAAAAACAAAAACAAAACGGGGTGACAGTAGCACCTTTAGAATGTTCATTCTCTGATCCAAAGGCTTGCGGTTCGAATCCCGCTCTCGACCTAAACACCATTCGTAGAGCGTTCAGGTCCACTGACTCACAGTTTGGTGGTGCGATTGCTCCCATAGATGAATGCTGTTGTTGTGCCCTTGCGCAAGACACTTAACCCACCTTGTGTGTCTGAATGGGTGAGTGGTTCCTTGATATAAAGCGCTTTGAGTGCCTTGAAGGTGGAAAAGCGCTATATAACACTGTGACCATTTACTATTCACATCTCTAAAATAAAATTAAGCTGTGCAGTACATGAACAAAAAAAAAATGATGACAACAATATAAAGACATCAAGATTTACCCCCCCCCCCCCCCCCCCACACACACACACACACACACAATGATGTACGTAATACCCCAACACCTTCACTAATTCGTCACAATCACTTGAGTGACGAACGCATTAAAACCTTCTTTGTAAACACCAAGGAGATAAACTAGGTTAATCCTGGAAGGAAAGACACTGTAAAATTGTTTGATGCTTGATAGTCCCTGAATAAAAGGGCTGGTGATAAAGAGATGTTCGTAACAACAGGTCTGTAAACAGGTGGAACAGGAAGAGATAAGAAAGGGATCAGCATACTCATTTGAATGCTGTTTAGTAATAACTTTAAATGGTTTCCGAAATATTACGAAAAAGTTAATTACCTTGAGCTGCTTGATTTTGTGGTTTGGCCTACTTGCACCTGTCATGGTTTTAATTACTTAATGGCACCTTGCATAGCTATAACTGTGGTCACAAGTATTTTTGATGGATTTGACAACATCAGAAAAGACAGAGTAAATCCCTCCTTTAATACACATTGTACTTGATAATTTACAGGGTAGCTTTGTGTACCAGGGCGTGTTGTGAACTCGCACTCATCATTCCACATCAATACAATGTCAGCAGTACTAGTTTGCATTTTATAAAGCATGTTTTAAATGGTTTAACCGATTTTATGTTTAGTCTCCGCCCTCGGTACGAACAAAGTAGTTTGCAAAATAATCTTTACAAATCCAGGAACTGTTTTAAATGTCCCGCAATTAGTCATTAAATGGTAATAATTCATGCATCCAATGAATGAACAGTAATGAACTGTGGAAAGAACAGTAAGTATGCTAAAGCGTACTTTAATATGCACTCACCCTTCAATCTAATAAACTTATAGGTCAAATTGGATCTGGAACAGTAATGATTGCCAAGTGTCAAGAAACCCTGACTGATAGGATTAACATATAAGCAGAATGAAGTAAAAAAATAAAGCACGTTTAGGCTTAGTTGTGGTGACGCTGGTGAGCATCCTTGCAGACGCACTTTCACTCTCCCTTTTCTTAGATAGTGCATCTGATGGGTGGTGTTAAATGGGTGAGATGTAGGACAGTGTAATTAACGCTAGTCCTTTAGCAAACTCCGCCTTGTTCCGCTGGGAGTGCCAGATATAGCGCTCATTAATTCCTATTTGTGTGTAATGAGAGGGTCATGTTGGATGTAATAAATGGCTCTTTTATTTGGGCGAGAGCTGCAGGGCGGCATCCTCTCCTGGCTAACAGTCTCATAAACACCTCTTAGCAGCGCTCATCAGACTCCCTGGGTGGGGAGCGCTCACGCAGGGGGAACGCTACACTGTTAATGTGGTGGAAGTCAGGTGTGCTTTGAGACTCAAGGGCTATTTATTCTTCGCTAACTTCAGATGACAACAGTAATAACAAGGCTTAATCACTATTCTCAGATGATTCACATCTTAACTAAAATAATTGCTTGGGTTCCTTATTGCATAACCCCCGGATTCAAAGACACATAATAACCCATTAGCATTCCCACATTTACAATCTCAGTGTACTCTATACTGTCATAAGTGTATGGCATCACCTATTCTCATTTTTATTGCACAATTTATCTGAATTCTCTGCAGCTTAGATGAAAGGTAGACAACGCACACACAAATGGGATTCATAATAATACACACTTTGTAACTTGAACTTGGACATGTACGTAGTTCCACTGGTAAAACTCAAATCCCTCCTCTACACTTTACAGTTATTTCAACCTGTGAATTTTAGCGTTAATGTTATGGCAACTTATCAACAGCCTCACAACAATAATAGTACAAATAGTAGTTTAAAACATACCATGATATCTGGTTGCTGTTACTATACTGAACACATTATTTTCTGACTTCATTCGATGCTATTTATTGGTCAATCTTTAGTTTTTACTTTGCCACTTTCCTTTTTTCATATTTGCTTAATGGCAAAATCTTACACACCTCTCAGTATATGGCAGCAATATCATTCTACTAAAACAACACTTCCCTTTGTAGATTGAAAGTATTTTTATTGGTTTAGCGTTTTTGTCGTGTGGCACGGTGTGCAAAATCCTAAAAGTCATGTTTTTGGAGTAAAAAGCACTGGCATCGGCCCAGTCAGCAAAAAGCTTTTAGTGGCAAGAGAGTGAGACCCAGATCACTATCTGCGATCAGGCTTGAATCTCGACTCACTTTTCATAAGCTGAGGCAGTGAAAGGGCCTCAGAAAGGTGCTTGGGTGTCACGCCCATCACAAACATGTCTGTCCGCTCCGTCTTCATTGTCCTGAATTAGGCAAAAGAGCCTCTCAAAGCTCCCGTGATGGATGGTGGTGCATTCATGCCAGAGCTTGGAGAGGTCTGCTCAGGTTTATTTTATATATAAATCCCATGACCCAGCCAACTGCTGGGCTAATGCAGTCTAAGAACGTACTAACCCAATCTACACTCTTCATGCTTGGACAGGGTCAAAAGCTTTTACGAGGAATTGGCCAGTGAATACTTATGTGATATTTGTGAGCCTATTGGACTACCATCCAACAACAGATTTGCCTTTTCTTCTCACCACCAAAGGGAATCCCAACAAAGGCCTTTGACTTCTGCTTCATTTGACCCTGTGGAAAGCATATTTTCCTTCTATCTAGCTTGTATTCTGGCCAGAAGATGGAGTGCCATCAGGGCCCATAGAAAGTGTCCCTGCCCACTTGAGTTGTTACAATACCTTCAAACAAAATCACTTGTCAGGAGTCTTCCCTTTTTGGGAGTGTCCTGGCCCCTCCACTCCTTTGTCACTTCAACTATGTTACTCTGATGTTGCAGACACATTTTTCTAATGTTTTACACTCCATATAATCTGCTTTGCGTGCTGAAGCCCATTTTAGTGGTTGACATAATTGATGGGGCTCGTGACCTTGCAGGGGTCAAGCTGGCAGCAAAAGACCTACATTTGTATCACCACGGAGATGACGAGAGCACATTAACCTAAACACAGCACATAGAGGGACCAATCTGTACGTCTTTGTAAGAAACTTGAAGTCATTTGTTTATTTTCCGCACATTATTGATCTCGAGACATCCTTGTAGCAGACTTTATAGATTTTATAGCCCATTTACAGCAGCCATAACTAATGTTATGCCGGTAATTAATACTGTAAAAATTTCAGCATGAAATATTTTTATTGACTTTTTATGACACTTATGGTAAAAGACATGCTGTAAAAACATTTGTAATGGACCCTTAAATTGGAGCTTACAAAGGGTTAGTCAAAGGAATGCGCAAAGGAAGTATTGCGTGCGAGATACAATGTCTTTAGTTTCAAATTGCCAAAAAGGATTAAATTATTAACTGGTAAAGACATTTATAATTGTACGGCTGCAGTCAGGGTGGAAAAACAAACACACACACTTATATATAAACACATTTTATGATTCCATGTGTGATGTCAGAAGTGAAAGCTGTCTGGGTCTATTTCTTCTTGGGCTAATATATTTTTTCTGCAGCAGCTTTTAGTCCCCCCACTGAAGCAAAGTAACTTGGAACACTAATACATTGTTCCAGACTGAAAGTAGTCCTGACACAATCATAGCTCCCCAGTTGTTTATATCACTGAGCAGAAACTATCCATTACCTCCAGCATAGTGCGCCTTTTTTCTAATCCTGGTCAAACTCATATTGGTTTCTTGTATTAGCAGTGAAACCGAGGTGAGACGGAGTTTGGCAAACTTTACAGAGCAATGGAACTGGCAGAACATTTGCAAGAGAAACTGGTGAAGGTTGAATATCGAATATTAATATGTATTAAATTGTCTTTACTTCTCTCTCTTGGTGAAGATGTAGTTCTTCAGACTAGAACGTTCAGATTGATAATGGCTTCTGGATGGTTAGCTAAAACTAGGGGTGTCAAACTCGAATTCACAGAGGGCCAAAATTAAACTGGGACTAAGTCGCGGGCCAAACTAAATATTTTTTGCCATTTTTGTAACAATATCTGGAAGTTTTTCAGAAGGGGTGGATTAAATTTGAGTGAGGCGACAGGTAGGAGATGCTAATAAGTGTCAACTGAAATGGTGGGGGCCAGCGCCAACACATTTGCAAAACATTCTGGGATTCTTAGTATTAGCATTATACTGGCGCAACATCCGGCGGGGCAGCTTTAAAACATATTTGATATGGGCAAAATATAATTATCTCGAGGACCAAATTTGGCTCACGGTCCGAAGTTTGACATGCCTGGCCTAGAATGTTCAACAGTATGACATTAAACTTTACCATCTCATTCAAGACACTTTAAATGTAATGCGATAGAGAGGAACATTCCAGATATCTACTTGGAGAAAAGCAGACCACTCACCAGAAAATTACATAGTGTTAAAAAAAAAAAAAAAACATCATCCAGGTTACTTCCTTTGCTCATTTATCTTAAACTTTTGTAGATTCCAGAAGCTAAAAGCATTAAATTAAGGTACTATATGCGCTTCTGGCCAACAGGACCTGCCAGGCTTTCAGCTAGGTAAAAAAGTACCAACTTGGAACGGACCAAATTACCACCGTCCAGTGGTCAGATTGTTTACCACACCCTTTTTTGGCGACATCATATAAAGCACTGAAATAAGTCATTGGTGGTAAAATGCTTTATAAGGTGAGGTAAATTTGGCATTGGTCTGTGATTGCTGCCTCCAGTCTGTGTAAGTGAGTGCCAGAGAGCTTAAGAGTGCTCTGGGCCCACCAAACGCCCCAGTCTGAAGTCAGCGCAGGCATTTCATGGGGTGTTAACTGTTTCTGAGACACTCTGGTGGGCAGCTCGTAGCTCCATTTATGGAGTGTAAAACTTCAACTTCTGCATCCTTTTTTAACCTTCTGCCTTTGAGCCCGTTCATCTGCTGTTATGTGATCGGTGTGACAGCTATTCGGTAAAGTTTCATGTGATGTGCAGTGAATCGCAAAGAGTAAGCATCGCAGGCTCTTCCAGTGTTGAATGAGTGACATGTAGTTGTGTGATTGAATGGACAGATGCTTGTTGGTGTTAAGATACAGTGCTGGCTCGAGGTGTTAGTGAGACGCCCCGGGCAGCCTTCGAGCCAGTCTTCACTTTTGGAAGACAGTCATCAGTCCGACTCTCCACCAGGCAAAATAGCCCTCAGCCGGGGTGAATTCTTGTTTACCTGCACTGCCTATGCACAGCACACTGCCGGAAATGTTAACATGACCTGTGTGCTGGAGATGACATTTGGTAAACATGCAATATGCAATGACCCTGTCTAAAAATGCAATAGCACAATAACAATATTCTAATGCCCTGCTTGCAATTTTGGTTTGTGTCTTGCTATTGCGAATATTGAATTTGCAGCTAAAAGAGATGACGTATTAGAACTATATCACAAAAGAATATCCATGTTTTATATATGACAAAAATATATAATATATATCTTATATACATCAAAGAAAATGTTGTATTGCTTGGCTTTTTTTTTACCTTGTAGTGAATCCAAGATCCTTATGGTGCCTGTGATACAAACTGCAATTAGTTTAAATATTATTCATTCATTCTGATCAGTACCCACCCAGAGTAACCAACAAGCCCACAACTAATGAAAATCCAAACACAACCCCCTTTGTGGATGTAATACATTTCCAAAAGATCAATTTATTACAAGGCCTTCTTGAGGTCCTCTTTGTCCCCTTCCTCACCTCTGCAGCTAAGGTCAGAGGGACATCTGTGGTCAGCATGCGATGAGAGAGGAGTAGGCCGCAGACAGCTATTGTCATCAAGGTGTAAATAAATGGAAAAAAAGGAGCCTGATTAGTAATAACACAGGCTCAGAGATAAAGGGCTGTGATGTGGACGAGGCCTGGCCTGACCAGTAAACAACCAGTGGGGAGTCGAAAAGGCCTGGGGATCAGCCCCAGGCTAAACCTGAAGGATTCTCTCAGCACCAGCTCTTTAAACAGAAGGTCATACACGCGGTCTGAACACACACGCATATGGGATGTTTGGTGTGAATATTCTCACAGCACTGCTTTCTAAGGATTTTGTTTGGTCCAACACAGAGAACACTTATTGTTTTCTGATAGTCACTAATAAACAAATTATTCCTCTTGCATATTTGACTTTTTTTCTTATTCGATAATTCTGTTATTGTCTGTTATTGAACATTGTGCTTTTGTCTTAGATCTACTCTATCAATGCTGTTATATCGATTGGACAGCACAGTGTTACACCTGGTCCAGTGTTGCCCAGAGCACAATACTGCAGTACTGGACCACCAAATAAACTCGCCAATAAACTTGTCAAGAAGTTCTGAAGAAGGCACCTGGAAACTCTTTTAGAAAACAGTTTTAGGAAGTGTAGCACTCTTCACTGTTTTTTTTTTTCTCAAACCAAAACCAAAGCCATGCTAGCATTATGCCATCTTCAAAAATGGAACATGACAATATTTCTGTGTCTCTATTGTCATAACATGGTTAACCCAAAGGTCTGGACCACCAAAAGTCCAACAGTGCAAGGCACCTTCATTAAGAGACACAAAAGTCATTGACTTCAGACCATGTTGAATGTGGAGCAGTAGGCCGTCCGCACCAGTTACACAGCTTTAGCATGGCAGCTCTCTCAGACTGAGCTGGTGCTAGACACTCAACACACTTTCTGCTACTTCCTAAGCCTGTCACTCACCCAGAGAGGATGGAGTTTGATCTAAAGCGAAAGCTACAGTTCTCATAGGAAGTGTATTGTGCCCTGCTTCCTCCTGGTCACTGTAATCTTTGGTGTCTCCCCAGAGTCAGGTGTAATCAGTCACACGCTGCCACATATTTTTTACATTTCCTGTGTGTGCTGGTGGAAGTAAGCATATTACTCTGTCTGCAAATCAGACCACTCTCCTTTAAAAACACACACAGCCAATCGGACTTATCTTCACATGAATTAAGACAGACAGGTGGATTGTCAGAGAAAAAGATTTAAAAAGAGGAAGAAGAAATGAAGATCGCCTTACACTGTGTATTTTTTCTCTGTTTTGAAATAGCGTGCATGGGTGGAGGGGGGATGCGGCGTCGGGGTGGGTGACTGTTAATGGCGAGAAATGAACGTTCTTGACTGGTGGTTGTGACAGGAAGAGACTGCTCTTAACAAGGCGTCAGAGTCCGTCATAGCTCCACATCCATCACTCCTCAGATGCATGCAGCCAGAAGGAGGAGGGGTGCATTTAAGGATATTCAGAGGGAGAGAGTCTGTGTGAAGGGCGGAGGAGAAGACGAAGACAGAGACGGCGAGAGGGAAAAGAGGGATTTGAGGGCGGCTGACAGCGTTGCATTTAATTTGGACTGCCAGAGCCTTTTTCATTTGACTTCCTCTCAACAGCTTATAGAGGCTGGGGAGGACTGGAGGGTAGGGTTTGCCAGGATGTCTCAGATTAGGGCTGATGTGCCACGTCACACTTTAAGCCGGCCTGTAATTCATGTTCAACAGGGGGATACTCACACATTACACCGCGCTGTGCAGGACGTGATTAATTGACTCACACTCTAATATTTGGTAATTTGCCCGTCCGCTGATGTGAAACTGACTTTATACTAGACTTACTGTATGTCGCCGTCCCAGGGATGTTATAATAGTCTCCGAGCAGGGAAATCTTCAAAATGCAGATAGAAACTCACGGATGGCAGTTACTGTTGGCATGAGAGCTGAGTGACTAACTCTCTTCTCTCACAGCGAAAGGTTCCCACATTTTTGGTTCAGGTAGGGCCTTCTCTGTGCATGTTCACCCATCATCCTTAAACTTTCAAATTAGGCTTATCCTTCTGCTAGGTACTCATGATAGTGTTGGGAAGAAAACTATGACCATGTATTTAGGTTCAAAGTATTAAATACCTGCATTGAAATGTATTCCGTTTCATGGTTCAATCAGAGTTATTACAAAGAAAAAACAAAACAAAAATCAGTGGCGGTGCAATTCCAGCTCCCACAGATGAATGCTGTCGTTGTGTCCTTGAGCAAGACACTTGACCCACTTGTGTGTGTATAAATGTGTGTGAGAACAGGTGAGTAGTTCCTTGATGTAAAGCTCTTTGAGTCCCTAGAACGTGGAAAAGCGCTATATAAAAATGTGACCATTCACCATTACAAACTGCATGATCAAGTGCCCCAATGTTTTCCTTTGAATAACGGTATTATGAACACCATCAAATGAACGAGCAACTGTCCTGGAATACAACAATGCAAAATACTGAATATATATTTTTGGTACATGTAATTAGTTACTTCCCAACACCATTTCTGAACAAACCTGTGGCTCTAGATTTGGAGATGGTTTCCCCTGGCCCTCTACCGTGATCACGTTTAGTTCCTGGCACTAACGACTGCAGACTGGGAAGATATGAAGACCTGATCCGGTTGTGATATACCTGTGTGGCCCATCGTCATTTCAAAAGTTGTCAGACTCACTCAGATTGACGTAGTTGTGTATTTGAGGACAATCCGTTCGTTTCACCTGGGTCCTAATGTTTATGATATTGTCCAATCTCTAACATGTATCAAGGTGATATCTTAACACTTTTCTTTTTTTTAACTAAGAATGTTCATTTCATGATTTTTTTAGACAAAGCTGTCTCTGGCAATGGTAGAGGATGATGGAAGAGCAGAGGACAACCGGAGGGACATGGCGGAAACCTTACTGTCGGCCTTGACAGACAGACACCAGCAAAGACAGACATGGAGAGACAGGTAACACATTGTACCACCTACTCTTCCTTCCACTGAACATTCTGCACTTTAATGTTTAACAGACATGAAACTATAACAGCTTCCCTTTTAGGCCTCACCCCAGCTCTGCTCAAAAAATTAAAAGTCACATGAAGAAAGTTAACGGTGCATATGTAACTTTTCTGGTGGATGGTCTGCCATCTGCTTGTCTCCATAGAGATTATATTGCTGGGCCTGGAATATTCCACTGTTTGGCATTAACTGTAGCAATTCAGCATTTATTCCATTACAAGTGTTTATAGCTTAAAGTAGACCTTGAAACAACATGCATTCTTACTGTGAGTGGTGTTGCTTCTCTACAGATCTGACGCCCGGTGGTGTCACTTGGTTGTCTCCTTGGAGATAGATAGAAGTTTTATGCCATAGTGTGGAACATTCCTGGCAACAGTATCTTCTTGGAGATAAGCAGGTGGTGAATCTACAGCAGAAAAGTTTCATAGTGCAAGGTTTACCTAGGTTCAACAGTATCGCCTTCCATTTGACTATTTTTGACGCTTGACTTTGTATGGACACTACAAATATCATTATTAGTTGGTGTAATCCTTCAGTATTGCACCATATATTATATATATTTTTTTTACAATTTATTGTTAGTGTGATTCCGTCTTACTCACAATACTGGAATGCTTTGGCCTGCATGGTATTTGTTTGTGGTCCATGGGCCTGGCAGCTATCACAGCTATCACAACGACACGTGTGTCTTGGATAAGCATAGTCACTTCCTTCCTCCCTGATAAGGACTGAGGGGGCAAAGATGAGAACATAAGCCATCCATGCAGATAAAGTAAGACGGGCCTCACACTAACATTCTGTGTTATTTTAGCTGTTCTTTCTCTCATCAGCTCTGCCTCAGCTCCAGAAGAAAAGTCACAAAATGAAATGTATGTAAATCCACATGTTTCACTATCAACAGTTTTGACCTCTGTGTCACATATGCTCACATTGTACAAGAGAGAAAGCTGCAAGTGATTAGGGCAGAATGGAGTCTTCTTTTGGACGTACGTGTTATTGTTTTGTTCCATGGCGCCCCTCTGTTGTGAGTTTTCACCCTCAGCTGACCCCGGTGCAGTCCAGCCAGATGAGTCTTGTAAACACTGTTTTTCCACATACCTTGCTTTGCTGTGTGGATGTCCTCCACCAGTTCAGCTCTGATGTAGGCCTAGCCCTGATAGTACAATCCAGCTCCAGGTGCTGAAAGCTACAAACCATTGCACCCTATAGACATACACCCGCCTGCTATCTTCCACCACCCACAATGCAATGGTACCACCTACTAGACATGTTTAACCAGAGATGGAGCAGAGCCCTCCCTTAGATGCTTCGATGTTCAGAGGAAATGCTGAGTTTGTCAACGGGCAGACAGACCTTTACCCTATCAGCAGTGAAAGACTGATTAGATTAGTTTGGGAGGGGGGCAAATGTCTCACACAATGTGTTTGAACTCCAGCTGCTCCCAATATCTCCCCTCTCCTTTAAACACACACGAAATGTCTGGCCAAGCCTCCAGCGTCCCCTCTCACAAAGAAGCAAGGGTCATACTGTCAAGTGGCTGTCAACAGATAGCATTAAACAAAACTAACCACATGGCGCTATGTAATGTTAAGTGAGACACACTGATATTGATTGGATGTATTCAACAGATGATGAGGATTGATCTGAAACTAAGAGAAATATAATGTCTTAGTTGTTTAGTCAGTTTGTGGTTAGTGATGCTGTTTGCATAAAAGGATTTGTTTGGATTATAGGCAATAATATATGGCTGAATTTAATTTGTGTTCCATTTAACTTCAGTGAAATGCATCTAATCCTTTATTTTCATAAAAGCTCTCAAAAAACAAATTAATTTGCTGATTCATTTTCTCCTTTTTTATAACCGGCATCCTAATTAGGTTTCCTTCCAATATGCAACAGGCAAGCTTTTATCATTATACACTCTCTTTTCTATGGTCCTCATTCCACACATAATACCAGCAAAAGCGTGGAAAATAAAAAATAAAGGACGCATGATTGATGACTCTAGCTTGCGGCACATAAACATAAACAAGCAGCACTGATTGATTACATTTCTGGCTGACTTTTGTTTCTTAAACACCGGTTAAAGCTGTGCACTGGAACGTGGCTCTGCCTGCTGCTGCTCCTACCTCTGGGGCATTTTAACACTAGCGAGAGCACAGAAGAGAAGAGAAATTGGACCTGTTGACCAGTGTTTTTTTCACTCTGACTTATAGGCACTCAGAGTGAATGATGCTGCGACTCCCCTGCACGCTGCAGCAGTCCATTCATTCAGTCCAACAAAGTTATGAGAGCTTTTTTATTCTTATGAGCTTTTCTGGTAACTGGGTTTTCCCGATGCACAACGCACAGTCTTTGATAGATGCTGCCCTCTGTGTCCCTTCGGTATACGCCTCGTGAGTACCATGGAAATAGATGAATTATTATGTGTTTGGTGATTGGTCTATTGCAGAGTTGAGCCACATAGTGTAGACTGGGGAGAGCAGCACAACCACCAGGGAACATACGGTCCATAGCTTTTGTTTTGCATATAAAATGTGCACAACATGAATTTTACTTTATACTTATTATATACCTTTTACTTTGCATGAATCAGATCTAAAAAAAAACACTTCAAAAACTACTAGACTCACTAATAAATGTGAACTCATTCAGATGCAACACGATTCTGTGTGTGATGCATTTTACTTTGCAGAGAAACTTGTTGTTGAGTTGACCTTATTCTGACATTAACCAGTGAAGCGGCCCCTGCACTGACCATCTAAAAAGCCCCAAAAAAGCTTTGTCACAGGCGGCGAGCAAACACTGAAGGGAACAGCTGTGAGTTTTGTACTGACCATGCAAACTGCTGTAGGCTTTGTAAGGTCATTATATGATAATGAAAATCATTACAGAATTACATGGGGGTTTAGGACATGAGAGCAGTGGGAAGGGGAGGGGATGGCCACATTGGGTTTGATAAATGGACTGTGAAGGTGCCCATCTGGCCCTCTATGGCTTTTTCTTCCTGCTCTTTTATCCACTCCTGTCCTTTACTACCCCTCTTTCATTCCTCTCTTCTGTTCTCTTGTGGATGGGTTTTGAAAAGCGGGCAGACCTGTAGTGAAAGATTAACAGAGTGCAAACCCGGCTCACCTCTGTGGAGGAGAAAAGAGGAGGGGGCAGACTGAGATGTTTATGACCCAAAGCGGGGCTTTGTGCCTGGCTGGCCTGAGTCTGTCTTCCCATCTCTCAGTGTGGGATGGTAGGAGAGTAGGCAGCTATTGACCCCTTGACTTAGAAAATGGTTGGACACCTTGGGGATGTGTGAATCAAGATCTATAGGTATCATTAGGAAGAGTGCAGATTTTAAGTTTTAAAGGATATAGAGCTTGTGAAATCTGTATCAAGCTGATTCTCAGATAGTTTACTTTAACATACAAAACATACATTTGATAAATGATGCAGTAGTCACAAAAATAAACTCAAAAGTTGGTATTAGAAGTATTAGAATGCCCTGTCAGATCACCCGCTCTATTACATAAGCTTTTCTTATTCCAAATGGCTAAGCATTAGTCTGATTGCTTTTTAAAGATCTTTCTCATTTGCTAAATGTCCTTTGCTTTCGTAGCAGTGTCTCTTGAATAGTTCTACACTGGCTGCATGTGTCATGCTACATCTGTTGCCTCTGTTTATGACTTTTTCCAGCTTGTTGTGACTTAGTAAAGGCTTTATCCCAAGACAAAGACAACATCAGCTGACATGGCAGACTGAGCCCTTGGACAGGGAGTCAACAGTTGCACTCATCACTCAACTGTCCAACCTGACCTTTGACCTGCCTGGCCTCTCTCCCAGCCCGCCTGGCCTTTATGTTTCCTTCTATTGTCATCCTTTCTCGTCCTCACCTGGACTGGGCACTGTTGCACAAAAGACCCAGTCTGTCATCAAAACCCAGGGTCAGCGAAGGCCAGTGCAGGCCAGCATGTTTAAGCTGAAGCTTGCATTGCCAAGAATGACCTCACCAATGCTGTCAACCACCAGTTGCATCCCTGTGGAGATGCATAGAGACGCACAGAAAAAGAGAGGGACCTTCACTGCCTTGCATTTCATTCTGGGGGTGGTGATGATTCTTTTGTGTTGCCTCTGACAAACCCCACCCCCATTCCAACACATGGGTGTACCCAAAAGTTAGTGGACAAAAGGGGTCAGCTGTCCCAGATGGGACGGGAAAGATTGTCAGCGTCATGTTGTCGATGTAATGTTCAAATATAGACAAAGCACAGCCTTGTTTATTGTGACCTCCAAATCTCAACCAATGAGCTCCTCTTGTTGACGGCCATAATTTTCAGCTCTGGGTTCAGTCCTGACCTGCTTTCTCACCAACTGTTACCCTGTCAGCAAATGGGAGAATACATTGACAGGTCATCTTGTGCATTGTGTGGACTCTGGTGCATAGCTTTTGGAGAGGTACAAGGTAAAATCAGTGTGTTTTAATAATGTTAGCTTGCAAGTGTCTCTCTACCTGTTATCATAAACCTGCATGATGCAGGTGGATAGGAGGTGGGTATGTGCGCTGTAAGGTGTAACCTGACGTGACTGGTTCATCAGATCTCTCAGGCAGTGGCCCCACATTTGCCTCACCATCACCCCACAACAGTCACTCTGTGTTTTGGAAGCAAAGCCTGCTTGCCTTGGCTTGCATTGTCTGCCAATTTTTTGCTTGCTGTGCCCTTGTTTCTCTTACCTCAGGGCTTGTTCACAAAAGTGCTAGAAACACCTGTGTGGTAGCTGGGACTTTTGTTATTTATGTTTTTTCCGGTACCACCATTTTAACAACCATCAACATCAGAGTGTTTACCCAGTGCAGGACTCAGGACAAGAAAACAAATAAGGACATGTAATCTGTCTCTTTGATCGCTGGCCAGCTTGTAATTAGCCCAAGTTCAGTGGTTAGCCTAAGACAGTGTCGTCTAATTTGTCTGTCTTTATCTCAAACATGTCTGTGTGGTCCTGCGACGTGTTCCACAGTGCAGTTAGATAGCCTGTGGCCTGGGTGTTTGTGAGGTGTGTGTTTGTGTCTTCTTGATTATAAATTATGAATAGCTCTCTCATGCATCCACCCCTGTTTAGCAATCAGTCAGTTATGCATGACTTTCCCTGACCTCAGCCGTACCTCACAGCTGCTGTGTCCTCTTTGCTTCTAGCCTGGAACATACATCCGGCTATGTCTTTTGTGCAGGAATGCACTTTGGACATGACAAATGATTACACTTTTACTTTACCTTACACTTACAGCTCTAACGAGTTGTTCCCATGTAAATAGTCACTTCTGCCTTGTTTGGTTCTCAGCATGTCAGTAATTAACCATTGAGGTACAAGCTCTTTCTCGTTTTGTGGTTGGGTGTGGGAATGAGAGGCTGGCACAAATCAGTATCACATTCACTGTTAAACTTTCTCATTTTCCTTAAGTGAGTCACCACTGCGTCCTATTGGTTACAGGTTTTAATAGATACTTTTTATGATTTCACAGTAAGGCCTTGTCAGGGCCACATGGCACTGAGGAGAAAAATAGTGTCATTAAATGTCCCGCAGACATTTAAACACACTTGTTGCATTGACAGATGCCCATTAAATGGTGGCTTTCTTAATATGGAAACATGATTTGTGTTTGGAAAAACATTGTGGCTCCAAGTTTGGGCCTGTTTTACTGGTAAGTCATGAAACCAGGGACATTCTTTCTGGTCAAGCTGACATCCCAGTGTGCTGATTGGGTGGATGTGGATGCATGATTGAGTTGATGTGTGACAAGCATTACAACTGCAGAGAGAGGGCACACAGAACAGGGCCTGCCGATAGACATTTCACGTATTTTACAAGTAGTGTAGTTAACTGCAGTCAATTTACATCGATATGTTTTATTCATTTATTTATTTTTTTTTTTGCTGGGACAATGCATGTTAATGAACAGACATGACTCAACATGAATGTAAACACACCAGATTATAGCCAAAGGCTTATTTCCGTCTGTTGTCCCAAGGGCGTAGGGTACAAAAAAGAAAAATTGCACAGTACACTCATTGCACAGTTCCCATAATTGCACATTCCACCCATTGCACATTATATGTATTATTTTTGCATATGTATTACAGATGTCATAACTTACTTAACATTTAGAGACAGAATGTATATATACATATTTGTCCTGTGTACAAAATTGATATGAAATTATTTAATGTATATGAGGTATTGTTATTTTGGGCCTACACAACGTCTTGTGCATGACTTGCATGCAGTCTCCAAAGTATTTCTGTGATCTTTCATACACAGCACCTGGTACCAGCTACACTCTCTTAACCTCTGCCTAGCTCACTTCAGATATTACACGCATCTTCCTCTTGCTCTTGTGTTAATTATAATCTACGCCACTACAACACTTAATTTTATAGCCAGCATATTGTCTTTTCAACGCTGGCAGGTAGGTCATAAATTATCCTGAAGGTTAGAATGGAAGTTGGAGGAGATAGTTATGAAAATTTCATCTGTCTGCCGTAGCGGCCACAGCTGCTCCTGTCACTGGGCTTGTGCAGGAATGGGAATTACACCCGGTCAGTGTGTGTGTGTGTGTGTGTGAGTGCGCGCGTTGGACTATGCATATGGTACAGGAACATGTGTGAGTACTTACAGTGTGCTTGTATATACAGCTCATCATTGTGTATGGTGACATTCATTTTGTGTGCCCCTTGCGAGTCACCGGGCCCCTGTGTACCGCTGCTTGGCCAGGTAAGACCCACCTGTCAGTGTAGGGAACATCTCTGGTCCTTTCTGTCACCCTCGGGCCCTCAGCTCTGCCCCGAAGCAGGAAGAACCAGGAGGGGGGAAATACTCACAGGGCGGTCCCCAAGCTGTCTCTGTTCATTACTGCTACAGAAATGGGACGTGGCCGGCAGGTGGCCAGACCTTTAGCTGCTACCTACTGCGATCATCTGCTACTCCGCTCGGCAGCTGTGCGGGTAGGTGGATGTTCGACTGGAAAAGCGCGAGACCTAACTTATGAATTTAAGCATGTGCATTTTTTATATTTGACCCAGGAGTTAGGCTGAATATGTGTCAGATTATTGCCTTAAAGCGGTAAGCCTTGGTGTCTTTAACATGCTGTTATATACAAATGAAGAAAAGGATAGTAAAAGGTCTGCCGTAGTGCTACTGTGGCACTTTCACATCCGACTGCTTTTCCGAATGTCAATTAGTAGACAGAAAAACACAGTAAACCCTCCAGACCCTTCCTCGTCCTCCTCAATCTCTAGTTTTCCTCAAAAATTCTATTAGGGCCAAAGTCCATAGCTGTTAATTACAAGTCTAACTAGCTTGTGTTCTGACGAATGGGATGGTTTCAGCAGTGCTATGGGATAAAAAGAATATCAGCGTTTTTCACTTCCCTGTACAAAGACTGTGTGTGAAATGGGTCATCAATCCCATAGTGATAAATGTCTGCTGGAGTAATGACTCTCTTATCGGTGCAGGATTACTGCAGATATTTGTAATTAGTGTAGCCACACAAGTCCCAGACAGATGTTTTTAGGCGGCGCTGCATTGAAAGCCTGGTATGGAACTTCCATGGAATAATAGTGAGAGTTAGAGCTTTTGTACTGCTCTAGATGTGACTTCTGAGCTGCCATTATATGCAGCTATTAGACAGTTCTTTATTGTAGATCCTCATGTAGTGTTCAGACAATCCTACAATCTTGCTCCTTCACCTTTAGCCCTAGAGGTAGCCACTTCTTTGCCACGGGGAGTGAACGGTTCACTTTTAACTTCGATTCCTTCCAATTTGGGCAAAGAAACACCAGCCGCCCTGAAGTTTCTCTTCCTGATCTCATGAAATCACAATGTGATGTATTCAGCCTGCGGTGTAGCTCTATTCACAATGCAGTTTGACATTATGAAGCCCTGCTCCCCTCTGTGTTCACAGTGTGTCAGTATAGGCGGACATGGGCACGCCTGTGCATTAATAAACATGTCTTGGTTTGGTCACTCATTACTTTGGCTAAACTGTGTCAGTATGTTTTGTTTCTTTCTTTTTTCACTCTTTTCCTATATATTTCCCAATCTATGAATTCAAATAACCCATGGGTGTCATGCTGAAGCTGTTTTTGGTCAGCTGTATTGTTGTCTTACATATTCGCTCACCCACAGTGTCCTAGCCTAAGTCTACTTGCATTCACAGTCTGTTCTCCAGTGACAGACGTGTAAGCAGATGCAGCCAGAACTGGTAATGGCAGGTGATTATAAGTGGCACACGTGCCAAACTAATTAAACCCCTGGGTTGACAGCAGCATTTGGTAGCACTGGCATTTGGCATCCTGGCATAAGAATAATTGTAGCAGCATATTTCAGATGCAAGACTGCAGCTAACAACATCATTTATTGTAGACTGGGATAATGCAACGCAGGATTGAGTAAACTTAGTTAAGAGGTTGGGTACATTGCACATCCCCTTTGTCTTTTTTTAATTTATTTTTGTGCAAATATTATACACATTAAGCTTAATATATGTCTTCATTTTCTGTAAACTACAGACAACTGAAGAACGAACAGTTAGTATGTTCCTCTCATGTCCATTGACCGGTCAAAGCGCATTGTTTAAGACAAGGGCAGTGGGATATAGCTGTGTTTTTAGGTCATCACTTCTCCCGCTGGGGGCTATGACTGCGTGTGCCCCCTGGAGAGGTGAGACCTGTGCGTGGAGGCCAAAGACAGCGCACCTGCACACACTATATACATCACACCTGGATGATCAGATCTAAATTCCAGCATACCTGTAGTTCTGTGGAAACTAGTCTGCCTGTACCTGACTGACAGTTTCATATGATTAGTTGTGTGGGAGGTGGCTGGCCCAGGTGCACTCTGTGTGTCAAAGTGTGTACATTCTGCCAATATGATGTTGCATGAGATTGTGTTTAGATATGCAGGGTGTTCCATTCTTTTTATTTATTGTCATGTAGTTAGTCACGATCATCTTTAAATTTTTAAATACTGAAAATTATGTTGTGACGTGTTCATAACTTCCAATCCTTGTGGTATAATCTTCCTAAAGTAATTTACTTTTCAGGTTTTGTTGTGAATGCATATTTGTCATGGTGTTAATCTAGTAAAGAGAGAAGTGAAAATCACCTCCTCAAAGGCACCAGCGAGTGGCCTATGGCGGCTGATATCTGAGGCTTAGTGGCTCCTCATTATGTTGTATTGCAGGCTGATTAAAACAGTTGACTTGTTCTGTCTGTGTGTAAGTGTGTGCCCATCTGTGCCAGCGCATGTGTGAAAGAGTCGGCCTTTAGGCGGCTGCGGCGTGTTATCTGTTTTTTCAGCCTTGTCATACTAATTACAGTCCATATTTACTTACATTGGCTCTTTGTTTAGTGCCCTCGATAGGCATCTGTGAGCCTCTGCCTGGGTTCTTCTCATTAACAAACTGATGAAATGTGATAGGTCTATCTAATGATGATACTGAGAGCTTTCAGAAAAAGAGGTCATGATACAAATGTTGTCAGCTTTTTGCTACCAAAAGAATTATGTTCGTGTTATCAGTGACTCTGTAATTGCTGTTTACTGGAGTCGGCTGGTGGGGAACATACTGACTTCTCCTAAATTAATGGAAAAGCACACCAGATTGAAGCATGATTACAAATTTCATTTTAACACCATTTTGAATTGTCACAGTTAAGATTACGCAATATAACACATGGAGTGTAACGTGCACATGGCAATTGTATATAACAATCCTTAACACTGGCTTTTCTGTAATTATGGTATTACTATAATTACAGTAACTACTATTTTCTTCAGGAGTTAATACAGATACTCTCACTCTCTACTTTAGTTTAGAAAAAACACCCCCTCATGTGGTTGGTTGACTTCCAATAAAAAAACATTTGTGACTAACTTTATTGGTTAACTAATGTGGTTGGAGCAGAACACTACGTCCCATTAT
Source organism: Periophthalmus modestus (assembly GCA_019594935.1). Lineage (NCBI taxonomy): Eukaryota > Metazoa > Chordata > Actinopteri > Gobiiformes > Gobiidae > Periophthalmus > Periophthalmus modestus. The sequence continues at coordinate 27,310,132 of JAIEZT010001214.1, forward strand.
GCACATCCTTGTACATTTCCAATAGCATTAGTGAATGGTTAAACAGGACAGGAAGTTGTAGAAGAATACATGGAGGGGTAAGCATGCTAAATCACAGGTCAGCTGAGTGATCTGGATGGAGTGGGTGGCGGACTGCTCCGGAGTTTCAATGGTTTTATACAAGACTGAGTGACTGATTTCCAGACATCGAGCGCAGCGCACCCTGAATGGGTAAATGGCATTTATTCAGCCGGTTAGTCTGGGAAAACATATGGTGCCATTTGGAGGCCCAGACTGGTGCACGCTGTTCTCCTGTAATTAGACTGGCCCAGCAGAGCAGCTACATAAGTGCTTCATGATAACTGCCCTACTGTTAGCCTACAGTGCTGCCACCCAACCCTGGCGCACCACATTACACATCCTGTTAACACACTGTTCGACACCAGCCAACATCAGTGACACCGCAGCCCTGGCAGCCACACGAAAGGCAGCTTAGGTGTCAATGCAGTGACTTTACCATAATGCTCTCATGGTTTTTAGAAACAAGTTATGTTCAGAAATATTAACTTCTTGTCCTTATACATAATGTTGACTTAAATATTGTATTGTTGTTGTAATAGCCTAATGGAGTAAAAATGTATATAGCCCAGATACACACCAGGTGCTTTACAAGGAGCATGCAGGTACAGTAAAATACAAAACAACACAAGGTTAAAAAAAGAGATAAATTAAGACCCAATGGATTCAGCATTTTAATAACTTAATTACATTAGATCAGCTCACATGACCCTTCAGGTTCAGTTTCCAAAGTATAACGGCAAAAGTGAAACTCTTGACATGAAATCAGTTTGTGAGATGAGAATGTTCCACTCTTCTATTTACTTGAAGTCACTGAGTTCTTGAAAGAAAAAAGTAATTTCTCCTGTAGATTGTATGCATATCTTTACTCTACATCAACACATTTTGCACACCCAGTACACTATGGTGGTCTTGATATAAATATGTATAAATGCACAAGACTTGTGTTTAGCATGACAGCAGTATGTCTGCTCATTGTAAATAGCTGTTTAGTTAAAGGCCGGAATATGTTGTTCTTTCTTGCTCATTGTCTCTGCTGTTTTCTTTTGTAATGACTCCCCACCCTCCTTTCATCAGGATGAGGGCAGCAGATTGTGGGTCGGAGGCATGGCTTGTGTTGGCAGGGCTGTGGGAGTGTCAGCTGGGCTGTTGTCCCGTTAGGGGAGGATACAGGCTGGCAGCCCGGCGGGAAGGCCCTGTTAAAGACACTCTGCTGGGAACCAGACTGAGCCAGCGCCTGGCCCACAACCCACACACACCCACGTATATACGGATCATCTCCAGGAGGGACCACTCAAGACTGGAGTGGGGGTCTGTATGGACCTACAATAAAGACATTTTCTTCCTCATTTATAAAACCTGACACCAGCAATCTGTCCTCTTCTTCCCTCATCAACATCCTTCACTAGAATTACAGACATACATATGCTCATGGCCATATTGTAAAAGGATGATTGAATGGGAAAGTCAGTGAGGGGCATTTTGCTGACCTCTGTGTATGAGTTGAATGCATTACAAGGTATTCAGCTACTTAGCTTATGTTCCTTTCTTCCTTTAATATATGACATGGTGTGATGCTTCTACTGTATTGACTGCTCAAATTACTTTACAACAGGCAAGGTAGAGGAACAGTAACATCTTTTACCTTCCTAGCTACTTCCATCATCTACATCTCTCACGTCATTTGTTGTTATTTTCAGTTTCTAATCATCCACCATATGATCCTGATGCCCAAAGTCACAGTACCCCATCCATACCACCATAGTGCAGAATATTCTTTATTAAACATTACACCACTTGTATTTCTATAACACTGTGTGACTTTATAAACAATTTAAATAGCCCTGGGCAAAACTGGGACATTTAAGAACAGCGCAAGTAACACATTTCCCAACACGGCCCTGTGCACAGCCTCCGCCTCCACCACACAGAGAGGGAAATTACAGGGCTAACACTCGGTAGTACAAACTGCGTGTGTCCAGATTGGAGCTGTCTTTGTGGCATGCTATTCTCTTGTTGTCTGTTTAGCAAGTACAGCGCTGCCAAATTTGCATATGACGCCATGTATATTTCAGCAGCGTTTAAGACACACATCAACTGCAGTGAATTATGCATGGGGCCCGGTACAGTGGTGAAGCTTGTCTTGTGCACTTGCGAAAGAAAATTGAACTGTGTTTTCCTCTGCTCGGGACGCTCAAAGCCCGCGGGCCCATTAAAGTACACAGCGGAGGCAGCTTCTAAATGGACGTGTGGTGTACATCGAATTCCCTGTGAACAAAGAAGCCATGGCACAGGGAAAGACATCCGACAGGTTCTGACGGCTAGATAATAGGATTCACAGCCGCTCCAAAGGGACTAACCGCGGTGTTGTGGAGGTACCCTTGTACAGGCCACACTACTGTCTCTTTCTACGTGAATATGTATAGTGTTTGTTAAATGCGGCGCAATGTCGAAGATGAGTGACTGAATAATTTACAGTTGGTATGTCTCACAAAATGATCCAAACCATGTGCGTGAATTGTGAGTGGGAGGAGTATTTCCGTAAACACGACTCTAAAAAGTGCTTCTGCATTATAGACAAGGCTTTTTAAACAGGTCTCCCATATGCAAAAATCCATAGTGAATATTATTTGATGCCCATCGATTGCATGCAAAAACTATCCAAACTATCCTAAACATCAGAAACTGTTAACACAAATCACTACAAGTAACATTTTCCAAAACCAAATCACTACTACTACTAAAAATGAACCAATAATGCTGTACTAAATCTTAGCTGGATCCAGGACATAGTCAAACCAAAACTAATCAATTTCCTTAACCAGCACTATTACTAATAAACTTGCAATTACAGGCAATACTAGGCCTCATCTAAATGACAAATGCTATATTCTGGAGCACCAGCACACATATCCTTGCTTGAAACCCACTGTAAGCATGTCATATTAACCCTATCTCTATATTTATCTCTATTAGGGGTCCGGGGTCAGCTGGTAGAGTCCGTTCCTGTCAGCATAGCAGTGGCTAGTGCATGAGGTCGACGTAGACAGTACAAAGCCACCTGTCTCACTACCTTTCGGCCTGTCCCCTGTTTCTCTTTGCCGCACCTTGACATGAACACACTTGTGACAGTCGGGGCCTGCCCTTGTGCCAGCCACCATGCTATTTATAGGCCTCATTTTAGCCACCTCCACATGGTAAATGACGATAAGCTGTGGCTGTAATAAACAATCTCGTAAACAGCTCTGGAGCTCAGCCCTTAATGGCCTAAGGGGCTTGTAAGATCTTTATAACACATTTATTACCACTTTAATGGCCTATAGAAGCCGTGAGCCATAACATAAGGGGAACACTAATTTAATTCCCTGACATATATTGCCTTTATGTTATCTTTAGGTTTAGGATATTTTGCCAACTCAACTGCTTTCATCGCTATTTCTTGTTTGGGATCCTTTCTAATGCATTGTGACACCAAACACAACTCCGCTCGCACACTTTCGCTTCAATTATTCCGCCACTTGGTATTCCGAGTCTGGTAAGAGAAGAGGAGAAAACATTACTTTGTTAGCCAAAAGCACACATCGGCTCAGAACAGACGAAAGGGCCAGCATGGGGAATAGCGATATTTGATGTTGAATCTCCCCCTATTTACAGTAGGATGCCTGAATAAACGTGTTCTGAAGCTGGAAGGCAGCATTATGACCCATAACCCCAAGGTATTTGAAATGGAACAGCAGGACTTACTTTGAAAAAGAATAGGAGATGTGCTCTGGGCTCAGTGTTTATACCTTGATGTGATTTGGACTGAAATATGAAAAAAAGCCTGCATCTGTTCTTCCCTTTTTGTCCATGGCTGGAAATCGTGCGCATTTTAGCACAGAGAACCTTTTCACATATAGTACACTGCTGGCACTACTTGTGAAAAGGAAGTATTTTCCTTGTTATTGCCCAAAAGCATACTGAAAAACTTTGTGTCCCTTTAATGTTAACTTAATTTAGAGTTACTCACTTTTCTTGTCATCTCCGATTCGGCACCCAAGCCAGATTTGTCTTACACTATCGGCACATTTAGCTAAGATTAAATTTGAACAATCTAATAGGACAGACTAGATTGTTTTTTACTAAAGGTGCAGCGTTTTCATCTTAGACGTGCCCTTTCCGCAACATTTTCCCATTATGTTTTATTAAACTAACTCTAGGGCCTAGATATCTTTTTCCACTTGCTGCACCTCCTTTCTCCAAATAGCAATTTCATCCCTTCCTCAATTATTCTTTTGTCTGAAAAGAAGCACGATATCAATCTTTTATGTTTTGGAAAAAAAAAGATCTGATGAGAGCTATTTGCTGGACCTCCTGCTTGACAGAAATTGTGAACCTGGCATGGTACACGAAATTGCAGAGTAAATCAATACGGGCCCCAGTATTGTTATGGGGATCCCCTTTCAAAAGAATATAATTTGTTCGCCTTATGTTTTTGATCTCTTACTGTACTCATGCCATTCTAGTCACAGTTGTTATCGTAGTTGCTGTTGTTTGTATGTTATTTTAGCTTCTTTCCCAAGTAGCTATTTAGCGATTTGGACAAAAAGTACAATTAAAGAGCCATCTGTTTCCAATGGTCCTAACCTCAGACAGATGGAGTTTGTCTATTGAAGCCATATACGCAAGTCTCTGGCAGGTTTGATGCTTCGGTAATGAACCTGCTAATGCGCTACAAGTCTGATTTCATCAACACTGACCTATAGATGTGCTTTTAAGTATCTTTTTTACTAACTTCATTTTGCATGTTTAGCCTCGGCGACCTTCCATTAAAATACTTTGTACACGTTTATACTTATTTTTGTAGTTGGAAATTTTTACTCCACGCTGTTCGGCCGCTAAATCGAATCTTGCTAGTTAGCATTTGGTGCAATTGTGAGTCTGTTCCTACTTTGAAGAAACCACTGCAACTTTGGAACAGTCATGATATTTGTCAGATGACTTCACTTTCAAACTCTTCACATTAAGCTTCAAACCACTGACCCTGTGCTGGCTCAATTATGACTGTCAGAGGGAATCTCAGCAAACACATCACACTGATCCCTTACACGCCGTGCATGTGTCTAAAGAGCTAAACTGCTGCTACAAAGCAAGCCTTATGCTTCCTGCCTGATCCTACTTTGCTCTGGTCTGCTACCACACTTCCACAGCTACCACTTTAGACTCTAGAGGATGAATCAAGACAGGTCGTGTCAGAGTGTGTTTTCAAACTGATCAGTAATGTTGCAGGATTTTCAGTATTATTTCTAATTTCAATTTTTTAACAAAATATGATTTGTCCAGTTGACAGATTTAAACTTCATCTTTTGCTATGGATCAGACCTGGACGACTGAGGGATTATACAGACATCGTTAACAAAATAAGATATGTACTAACGCTACTGACAGAGTAGTCTTATTCAGCCCAACATGTGTGGGAACCAAACTGGCAACTCTCTGCTGAAACGGATCCTAAATGCCACTACACACAGCAGACCTCGACTTTTATATTCATTCCTGCAGTGTAATGGATGCATGTCAATTAGACCGTTAGCTTTTTGCCTTCGCTTTTGGTGGTCAGCATAATATTGCAATGTAACTGTTAAAACCTTGTCCAGTGAATATGATCATTTTTGAAACACAGAAACTAGCCTGCAGGCCATGACCAGAACTCGTCTAATATGCAAGAATTAAAATGCTTTGAAGTGCTGTGTTTTTTGATAACTACTTGGTATGCTTCCTGGAGGATAACCTGTGGGCTTGGCTTCCCAGGCTTTAATCCCTTTGATTAAGTGCCAGGGCAAGATAGCCCAGCACTCAATAGGCCCTTTACCTTCCTAATATCCCCACTGTCCGGGCCTTGAAAGCGCCAATGTTCAGAAGTTTGAGTAGTAGGATTTTGAGAACTCCTTTTGACTCCTCTGCACGTAGTTGTTTTATAGTTTGGGCCAATAACCTCCTTCCTGTGTGAGCTCTTCCCTTCCCCGGTCCTGTGTTAGGTCAAGGTGCCCTCTGTTCTTTTGCCATGTTTATGCATTATTATGATTCATAGCTGTAAACTATTCCATGGCACAATGGAGTTCCTCTTCTTGGTGCAGCTGAGGAACGGGACGCTGGCCTTGGCTCTGGTGAAACTCGGAAACGACTTACAGTTTGTCACATCTTAAACATGTATTTCAATCATTCCTTATCTTTTACTTTACTATGATTAAGGTACAACTATTTGTTTCCTAAGTATTGGCTTGAATATTTTAAGACATCCATAGACGGCAAGAAACAACAAGAAACAGACATGATGTGCCCTGCCAAAACCACATCAGTATGCATTGTCTGAAAGCATTTTGTCTGCCTCAGAAAAAATCCCCACAAAATTTATATCTAACTTTTAATTTGTGTAATATATTTTTTGATCCTGTTTTAATAGGTTATCAAATACTTCCATTGGTATAATAATGATTTGAAATTTGAGTTTGGTTTCCCAATATATAAATGAATAAAATAGGCTAGAATTGTTTTCTGGAACTACTTTTTTTTTTAAACTTTTATTGTAAACCACCGTAAACTTTGAATCTTGAAGTTGTTTAGTAAACACAGAACAAACCTCAAACTTGAAATGCCTCCTGATGCGTACCATGATTGGCTCAAGGTTTCGTAAGAAGAGCTTTTGTTATGCATTTTATCGGAGCAAAACACAGACAACCACCAGATTTGGATGCAGATAGAAAATTGGCTGACCTCCTCCCTGCACTCTGTACCTTGTGTGCTCCCACTATGCAGATATGAGGGCGCTCTGACATACTTCTGAGCCTTCTTGTATTGTTTCTCATGGGTAAAATCAGCTTACTGTGAACTCCCTGTTACACTGACACACACATGCACAAACACACTGTATATTCTCGCAATCCAATGTCCCCCAACACATCAATTATGGCATGATAAATATTGTTCCGAATCACAGCAGCTTTTAGTTACTCGTCAGACTTGCAGTTGTAGCTTTCTTTTCAAGAAGACATGGAACAAAGTGGATCCTTTTGTTGTACTATCAAAACTATTAACAAAACTTATTTTATTATTATTACTTTAAAATAAGGTATAGGCTGCATTTCCTGCTGAAATCATGTAGTAGTAAACACTCATCTATAACTTTTTTAAAGAATATGTGCATTTGTATATATTTTGATATATAATGGTATTTTATTTTTGAGTGGGGGTCGGAGGGTGGGGATAGGGCATAAATAAGAACGTGTCACGGCCTTTTAACATTTCCTTATGTGTAAATCTTTCTCCCCAGCTGTGCCTTGCCCTTAGCAGGCCCAGCTCAGTTCTTCTGATAACCATGAAGGGATTTGGGCTGGATGGGAAGACCCTGACTGGGCTGATTGCTTTGAATAGCACTGGCTAAAGCTGCCTTTGAAAGCATGGCACTGATGAGCGTCTTCTCAAGAGCTAGTGTAGTCACTGCCTCTGGGAGGGACCCTAACTAATACTGCAGCATCAAATATACAGGAAGAGGCAAGGATCACCAGACACCCCCAGCCATACACGCTCATGCATGCACATAGATCTGCACTGACTTTGACAACTCTAAAGTACTCCCATAAACTTTTCCCAGCTCATGTTTTCAGACATTTCAGGGCCCAGGCCTTGTACAGATGACCTACTAATGTAGACTTTATAGGCCTGGTCTGAGTCCACTGCTACACAGACAATTATCACAATTAACAGCATGGAACAACCACATTTAGAATAAAGCTACTTGGTAACTTGGTAGGGAACATGGGCTTGCTTGTTTTGTTCGTAGTTTGACCTTGTCCTTTTGCTCTCATAAAACACCTTGAACATGAGAGAAGACAAATTACAGCTTCAAACACAGGTGTCCTGGTGTGTTTTTTCTCCACAGCCGGCCCCCAGGGTACATTAGCTGTGTTCCACAGCATTGCCTGTGTCATGGGAGCTGTCACAGGGGCCCCTAGGGCCCAGGCTGCTGCTCTTTAACAGGGTGGCCTTCTTGGCTTGATAGCCTGTCGCCCCGAGCTCCGAGCTCTGAACTCAGGTTAGGTCTGCACTCCACACCTCTGACCTCAAACCCAGCTACCTCTTGACTTTGCCATCAGCTCAGTTTTTGGAACAGGTATGTCCACCATTAGTATCCACACAGGTACATGGACACAACAGACTAATGCTCGTTAGGCTGATTAGGACAAGTTTAAACAAGTGGACATCTGTGTTGTAAGAACTAATTTTCTCCACTGCCAAATACATGGAAAATCCCCTTCTAGTGTTTGTATGTGTGTCAAAAAGAGTTGAGGATACATGCTTCGGCTTCAGGCTAAACAAGTTCACTTGTATAAAGAGTGGGTCATAGCTGAAAAAAAGCAGTAATAATAAATTACTAGTAAACCTCAGAGAAGGCTAATTATCATGTAACAGCATCAGTGCAGAATGAAGGGCCGGTGAGTACATGTTACACCTCAAAATATTCTACACTACAGTCAGGTTCACGCAGACAGCTATCGCAACAATGGGGGAAAGATACAAGGCAGAGGAGTGGGCATTCATGGCAGGAGGGGATTTGGTGGTGCATGCGACATGCCAGGCTCAATTTTCTATTGCAGTTTATGATTTTTCATGGTCATGGCTCCCCTGCCTCCTTTTCAAAATAATCGCCTGTCGGTTCTTGCAATTCAGACCCTCTTTCATTTCAGAGGTTTGTTTTTGAAAAGGTTACTATTATAGCCAAATGGTTTCTGTGCTTTTCTAAACATGGCAGGGCATTAGTGTGGGCTCCAGTTTCAGGGCCTGGCTCCTAATGAGAGACCCAATCACACAAAGGGAAAGACGGATCAGCCGCGCTACACCAGACCCAACCTGTGGTTTACCTCTTGAAATACAACCATGCTCCTTCAAGCTTCATTTTCCCTACTTTTTTCTCACTCATTTGTTTCTCCTACCTCCTGTCATGACTTTTCACTTTGAAAAGTAAAGTTGATCAAAGTTGATATTGCAGCTGTACAGATCTGCAAATAAATAGATTAACACCAGGGCCAAGTCTGGCCTGGCAGCTTGCATGGATGGCACGCATGGCTCAAGACTACTTAGTGTCTTCTCAAATGGGCTGTGAGATTCTTGCCAGGAGCTTTGACTGAGCCACATATGGAACTTTTGGATCCAATACGTGTATGCATAGATTATTACATTATATATGATTGTACTTGGTGTGGAAATTAATGACAGCATCATGAGATACTTAAAGAATCTGATATGTGTACCATATTGGAGGGCATCCAGGTAGAACTGCTCTACCCCAACTGTGTGCAAAAGTATATGTAAGTAGTTCCAGTGAAGCCAAAGTGCTGGTGAAGTTGAGTGTGACCTGCCAGTGGGGAAGCTGCTGTAGTCCTGTACTACTGCAGAGGAACACACAGTAACAGTAAAGGAGCTGGAGTTAAGGAGCAGGCTCCTGCCACTGTACTCTGCAGGCTCCCAGCAGTGGCCACTATGATTTATGGAGGAGTCTCCATGTTGTATTGTGAGGAGGATCACTCACTTGTGCTGGAAAAGAGAGCAGCTTCTGTCCCTGGTGCTTCTTTGCACACACCTATCTCTCTTCTTATTTCAATTTCTGTTTATAGTTTTGACGGATTATAAAAAAGCAATACCACATGGATACCTTCCCTTTCCCCCTGTTCTTTTCTTTTTTTCAAAGTGAGTGATTGTTAAACAGTTTATGTATTCTCTTTCTGCCTGTGTGTTTATTGGAGCTAGTGAATTAGGTTTGAATCCATCACCGGAGGTTGTGTTTGAAACTTGAAAGGAAGCCCCCAACAGCATCGGCCCCCACCTTTCCTCTCATCTCTTCTCACTCTTTCTTTCATTCTATCTATCGCTCCCTCGCACTCTCAGCGTTAGCACAGTTGTCACACAGTGGCGCTGCTATCTGCACATTATTAGTTATTACTTTATCGGCTCCCAAAGCTGTCAGAAGACACCCTTCTGGAATATACAGCAGGCATAAGCCATCAGTCCTCATTACACTAGACTCGTATGCAGTTTACACCCAGCTGCCTTGTGCGTGTGTTTATGCTGGTGACAGGGCTGCTCACACATGAACACCTTTGAGGGACTGCTTTCACACATATGAACGGGGCAGGCCTAATGTGCCACATGATAAAAGCATCTATTCGTGGCCTTATGTACACATTTGACGAGAACTATGGTGCATGTTTTTCTTGCTTAGGTGCTCGTCGCTCCAAGCCACTCGGAGGCAGGTACACGGACAGCTTGGGTCTTGTTGAGCACACAGGTGTGAGGTAAAGCCCCTAGAGGCACACCTGGGATCCAACAGGGTCCAGCAAGTCAGACCAGGTGAGATACAATCACCACAAATGTCACATCAGCTTAAAAAAGGAAAGAAGAGTGGAGCAGGTTGTAAAATGTTAAAAAAGCAGCACATCAACATAATGAATTATGTTTTGATTCAAGCTTTGCGTATTTTGCCCGAGGTGGCTGTCATGAACAGATGTACAAGTCAGGTTCTCATCATTACTGTTAGCACTGGGCTATGAAGATTGTGCAAATCAGACCTCCTGCACTGACATGCCTGTGGATCCTTATTACCCAGCCCTGTTGCCCTTCCCACCGTTTGATCTAGCAAAGTGGCCACATTAGCACTGACTAATTCCCCCGACTGTGGCTTTGGAGACAGTGCACGTTCCACCAGCCTGTTTTAACACTGTGATTATGATAGTTAAGTGAAATCTTTAATCCTTGAAGAAGCAACATGCCCCAAACACTCTTGTCAATGTGAGCTCTGGTATTTGTGTTTTGCCGCAGGAAAACAAATCACATGGGCCTTTTTTTCCTTCATAGCGCTGATGTTTCATTTGGACTTTGGGAGAACATCCAAAGATGTCACTTTTCCGCACTGCAACACAGCTCATTTATCACAACAGTAATAGTCAGTTATCAACGTCCACAATGACAGACGAGCGTTTGGAGTCATATTTGATTGCTGCTTGTTTATTTATATTCTCATTTCAGATGCAAGTGACAATCGCACAGCCTCCATTTTGAAGCCTTTGATCAATCATTATTGCATAGTACATTTTGAGAGAACATATGCCGGTTGCTACAGTAGTTTTGTAGAGGACACATACTTTAGTTGAGCAGGATTAGAAGTGACAAAGCTAGTGAGCTTCTGAAGGACCACAGTCGGTCTTCTTCTTGGTGTGCCCTCATTTGTCTACCCCTGCATTATCATGTGAACACAGAAGTGTGGATAGCCAACAGCAACAGGAAGGATTTGCTAAGTTGCTCTTGGATAGTGCGCTTCCATTTCACATAGCTTTCAATACAATTATGCTAACTTTTTTCCTCGCGTATGGAATCACAACACAAAATAATGGCTTTAATATATGCCCTTACCTCCAGCGAGTGTTTTGTATGCAAATGAGCAGTGATTCCAGGGACGGAGAGGCAGAGTGTCTCTAGCATCCATCTTTTGTTGCCAGGCGGATTAAGGGAGATCTGTTATGGTTTGTTAACATGAGAGCTTTTGATTCGGATTGAAACGAAACCATGTGTAGAATTAGATTAAAGACAATGTGTGTTGAGTGGCGGCTGCGGCGTGTTCTGGACTTCACCCACCCATATGCCAGCGCTCACCACTGTGGTCCCATTGTTTGGCCAGCTTCTGTTGTGAAGTGGGTTTTTGTCCTGTTTTTGTTCCGTAATGGGCTGTAATAACTTATATAAATCACAGTCTCGAAACCACAGCTCCATGGTTTGGGCTTTTTGGCATTGATGGAAAGGCCCAGATCTCCCGAGGACCAGCAAGCAGAAATTCTTGTGTATGCTGGAGGAAAAGTTTGAAAGTCAGCGTGGGTTTCGGTTTGACAGTGTTGTTTGCCTGTGAAGAGAATCAGCCATGAGGTTTGCTTGTGAGGAGGAAGGTCAAATGAAGAGAGAGGAATGCTTTGATAGTTATCTACAAACAGGGTGTTAGACCAGGACAGGTGAAGTTACAAAGAATAGAAAGAGACTCGGGTTTGCGCGAATTTCTTCACCATCTTTTTGCGTTGCCTGAAGGGCTTTTGTTTTGATACCAGAGAAAAAAAATTAATATAGTACAAGATCACAAAATCAGGCTGTTCTCATTAGAAACGTGATTAAAATACTTTGTGGAATTTTTTTCTTCTTCTTTGTCATACCCAAAAACTGTATTGATTGGGATATTGAAATGATTATGTCACAAAATGTACTTGAAGGTGCTTTTATTGGTAATCCCAAACAGTTCAGTATACATTATCTATCCCCAACATGCCTCTAATAATAACCCAAATTATTTTACATAGTATTTCACAATTGGTAGTTCTGCAGGAAAAATTATTATTATTATTATTATTATTATTATTTTTTTTATTTTTATTTTTTTTTTTTTTTTATATTCTTTATTTTTTTTATTAAATTTGTTTTTTTTTATTATTATTATTTTATTTTTTTCTTTTATATATTGTAGCACGAGTTACCTCTGTAAAACTTAAAATGTATTCACAAAACTTAGACCATTTATCAATCGACTTTGCACTATCCCACCCCCCAAATATTTTTAAGCATTTTTTTTTTTTTTTTTTTACAACAGCACAACAAACAATCAAATGGCAGCAGAGGTAATAACTGCCAAGTCAAATCATGAGAGCAACACTCAGCCGCATTATCACCTAGTGCATGATTTCCATAATAGCATGCTCAAATGTTAATTGCAGAGGTGCAGGAGTGTGATAACAAATAAAAAATTAAGAAATTACCATTAAGTCCGATCCCTCACTATGTTCATTACCAGTGTGTGATGTTTCGTCAATAGCAGGACTCGCATCGCCTTGTAAGCTTTGGGCGGTGCATTTAGTTACACTGCTGGGAATTGTCCCTAACCCTGTTTTACATTGAAAATAGCCCAGAGGAGAAGGGGAGCTGGGGAGCGTGGGGAGGAGGGTGCAAAGACTAACCACTGATTAATTATGCACATCCCTGATTGTGACATTCTATCGGCTGCTATTAATGGGCAAGGATAATCACTGTGGATAGTTACTGCAAGCTCTCCCTCTTCACAAGTGCGCCGTGTCCAACATCAATCTTCATACCAAAGCTAGCATTTCGGAAAAGGGACTTCATTTGTTTAGCAGTCGCTGGAACTAGCGAAAGTAAAGTGTGCGAGGAGAAATAGGGCGAGAAGGCTGCCTTAAACGGTGTCAGCCCAACAGTTGATAGGCGAGCGACTGTGATATTAACCATGAACTGCTTGGGGTTATAAAAAATAATTAGAGATTTCTGTGGAAGAATATGTTTTGAGGTGGCATGTGAAAGTTTCCTCTACTTTTCATTGTTTGAACTTTTAATTCGGCTCCAAATGAGTGTCATTATTCTCACTCCCACATCTGCGAAGAGGAAATTTATACTTAAAAAAAAATGGTGAAGTCTGAGTTAATGAGAAAATAACAGTTAGTTGATTTGAGGCTGCTGTTTGAGAGGCTGCTGTAGAGTCCCTTCAGGTAGCGCAGATGCAGTGAAAAGTGCTTGTGTGAATGGACGTGTCTGTTCCATGTCGTGTGTATAATAACTCTGCTTATTAGAGGGAAATATAAAGAAGATAAATGGACAGTTTATTGCTCATTTCATCCAATTGTGGCTTTCTTTTTTCATTACAAAATCAAACCTTATAAAAAAATAACAAAGTGAAACTGAGCTTTTCTCTTCTTCTCCAAAAGCGTCTCTCTGGCAGTTCGTCTCAAAGCGGGAATGAAATAAGGAATGTAATTAGAGGGAGAGGAAACTTTTAAGGGGGAATTTTCAGAATACGGAGCAATCAAAGCCTTAAAGGGAGCGTTTTGGTCCCCCATCAGAGAGTCTCCTGCCCAGCCACAGGCTGTGTTGGTACAGTTTGTGTAATAGGCCCCTTTTCCATAGTCAAACCAAAAGACAGCAGACACACAGCACCTCAAAGTTTTTTTTTTCTTTTTTACTTTCAATTGGTTTGCTTTCCCGCTGTCACACCTACCTTACATTAACCTCACCGCGTGGCTTTGCGATCCAAGATTCACCACAAAATAAAGGCTTTTCCCTGCACTGGATAGACAGGAAACGTTTTGCACCGCTGTGGAAAAAGTAATAGATAGAAATAGGGAGATGAGGGGGGACAAGGTGTGTGAATAGCATGCAGCACAGAAGAGAAAAATGCATGGATAAGAAGCATGGAAAAGTGTGTCCTCTAGCTCTTTGGGGCCCATAGGCGAGGCTAAACAAACAGCCAATGCTTTGGAGACACACATTAACTGTAACTGCCCTTGATCTGGCAGTGTTTAGAGCGCTGTCGGCACGGCTAATAAACACTTCATTTAGTTTTAATAGTGCCGGCGCCTCTCAGCAGCCTTCAAAAGTACCCTTTATTTGGGTCATTTACGGCTCTTCCTTGGAGGAGCACCCAGGGGACTTGAGATCCAGTCCACATCTCCAGGCCAGGGGAAAATTAATAGGGCTATCTGAGAAAAATAAATAAGTGATGGGCCAAACCCCCGCCAAACAGCCATGAGAGCTTATTAAGGCAAAATGAAGTGAGATGGGGCAGCAGAAAAGAGATTTTAATATGAATTTTGTACCTTTTCATGTGCGGCCAGGCGAGGTTCTTTCACACTCCCTCTTCTATCTCTTTCTTCCTGTGGCTATGTGTTGCTCTCCTACTGTAATTGTAAACACAGCAATTATGGATTGTGTGAGACTTAATTATAGCTTGTGCAGAGCCCTGGGGGAGCTCTGGCGGAATGTTGTGGCTGATAAAAACGCCAGCTCATCAGCACCCCTCCAATGGCAGCGAGCCCCAGCGAGAGTGGACCAAAGGGAGCCAGCTCCCCAGGGCCGCACCAGCCCAAGGACCAATTAGTATTAGGCAGAAATTAATCTTAACGGGACATAGCCACTCAAACAGGTCCTCCCAAGGTGAGGAGGAATTAAAGTGGCGCCGTTATTGCTTTTAGCCTGTGTTGTCTTTCAGCCTGTTCCTCATGCGGCACTCAGGCTTAGTCGTCTCAATAGACTAGATTAGCTTGTAGCTGATGTGTTTTCCAGCGCACGCCATGTTGAAACATAAGTAAGTTGGAGGAAGCGTCTTATTTTTGGAAGGTTGCACCGTGATGTTGCATTGTTCGTTTTTGTAAAGCTACAAATATCCTTTTTTGGAATGATTTATTTTGCCCAGTGGAGGAGGGGAAACACCAAAGCTATAAGCTATAAATATTAGACGCTGCCTCTTGTATTTAGACGTTCAACACAAGCCCTGTTGTCAGATCCCATCAGGATTGGAGGCTCGTATAGTGATTCGTGCCCAGTTTGAGTATTGATTTCCAGAGAACGTGGCTCCATTAAGGGCCTGCCTTGGGGTGTGGAAGGGTCAGCTGTGAAGTTGTGGGTTGCTGTGACCCCAGCCGCAGTTTACAATCGATTAACTCGGACTGTGAAAGGAGAAAGTCCAGGGGAAGTAAGCACACACGATTATGCTACATTAGCCCTCTGGTCAGAGTTGTTCCAGGGGTTGCAGTAAGTCAATTAGTGCTTTCTTATGATATCAGTGATGACAGGGCTAAAGCAGCTACCATCGATTCAGCGTTTCTCCATTTCAGCCTTATAGACCCAGCACCACACCACGGGGATGTGTGTAATCTTATTTAACTGGATTCAAACATGACTATCCAGAAATCATTAGCCAGAAACAAATACTTATAATTAGAAAATGTAAACCCCAGTTTTAAGACATATATTTAATTATGTAAATTTGATATAAACAGCTTTTGTGATCCGTCAAAGTAACTATACGTAAACATTATTATTAGCTATAGCAATTATGATGGGTAATTTTATTTTATTTTTTTTATTTTTTTTGACACTCATATATCACACATTAATACAAGAGGCAAGATTGGTGACAAATGTACAATAAAAATAATATAAAAGTAATTGAATGATAGTATAAAAAATCATAATGGCTGTATTTTGAACCTTAAATATTTAAACGCCTTATACTGTTAGCTGTCCACTGCGCACCTCCTGTCACCACCTCGTGTAAAAGGAGGCGATGCACTGATTGTGTCTTTCTTACACAGAATCACACACTTGTGTCTTGTCACGTCTCCTCCATAATCCCTTTGTTCTCCCTCTGCCATTGGCTCATTTTGCCTCCTGCTCTCGTCTTGTCATCCTTCTTTAACTTAACATTATTCTGTCTCCTACACTGAGTTCCTGAGTTGGTTTCACAGTACTCCCTTTGTTCAAATGAAAGGTTTACCAATACATCACTCAAGTCTTTGTTTTTCCTTTCTTTTTACAGAGCTCTTGTGCTAGATATTGTTTGTTTTACCAGCAGCTAAAGCTTCTCCTACCTCTCCTGCTGCCTGTATCGCTCCATCTTCTGTTTTTTTCGCTTGGGGGCCAACCAGGCAAGTAAAGCAGGGACAGATGAAGCGCCTTGTCTGTCAGCGACGTTGGAGGGAATTAATCACGATTCAGTAAGAGCTCTGATGAGGTTTCCGAGATGCTTGTTTGAGATAGAGCCATCAGGTGCGGCACATCAGTCATTGGGCTGACAGCACCTCCAGGCGTGAGGTGGTGGAAGCCAGGTATTAGGACCTGTTTGGGCCCCCGTCCTGCCTCTGGAGCAAACTAGACTCAAAATGAACAACCAGCCAAAGCACCACAAACACGGTTCAGTTGTGGTGAGTAATGTCTTGATGTCATTAGCAGGCGTGATGGAGATGCTGGGTTATTGCAGTGGTCAGTGCAAGGAGCAGACCAGTGTTCTTTGGTTGAAATTGGTTCTGCGTTGATGTAATAAATGTGTTGTGCAAAGGTGCAGCTCTGAGTGTTGTTTGGCTACAAATTAAAAATGGGATATTCATTTGTCATGCCTCTGTAGCAGCAGAAAATGTTAGTATATTTATCAAGGGTTAATTAAGTTGTGTATGCTTAGTTTTGTTTACAATTATACTCCCAACTGCAAATGTAAAATTTGTGTTGAATATTTATGTGAGAAAGCAGTTGCCCACACAGTTATTAATTTTGCAGCATTGTATTTTCCGTAACACTCTGCTCTTTATATGTGATATTATATTTTATTTGTTTTTGTGTCAGTTGCCCCTTATAGGCTCAAGCAACTTGAATGTCACAAAACATTCTAATAAGGAAGAAGTGGAGTACAACAGTATAGCTACAGATGGAGACATAGACTGGAAAGAATGTAGAGTTAATATAAGGGTCAGGCACTGAACAGACAGGAAGTAAGACAAAATACAGATAAAAAAAAACTAGGATGTAATAAAAACGATTGATAAAGCAAAGGAAATGTGCAATATTTGAAACCGCAGACTGTTAACTCTGCTTATTGTATTCTAAAAATGCAGAACTCTTCACTTTGAGCATGTGAGATTGACATGTCTTAAACATACTTCCATCTACTTTGTGTGAAACAGAGAGCTCGACTGAGACAGTGGCATGTAAGTGTTTCTGTCTGGCAGTACACTGGCGGCTGTGTGGGGCCATGTCTTCACTTGCCGAGGAGCTGCCTCTGCTTCTCTGGGAAGCCAAAGTGTATGTTATGGCTTTGTGACAAATCTCTGACATGACACAGTAATCAGATAAGCGCTGCACCCCAAGGCCACAAGAGGCCACTGGGACAAAAGAACAGGTTGAAAAAGAATAAATATTTCTAAAACGCTACAAATTATGAGTGCTCAGCTATTGAGGGAAATGATGTGATGAGTTCTTTGTGTCTGCCCCAGTTGCACATTCCTTGTGGTAATTTACAACATTGCTCGGAGCACCTTGTTTAATTTCTTTGCTCAAATGAAAGCCTTTGCGGCATATTGGCATATTTTTCTTGTTAAGCAATGTTTAAGGTAGAGATAGACATGGCAGTGATTGCAGGTTCAGCTGAAAGTAGAGGTGAAGTTAGCAGACACCAACATCCCCCATGTTCTTTGAAGAAAATGAACATTTAAAAGGTATTGACTGTCTGCATTCTCTCACTTCGGGTTCTATTTAAGATGAAAAGTAGATTCAAAGTTTGACAGGAAACATTTGGGGCAAGAGATAAACAAAAATGTAAGTGGGACAGAAAAGAAGAATGAGGACGCATCGGACGGTTGTAACAGTAGAAAAATAAATACACATCTAAAATTAGACCTTCACAATAAACCAGCGGGGGTATAAAAACAAACTTGGAAGTGATAACGAAGAAATGATTGAATTTCCATTTCATTTGAGTTTTACATTCAGGGCAGGCACTTGTAAACAGTCATGTCTTTTCAGTTGTCATTAGCATCTTCACATTTACAAACCAACAACTCCTTGTGTCACTTCCTGTTTGCGGTCGTACTTCCTGTTTTCCCAGCCCTGCGCTCTGGTCGGGTGTTCCCTAGTGGTCCTGTTTAATGCCTGTTTTGCAACTAGCTCGACGCTGCACCCGGGGGTCCATGGGGATGTTTGTTTGCGCTGTCTTTTATTATGCCATTTTTAACCGCCGTTGTGGCAAGACAGGAATGTGCCATTGCTTGTTGTTGACTGTCGAAGTGAGAAAGCCCAATTACCACGAGCCCACTGCCTGTGGCCCACCAGCTCTGTGCGTCGTTCTGGCGAGCAGCTGTCCCACGCCGTGCTGGCAGCCATGGCAGGGGTACATTGGCATTGGTGACAGTGAAGAAGAGGAGGAGGATGAAGGCCACGCTTGTGTAGGGGACTTGTCATGTGTGCTGTGTTGCCACCTTGGTTAAGCTCAGCAACCAGCTCCCCCTGTCTGTCTCCCAAACCACAATTTTACAGCAGTCTGATATTGTAAAAGCTTCAATGTGACGCAGCAACTGAAGACATGTGCATTTCTCTCAGTTTACTCAGTATGTGTGGCCAATTAGAGCTGGAGGTTACGAGGCTGATGTATGGATTATAGCCTATTATTTCTTCCTCCCTAATGTTGACCATTAACTGCTGTGTCATTAGTTCCTTTAGCGAGTGCGGTGGCAGCACAGGAAGGCACACAGTCTGTCACACACATTTCTCTGTGGGCACATGGTGGCCAATGCAGGAATGTGCCTGCAAAATGGTGACAGCTTTGCAGTGAATTTTAGAGTAAACCAAGAACCACATTACTGCTGTATGTTCCCCAATGTACACTTATCTAAAATGCTCAAGCACATAGCAGTTAGCCTTTCATCTTTTAACATCTCCTGCACAAATTATGCATAGTGTTTGGTCACTATGGTTAGATTTATGTGATAACAGATGAAGAAAAACAGTATTCTGGTAATAGTGGGAAATGTAGTCTATGAATCCACATTGGTGTGACAGTATTGTTTTCATGTAACCCAGCCTTTACTGGCAGTCTGTCTGTGTGCAGTGTATCCAGTGTGGCAGCCTAGTGAGTGGTGTCTAATGGAGCCTCTGATGAATAATGAGTCCATACACTGGTAATGTTCTGTGCCGAATAACGGCTGCATTGGTTTCTGTCCTGTTAACTCTGCTGCTGTAAGATTGATTGTGCTGTGCTCTGCAGTCATACAAAGACACTTCATTGCTTGGCAATGAAAATAAAGCTTCTCCCAAAGAAATGAAGAGCAATAGCACCGGAGCAAACGAGGCCGACCAGCTCTGGGCCCGGAAACTACCAGTGCTCCATGTCAGCGGCATGAGTGACTGACACACCATGAAATAGGCATAGCTCCTATAAGATTTACTTGTTTACACATTGCTTTCTGCTAATTGAGGTGTGGCAGAGTTTGTTATTTTTTTCCTGAGCTCAGATGAACCTTAGTGGCCCCGATTAGGCCTGGTACTGTACTTAGAGATCTTCCACCAAGACTCTCCTTCAAATTACACTTGACACTGTGAAGAAACATCTAATAGAAGTGTGTAATGGGCTCTGATGACAAACTACACGGTTGGAAGACCATGTAATCTTTCCGCAATTAATTAAAGTGCACCATGCGTGTGTGTGTGTTAGCACGTTTCCCTCCTTATACAGCCAGCCTCACCAGATGCCACAAAATAAGGGAAATAACATTGCCTGTCACCAGTAAAAAATGAAGATCCGTAGCTTAACAAAGAGAGGTACTTAGAGCTGGCAGAAGGAGGCAGATGCAGGTTATGTGTGCTCCAGTGCCTCTTGGTGTCCCAGTAAGGCTTCTCCACAACTCAACATCTGTACCTCCACTCGCCTAATTACCCTCACACTCCTGCCCCAGCGCTTATAGACTGTCAGCACCTCCACACTCACAGGGACAACCATATTGTCATTGTACACTACATTTGTCTGGTAATGCTTATACACACGGCTACTATTATCTAGGTCTAAGTTATTTGGTAATATGAGTTTTTTGTAGAATTTTAACATAACTTTTGGCTCTGTCACTCCTTATGTTAAACCTGCTTCTTCGCTGAATTGTGTAAGTGTATCTCTACTTTGTTTATGTTCTTACTTCTATTGTTTTTTTTCTTTTCTCAGCACAATATTGATCCTCGACAGAGCACAATTAGAGCCATTTTGGGTGTAATTCCCCTGTCTTATAAGTAAACGAGAAATTCTCCATGCTATATGGAAGTTTGGATGAGTCCTTTCACTCTCAAGTTGCTTGTGCTATTGATTTGATTAAAGGCATTATGCATTGTCTAATGAGTTTTACACATGGTTGAGTGGTGAATAATGACTTGGTGATTTCTGACCCAGAACTCCTTTCCACAGCTCCTCTTCGTGTCATTTTCCCCGTTCTCTCTCACTCTCTCTCTGTCTGCTCAGAAAACAGACACTCAGTACTTCATGCAATATAACAGAAATCAATCTGAGGAGCTATTTTGTTTCTCTCCACTCAAATTGATTGTTCAGCTTGTTTTGTTTTAATATTACTTTTTGGTAAGTGTCCATAAACTGTGTGAAGAAGGAATATTGCATTAGATGTCAAGTTTCAAAAAACAATACATTTTAGCCTGTAAATTGTGTGGCAATTAAAGCGAATTGTGTATAATAAGCTGTGTCTCTACTGGGTGCTCAGCGTTATCAGGCCTGTTTGCAGATGGAATTCACCTGCTGCTGTGTGAATTGCAGCACATAAAAGATGGACTGAATATGTTCCCGGGGAATATTGCCCTCTCTGAAAGACCAATCCGTCTTGCTTAGGGAGGCAATCTTAGGTGCGCAAGATAAACTAATATTTGTGTATAACCTCAGTCAGACAATACAAATGATAGGATGATTTTTCATCTCCTTATGCATACAGGGAAATATGAAAAATTGAAGTTTAGGAATATTTGCCGGGTCTGCGAAGCGGCTGGCTAGGCCCGCTGAGTGCCCTGGGCCACGCTCCTCACCAGCGAGCACCGAGCGAAGACTGATGAGAATATTAGACCCGTCTGTTCTCCGTCACTCCGCATCCTCCCCTCCACCCCCTCCATCCTGCGCCCTCACCCCACTCACCCCATCCTGCGCCCTCACCACACTAATTCATATGGCCACAAGATGGAAAGAGCCAGAGACCGACGCAGCTCCAGTTAGCTGTCGTTGACTCCCGCCAACCCATGGGTGACAGTCATATTGACATCATTCTTTAAGGCCTCTCATCCTCCTATGACAAAGCCTGTCATCACTGTCTTAACCACCAAACACACACACTTTATCTTCTCATACTCTGATCTGTACTCTTGTTTTCATAGCATAATCCACAGTCTTTCGTGAATCCTCAAGTGGAATTTCCTTTCATTTATTAAATTAATTTAATTGCAACAATAATTATTTTTAAACTTGGCAATCTGTTCTTTTTTTTTTATTTTGATAAAATTAAAGAACGTGTTTTAGCATTGGCTCACTGGGTTTCTGCTCCTATTCAGACTTTAAAGACATCAATTTTTATGTGAGATCTGGTGCATCACTGCAAGTAAATAAGACACTCTCAGATTTAAGGTATATGAACACTTTTGATAGTATTCTTCTGACACAACAAAAATGTGAATTACAAGTACATGAAGAAGCAACAACGTAACAATAATCACACAGTGTGTTTCTTTTGCAGCTGTTCTCTGTTCAGCCTAAATGAACTGTGATCTTGGGCATCATCTCTGAGAGTGTAGACAGTTGTTGAGCATGTGATCCTGTGGCATAAGAGCACTGAAGGGCATGTATTGCAATATGAAAGATGCATTTGGCCTATTTTTAAATGGTGCAGCTCAGTGCCCCTCTACTGCACTTCCCCTGCCTTTAAAAGACCGCTGAATCCCACAGAATCCAGCCGTCAAGTGCAATCGGCCCGGCTCTGACACGGGCACGGTGACATTTACCCTGTGCTGCCCTCTCCTCCTCTCTGGATTTGTGAGTTTTTATTTTTAGTTTATTGCACCCGCCTCATGCCAAAGCCTAGCTGTTTTCCCTTGAAAGCCTTTCTGTTTGCTCTCTATATTTCTGCATTATCTGCCTTTGCCCTATGCTTTTCAGTATGTCTTTTTCTTCATCCCTCTTTTTTATTCTATTTTCCCTGTGCTTCTTTGCGTCCCAGCTGTATCTCGTAGCCCTTGCTCTTGCTTAGTTTTAGCATACAGTGGCGGGGAACTGCTCCCCTCCCTGTTTGTGATAAATCGGGGGTTGGAGCGACAGCGTGCGGTCAGAGGCATCAGTCGTGGCTGATGAGATAAGCGCTGCTCATCTCTCGGCCCTGTATGGAGATTTATTGGGCCTGGATAAGCAACAAGCTAGCCATCACTCTCCACCAAATAGACTCTCCGCCTGCATGTGTTTATTCTTATTGCACTGCCACAAGCAGTGGCTCTGTCAGGGGTGGAGTAGCCCCCAGAGGCCTGCTCTGTGCTGGAGGAGAGACTGGGCCCGCTCTCTGGATCATTACCTTCTATTAGATCAAGAAACAAGGCTGCACACAGGGGCTCGCCATGACACTGATGGCCCAATTTCTGCCGATCTCAGAGGGCTGCATAGGCACATATGAAATAAGGTTATTGTAAGGTATTGGCCTTTCACATCAGAATATTAGCCGTGTGCTATTGCTTTTGTCATGCCTCTGCTCAGAGGATGGAAGATTCTCAGATAAATATTTGCATTTCTAGTTTGTTTTATTGATCTATCTTCTTTGACCTGTAAGAAGGCATCAGGAGGTTCACTGACCTTTGGTCGGCACCGTGCTGATTTCTTTCTTATCCCTTTTTTTTATTTTATTGATTTAATGTATGTTTAAGAACCTTGTATAAACATTACTTTTATGCTGTTTAATTACATTCTTCTTTGCATAATCTATGGAAATGGTACACATTGTGGCAACTGCTTGGAATCAATTATTTATTATATATGAATTACAAGACTAACATTTAAATGTTAATATGTACGGCAATTCCAATGGTTTATTCCTAAATTTACTTCTATTATGTAAAATGTTTTACAAGGATGCACACAGGAATTAAATGCACTATAAATTTTGTCGACCTGTCTCTTCAGGTAAAAGTTACATAGCCTTCTACCTAAGTTCTTGCAGCTGCTGATGACAGCACTAATTTCCCGTGAGCAGCAGTCTCTCACATTAAGCGCTCTGTGGCTGGTGTTAGGGGGAGCTGCAGGCCAAGATGTGAACACCCAGCACCCACCTCACCCCCACCCACCACGACACCAAAAACTCCACTCACCCAACAAGTTCTCCACAAATTGCTTTTAGCCTCCTCACCCCATCAGAGTGTACACACAAACTTGGGCCTCGGAGGGGTGAAGGCAGGGTTACCTCTCCAGCACTCAGGTTATATTTAATCATGGCAGCCGTATGAGGAGGCTTTTCTCTTTATGAAAGGTATTAGAGTGGCGCTGTGTTTTCACTCAGCTTTACACTCTGCCCCCATGCTTCTCTTCCCCTGACCCCTGTTACCATGTACTAGGAGGAATTTGATAAGTGACACTAGGCTCCCTCTATCCTGCTCTTTCTCCCCATCTCCTGTCCTATGTCTGGACTTTAATAGTGCACCTGGAAGCTCCAGACTGACTTTCATCTCATCAGTGAGGTCACACCTTTGGGTGGCCCTTGCTGTTTCTTCGGCAGCACATGCCTTGTCATTTATTTTGCCGGTGAAACACCCGAGCAAAGCAGCATGGTCTGATTCAATCTCATACATCCCGGGGCTGGTGTACTGGACACAGCTGAGGTTGCACACTCTACATTAAGACTTGCAACTTTCTTCCTGCTCTTTGCTCCTTCTTCAAGGAACCTTTGCACATACATTGTTAAAAACAGCCTTCCATCAGCCAAAGAATCACACTGACAGAATAGTCTATCATTCTACTTTCTCAGTGCATCCTTATGTGACTTACCCCAGGTTGATCTGTACTATTTCTACTTAAGGGTCCCATTCCCTTTGATGTAACTAAAGTTACAGGAGAAGTGAAACACATTGGGAAAGCTGCAGCAGGGGGGTTACATCTACTTTCAACACTGTAAGAAGCTGGGGATGCTCTTGATTCTGCTTCATGTTAGACCCAGGGGCTGGAGCAGTTCACTAGCATGCATCAGCAGACACATGGTCATTAGGTAGATTGACAGTGATTGTCTGGCCTGTGGAGCTGAGGCAGCTTGGGCTCAGCTCAAATGCCTCCTTTGAAATGCACACATATAGATTTTGTGTGGGTGAACAGAATTAACAGAAAACGTTACAAGCCAAAGTAATCAATAATGGTGTGGAAGATGCAGCGGACAGTGTGGAAATCACTTTTTGGACAGGTTTCAGCTCTATAATTGATCGGCAGTTTCATTAACCTCCTGCTTCGTTTTTGTATAGTGCAGAGGGTCAGTGCATCTTCACTGCTCAAAGTTGTTACACTAGGAGTGGACATTTACAGTGTTTTATCTCTGTTCAATAGCAAGGCAATTTAACATTTGATTTCATCATGAGAGTTGTACCAGCAGCAAACATACTCTTTGGGAGATAGAAGATTTGTGCTCTTTTATTCATCGGTGATAATGTGCCACAAGATGTGGCAACACCTGTAGTTTATTGATCTGCATGTCTCACCTCTGGTGGTGAAAATGAAAACAGCACAAGAGTGCACATACACAGAGCTGCACAGTGTGACCTGCCTCTGCTGTTAGTGAAGGTTATGAGGTTATCATGTATAGCACAGAATACACTGGGGATATGTAATACTCAAGGCAAAACTCTGTGAGAGATTACCACAGTATTTACTGGACACTAAGCACGAATCCACACTATGAAATATTATGGGCACATTTGAACTATTGCCCATAATGTCTGTGCCTGTTCAAGACTGACTGCAACTAGTTTATTGCCTTAGTGCCCAAACGCAGGCTGGTTAAATTAGGCTGGTCTTCTTAATACCTTTGAGAGGGGAGAAGCAGCCATTATGAATTATCCTTAATTACAGCCATTTCCTAAACTAATAAAGCTGCTAAATCTTTATGGCAAAGGTTAGTTTACCCAGCATGCATAAAAACAGTGCATGTGTGTGCCTGTGTGCACATATGTAGGTGAGCCAGCACGCACCCAAGCGTACATGCGTATGATTAGGCTCTGTAAATACTGTTAGTGTATGTGTGTGTGAGAACGGCAGAGGAGCTGGAGGACTGGCAGCACCCACAGTCCCATTAATTTCACATGGGCTCCCTATCACCAGCCACAGATGCCTATAGACACGTAAATGAGTCTCCAGCGAGCACAGGACCGCCTCAGCCCACCAGCTCGCGCCTAATGGGCTGGAAAGGCAGCGTATGTGACTGCAGGAGAGGAAGCCTTATTTACAGTGGCAGACATTAGTGGATGGACGCTGATTCACTGATTAACACGTCAGACTCCCTGCATCCTCCCACCAGCCATCAGCTCTGCTTTTAGTCCTCCATCCTCCCTTTAAATCTACACATACACACAACAGAAAGCCACCATACTATCCTCTCTTTTAACCAATATTTTTGGCTTTTACATTTACAACCGTACTACCAGGGGACACGGAGGTAAAGAGGCGATGCAAAGATGTCAGAAATGCAGTGTACTGGGTTTGAAATGAGCAGTGGCATGCTGCTCTGAGGGGAGTCCTTTGTGAGTGATAGTTCCTGTGGAAAGATAATGTTTCTCATGGCGCGCAGAGTGGGGCGCTGATGGAGGAAGATGACTTTTTGAATGGTTAAGTGGGTAAAACCTTCTATCACGTTTACAGCACTCTTTTCTCCTCAGCCACCATCAATCCAGCTCTGCTCTCCGTGCTATCTCCCCATGCCCCGTCTTCTGCTCTTCTGTCTACCAGCTTGTTTATTGAGGAGGCGCGAGGAGGCCCCAGATAAGAAAGGCAGAGCTAATGCTGTGATTTGTGTCAGTCACGGCAAACAATTTATTACAATCGTGACACTTATCACAATATAATATGTTTATTCTGGTCAATTAAGTGGCAGAGGAAGGCGCTTGCATTTGAAGTGTCACATGTGAGATGGGACAGGGCCAGGCTGATCAAAGCAAATGGAACTAATCCAATTGTGCAGCATCTTCCACTGCTACACGTTCACTGTCACCATCACCAAACCAGGGCTTTGGCAGTACATTGCTGTTTAAACTTAACTCTTTGTTTATAGTTGAATGATAAAGTAAGGAAATAGTAACATTAGAAATAAACAGATATATAAGTTAATCTTTTACTTTTCCTGTCACCCCTCACCAGTATAACTATGAACCTTAGATGGGAGATACCTACAACAATTATACAGCAATTCCATGTCTGTAGACAGTTGAAGGAAGGAGGGAGTATTCACTGTTTGTAGATACAATTCAGTCTAGAGTATTACAACTAAGCCAGTGAATATGTAGGTGATCACAACCACGTAGTACACAATCGATGTCCCCATGTCTTCCGGGTACGTGCACACTTGGATACACTTGTGCTTGCCGCGGCCTGGTGCGGTATAGATCCCAGAAGTGTCAGCGCACACACATAAAAGCAGCAGGCCAGGCTAGTGGAGGCAGGCTGCAGTGGACCAGTGCAGCCATCGATCCGAGCAGGTTCATTAGGTAAGTGCTGACATCACAGATTGATGTCTCTTTAAACCAGTGCCTGCCCAGGAGCTGACAAGGAAAATCAGCACTATTGACTTACCCGCCCTGGTTTGTGTGTGTGTGCGCGTGTTATTGCGGCCATATCAAAGTGTACATCCATATATATGTTTTAGTACACCTACAGTTTGTCGATGTGCACATGTGCCAATAAAACTAGCGTGTGCGTGCCAGTTTCAGACACACGTGTACGTACATCTGTCCATGTGAGTTTCCCCAGACAGCGGGCTAAATACCCTCGTCTTTGATGGGGTCCTTGGGTGTGGATGCTTGCTAATGTTTCTGGTTATACACTCGACGGAGCAGCTAAGGAGGCTGTCAGCTGTGCACCGCCTATCCATCATGGCACACAGGCAGGAACATTCTATTTGGGTTTTGATGCAGTGTAATTGAACAATGAATGGGGTTTTGTACATGAAGACCTCTATTAATAATTTGTCATTACACATGGGGCAGTGTAAAGATAAGTTTTTGTTAATCCCAGACCTTAACTCAAAAGCAAATAGTTGTGAACTTTATGGTGGTGGAAGTAAAGTTAAAATAAATGGTTGAAAAGGGTCAAACTGTATATAAATAGGCAAGAGGCCAGTTGACAATTAAAATGGTCACACCAAGATATACAAACTAAAAAACAAGCATTATTTAACTGTGCTGTGTTGCATAAAAGTACTCATTGGCACACTCTGTATACTCCATCAATATCCCATTCAGTGCTCTTTAAAAATCTATAGAGAATAGAGACAATAATGGATCCACTAGACCAATATTGTAGAGCTATATTGTCAAATAAAAAAGTTATTGAGTTAAGAAAGTTTGCCTTACTTAATTTAAGCCTGAGCAGAGCATAATGCAAAGTAAGTGTTTGGACTGTAGAATGTGCTAAAACCCAAGGCAAAAATACCTTCCAGGCCACCATCACCAGAGGCACTTCCCCATTGGCTGCCTCCAGGAGATTAAAGGGAATAATTGCCAGCTGATTGGCTGATTAATTTTTTATGCACCTTTGATGCACAGGGTGTTTGTGTTACCTTTATCAGCAGGCATATTAATGGGACAGAATATGGCAGATTTAAGTAGAATAAATCACATTATATTTTGGCTCGATAGCGGAGCTGCTATAGACTTTATTTTAGCAAAGGTAAACATAAACAACTTTTTAAATGCAGATATAAGGTTACCCAGATCAGGTATTTATTTAGTTTTTTTTTTAGTTTTTTTCACTTGGGAGGGGTTTTTTTGGCATGATCTTAGGGTATTGTTCATTAATGTAGCTTCACTATTAAAACGACTAACTCTTGGCTTGTATGAAAGGCAATTCCTCTAGGCCTTTACACAGCTATACACCACTTCTTGTTTTAGCAGTTATAAATGATCATATTCTACTAGTTATATCATTTGAGAAATATACCTGATTTGTGTGTAATGTAATGTGTTTGGAGAAAGCCCCTCTAGTGGCTGCTCTTGTGTACAAGACAGTTTTCTGACAGAGCCACGTTCATACTCCTGCCCATCCTGACACTAATCTGTGTAGGTGACCCAGCTTCTCGGTGGTGGAGGTGAGTTGTTCTGTGTGTGAGGACTGCAGTGAATGTCTCCTGCATGGTTCCGCTCCGGAGGTCTAGGCACAGTGGAGCTTCTCATGGTTGTCACTTTGAGATGAGAGAGCAATCATTTCCTTGGACAACAGTGCCATCCTCATCCCTGCTCTCCGCCTGCTTGGATTAATGCTTTGCCGCAAAGAAAATTTGCATTTAAAAACATATATATTTTTCTAGCTTTTTGTGTTACTTTTATATAATTTAATTTCATCTTTCACTCTTTCATATTCTTATTTCCCCCTGACTCTGTAGAGCATTTTATTACAATTGTCTGAATGAGGAACAATTCTATTGTGGGGTGATTACGACAGGGTGTTTTACCCTCAGATCACCAGAGCAATTAAAATCTGTAAATAAGGCTACCCATGATGCTTCAATCCAAACAATAGTGTCCCGTAGGCAGTGTTTGTTTGAAGGAGACCTCTGGAGAAGAGAGTTGGTCTCTTTCACCGGCTCTCTCACTATCTCATTAATTAGGAAGGGCTCCTTCAACCCGGCTCGCCTGTGTCCATGGGCCGCTCGGAACAATTGTTGTGACACATATTTCAGACACAAGATGAAGTTGTTTACATTTGTGTAAGACCTTGCATTACGCCACCACACTTTGTTTTGCAGCAAGGAAAACATAATGCAGGCCTAATTGTCCCAGCAACAGCTATTAGCAGGAGAAAAGAGATGTCAGAGTGAGCTGCCTGTGCACTCCAGAGGCACCAAGTTCTGCTAAGCCACACATACAAAGTTATCTGAATAAGAAAGGTCACTTTCACTTAAATAAATTTGGAAAGTGCCCCATCAGTGGTGTATGGCCCTACATATATTCTATATACTCTATCCTATTTTGCCACTGTGGTTAGTATTCGTACTAATCTTGTACCACAATGAAGATGTTTAGCAAAGACGATGTTCCCGGGATCACAGTTTGCATACAGAAACGCAGGCAGTGAATGCCTCTACTACATTTCAGTGTTGCTTCTTTTTTGTAGAGACAAAAGGGCTCTTTGTAGTTCAGTGCAAAGACACGTGGAACATGTCATGTATTGGGTGTCAGGATGTGCACATACTGCTTCCGCCACCACCCCCGCCTGGCTTCATAAATTACTCACGAGTGTAGTTTGGGCAGGTTTGAGCAACGGAACCCAGCTTTAGAAGGAGGGACCGTGGGAGTGCTGCAGCTCAGAACTACTCTATGAGTGAGGCCTGGCTCTAAGGGCCTCACCAGGGGCTATATGCCTTACCAAGATCCTGTTTACAGTCAGCTGAACTCGCTGCCAGCCACCCATTTCCATAACGAAGCCTGCAGCTCTTTTGTGGAAACTCATTTCTCTATGCCGGAGATGCACTATGCAATAGTCAAGCTCTCACTTTGCATTCTCAGTCTAGTGTTTCAAGTCTTTTGTCTGTTAATACGCCTATCTTTATCTCTGTATACTTTCTTTTTCTCTTGTCCTTGGAATTGGATTTTGTAATTTAGTAACATGTTGAACTACAGTATAAAAAATATTAGACAAATCTAAAAACAAATATCTTTCCTAAAGTCTCCTGTCTTCACCATTTGACAAATAGTGATGTCTTAATTAAATAAGCAGATCAGTGCGCCATGTCCATTCACAGAAGTGTCCCTGCTTACGTCTCAGACAATTCTCAGTGCTGGGCAGCCATCTTTAGCTTTATCCCCTTGTTCTTTCCTGTCATATGTTAGTGCAGATTTTTTCTGCCTCAGCCACTTGTGTTGTTGCCGTGTTCCTGTGCCTGTACATCAGTGAGCATCTGCTCTTTCAACAAGGTCCCCATGGCCTCAAATGTCAGAGCCAGCAGCTGCCAGACTAGTGCATTGTACAGCAGGGTTGTGCTTTGCCTCCTCCCATCCCACCCCACTTCATGTCCTGTGATGTTAACCGTGATTGAAAGCATGAGGGCAGCAGTGACAGAGGAGAAATGAAGGAAGAGGATTTGGTCTTTTCCTATTTATAAGTACGGTGTTGGTCAGTAGCAGTTGATTCATGTATACTTTCCCTTATGTGTGAATATGCATAACTTCAGAAAAGCATCTGTTAACTTGCACTTTTGCATATGCATGGATGTGCTACTATAAAATGCTTCTTAAAATTGTGTTGTTTTAAGACATTCTGAGCCCTTACCCATCAAAGCCATGTACTTGTACATGTTGTCTTGTTTAACGCTTGTGTGTGCAAGCCATTCTCCAGTCATGGGATGGACAGTGAAGCAGAAGAGATGGAGGCTGACGAGACATTCAGGTTCCCCCCAGGAGCAGGCCGGGGGGCAGAGGGCCAGGGGTTGGCCCGCCAGCCACCCCCCAGCACACAGCACTCTTCTGCTACTCAGACTCTATTGATTTGACCACAGGTTAGCTGCTGTGCTAAGTACTACTCTTTTCACTTCCCTCTGTCTGACAAAGGCTGGACAATGCCTCTGCTTGATGTCAGGGGATGCAGCTTTCTCTCCCAGTGATGGGAAGAATACTTTGGAAATGTATTTAGTTACAGATTACTAAATGCAATGCCTGCATTAAAATGTATTTTGTAATGTATTCTGTTACATGGTCCAATCACAGTACTGTATACTGAATACACAGAATACGTTTACATCAAGTTACATTGGAATTATAGGGTAAAGACGTAACAATTGGATTAAAAACAGCTCCATGTTTGTTTCATTGTTTGTTGCATTTAGTTGCATTTCATTGGAGAAGAAAACAAAAGTACTTATATTCTGAACACCAACAAATGAAAAAGTAACTATACCAGAATGCACTTACTCAAAATTATTCTCAGTATTCTCAGTACATGTATTCAGTTACTTCCCAACACTGTCCTTGGCACACGTCCACCTCATACCTTGTCAGTCGGCTATAAAGTATGGATGAGCCATCAGGGGGCACTGTTAGACTCACTCTTACCCTAGAAAGAACTGGCAAAGCACTTTATGGTCTTCTCCTAAGGCAGCAGGCAGCCCAAATTTGGCACATGTGCAGAAGTACACATCTACAAACAGAGTGAAAGCAACTTAAGGTGTCAGTCAACTCCTCACTGCAATTTCCCAATCTGAAGTATTGGGTGTTACTTAAGCATAAAGTAGATTAGTGCAGAGACTTGAACTTGTGCCTGTACTTTTCTGCATTTGATCCACCTGTGTAGTGAAGTGTAAAAGTTTGAACCTGACAGATGTAAATGAGAACCAGGGCAACTCTTGATCAGACTAAGACAGTAGTGATATTTGATCATAAGTCATTCAGTGGTATCTCTGGCTTAGCTGACAGTTGGATGAAAGGTCTTCATCAAAACGTCTCATTGTGAACATTAACATGAGGTGAATTTCCGACGGGCTGCTCAGGATTCGCTCCTGTCACAAGTGGCAGATGAGATAAAGTTAGTATGCTGCTTTGCTTGTTTCGTAACATAAGCCAAGTCGTGTTGAGGCGAAATTGGCACCTGCCTGACATCTATTAAGAAGCAGTTTCACAGATGTAAAAGAGGGTTTGCTGTAACTTGTCTTGTATTTTTTTAATTAAAACAAGCCACAATGAGTCACCGCCATCCTTTTAATGTGTCCGAAGCCAGAACAGGTGTGAAGGCAGAACAATGAACAGACACTGGGTGTGGGTGTAATACAACTTCCCACGCTCCAACTGCATGTCACAAGTCCTTTTGAATGACACTGAAGCATACTTTATGATGGTTAATTAGAATCTTGCTCAGTTTAACAACATAACACAAGTCATCCTCTTGTTTGTTGCTCCCACATAGCTACATCTCATTTGTCATGGCCAAATGCCAGAATTTTTATTATAGGTTTATCTAGTTTGCTTTCAAAAGAGAGAGAATGGACGCTATTGCCTGTAACGTGAGTTATTGTCATACACAAATAAAACTGGTTCTATGAAAAGGGTTATTCAGTATCTACATTCATGCATCATTGCTTTGAAACAAGCTGTCATTAACCCCATTATTAACTATGTCTAAAATACATGATGTAATTGCTTTTAGTAATAAAAGTCAAGGTAATTATATTATTTTCAAAAATTTTCTTACGTAAACTTGTTTTAAAAAACATATATATGTATGCATGTGTGTATGTGTATTTATTTGTGTGTGTATGTGTATATGTATATGTATATGTGTATATATATAGTATATATATATATATATATATATATATATATATATATATATATATATATATATATATATATATATATATATGTGTGTGTATATATATATATATATATATATATATATATATATATGTACATATATATATATATATATATATGTGTGTGTGTGTGTGTGTGTGTGTGTGTGTGTGTGTGTGTGTCTATGTGTGTATATGTTTTAAATAAGTTTAAAACACACAATATATTATGATTTTTTGACATATACCTCATAACCTAATCGTTTGCCTTACAATTTTTAATATAGGTTAAGCGTCACAAAAATTACAAAATTAAATTAATAAATAATTCATTACAATCACCAATCACCATATACAAGGCGTTCCTGGAATACTGCATGTTATGTCATGTCCTGAATGTGTTAAGTGCTGCAAGTGTGGCATTGATTGATTGATTAATGGAGGTATAATGAAGTGTTCCCAGCTGCGTAATTAAATATTTACAATCCATTCAATTTGTACAAAAAAAAAAAAAAAAAAAATGTGCGTCACCACCCCAATTTCAAGAGTTCATTTTATAATTGTGCTTACTTGAAACATGAACAGGGAGGCAGGGGCTAATTGCTGGCTTGAAAATATATCTGGCTGTGCACTTTGCATTAGTCTGGGTCTAGTCTAAATCCTGGTCACATCCACCTCTGTTAACAAGCAATCACACACACACACAGGCACACACATCACACTGCTCTGATTTAACCAGGGGCAAAAGGGACCTTCAAACCCCCACTTTCTCTCATCAAACATTCATAAAGGCAAGCTTGTGAATGATTTTCTGTCTCTTCCTGTACTCACAGTTTGTTGTCCTCACACTGCCTGTGTCCTGCCCGTCAAACTGAAGCAGAAGTCAGGCGGAATCACAGCTGAGGGGACTCGTGCTTCTCAACTGGTCATGACAGTGTGTTTATAGCAAGCTTTCTTAAATGTGTTTGGACATAATATTGGTTTGGACATGTATGGACACTTAGACAAATAGTGCCACGTTTATGTGAACCTAAAATGGTAGGAGCAGTGTGTTCTTGTACTCTTTGTCCTCCACTCCCAGCTCCTGAAGCCTCTAGTGGATGTGGATCTAAGACGAGCTCTGTGAGAGCCCCAGTCAGCAGGCCCAGGGCATGCCATCTGTAGCCCTCCAACTTCCTGTGTGTGTGCCTGCCTCCTTATGTATGTCTATTGTGTGCAGAGACGCAGTGTGTGTGCTAACCCAAAACACCATGCCTCAGCCTGTTAGTCTTGCTACTTACCAGGCTTAGCCAGATGAGGGCCACTC
Source organism: Periophthalmus modestus (assembly GCA_019594935.1). Taxonomy (NCBI): domain Eukaryota; kingdom Metazoa; phylum Chordata; class Actinopteri; order Gobiiformes; family Gobiidae; genus Periophthalmus; species Periophthalmus modestus. Next base: position 27,344,374 of record JAIEZT010001214.1, read on the forward strand.
AGTCCGGGTCTAATTCCTTCTCCTCTGGCTGCACTCCTCTCCTGGCTTCTCTCGCCTCTCCAGTCTGCGTCTGTGACCTTGGCTGACACCAGGGAGGGTTAAACTGTGGACTCGCAGATATTGCCGCGGCGATTGAGTTGTAAGCTAGTTTTTGGATCAGAGCTTTTGCAGAGCCATCTGGGCCTCTCTGCTGCTCAGAAAGAGGTTATCCCCTCTTTTTCCCACAGCTGACCCGGGATCAACAGTGACGGCACAGAATTGACTAGGATAGGTGGTGTATGGAGGGATGTTTGCACAGACACAATAATGAAGAGACATAGTGGGTCTGAGAACTTCACTTTTGCTGACAATAGACTTTTCTTCTTGGTTTCTTCGAGCAAAACACCTGTGTGACCTCTTACAGTGCTCCTTGTTTTATTACGATCCCAGGTTTGAGTGTGTTTGAGTGCACTCACAGTGCTGTCTTTTAAAACAGTTATAATATGCAGGTGTTATGACAGTTATGACATCAAAGTTTCGTATTGGCAATACAAACACATCACTATTAAGTACCTGTTCAACAACAAACAGATTTTTCCAAGATAAAGAACATTGTTTAATGATTGATTTATACACCTACACAAACACAGCTGAAGTAGGTGAACAGGCTGGTACAAAATGTATGTAGTTAGCACACAATGTTGGAGTGTGCTCCTGGCTGGCTTTACTCTCTGCATCCTGTTCAGTGCACTGCCTCAGGGCCTAGCTTGACTGCTCCTCCAAACAAATTGCTGCCTGTTCACAGCATTTTAAATACCCAGGCCCTTTAATTACACTATTTACTTAATAGGGTGAAACAAAACTGGTGTTCACGCAGCGGGAGCAGCAGGTGATGCAGAAGTTCAAACACCTGGCAGAAAGCACTTCTCTGGCATGAGCACACAATAGTATGCATGAGTGCATGTGCATCTTACTGGTGCTGAAGCCCAACAAAGGCCTTGGCTGACTGTACCTATTCAGTCAGCCTGGGAACTTTTTCTTGTTTACTCTAGAAAATGTGAATGTACAAATAAATAAATACGAATTAATTTAATTACACAAAATGAATCATAAGTTGGGTTTGTCTTGTTTAATAGATGTGGAGTAATTGATGGCTTTGTACTTTTTTTGCACCAAAATGACTAAATAAACTAAGGCAATTGGGAAAATAGTATATCATTATTTTACACACATTTAATTGCTACGATTAAGGTTATGTGCTTAAAAAGATCAAATTATGAAACAGCTTCACTAAAGTAGAGTACTTGGGTAATACATTTTTACATACTGACTTGGATTTTCTGCTTTATTTACCTATTTGTCTTGGCCTCATTGAGTTTCATTCACCCATTGATAATTTCAGGTCACATTCATATTTGACAATTTTTTCCAGATTCAATACATTGTTGAGATATGTAAGTTTATTCCTAAACAGGTTATCAAACTAATCTGTGAACCTAATATCTGTTTTGCAGCAGTTTATTTACAGAGCTTGCAAACATGACACTACATCCCCTGCAGCACAGTGACCTGTAACCAGCCAGGAGAAGTTACACTAGGCTATTATTAGAGCAGCTGGTTTGACCCTCCATTGTCACCTGAAGTCAGCTTGGAACCTTGCCCACGTGCATCGACCTTATTGCATGGCTGGGGTCAGGTGTCGCCTCAGTGGCCTGCTTGTATAGCGATCCAGGCTAGTCTCATCCATCATGTGTGTTACTGTACCATTGTAGAGTTTCCCAGAATGGGGTAGGGGGAGGATAAATAAATGTTTTCACCTAGAACATGAAGTTTTTACCGTAGTGACCTGGCATTTTCTTGGTATGAGGAGTTAGTGTCACAGTAATTATCCTCAGTGGCAGAAGAAGCTGAATTCTCTGCTGTTGTACAAAAGTTTTTTTTAGAGTGAACACGTTTCGCCACTCATCTAGCTTTTTCAGTTCATCTTCCTGACTCTCTTACAGCTATTAAAATTGTGCTTGCCAGGACTTTACAAGTATATTGCCACTAGTCATAACTTAGACTTAGACTTAATGGACCAACTTTATTGATCCACAGGGGAAATGCTTGGACAGAGTTGATCATACATTACAAAATAATAACCAAGAGCCAAAGGAAATATGGTAATAAATACAAATTACAAAATAAAATAAAAGTAGCATAATTAAAGTAGTTGTGTCAAATAAGGTAAGTGTCCGAGTAATGTCCCTTGTGGATCAATAAGTATCATAACTTTCAAATCAACCTTGATTAGCCCTCGCCTTCTATATAGTAAAAGAAAAATATAAAATCTGTCAATTGGATACAAAAAGTTGCAGGAGTGAAGACGTTTCGCTGCTCATCTAAACCGCGTCTTCATGTCTGGTCAGATTACTTGTGGAAACAGCGAAACATCTTCACTCCTACAACTTTTTATCCAGTTGACAGATTTTATATTGTTCTTTTGCTATGGATCATACCTGGATGACTGAGAGATTACCCAGACACCTTGCCTTCTATACAAACTTACAACACTGTGTATCCCTAAACATGCTGGATGTAGTCAATTCAAAGCTGCCCTTGTCAAAGCAAAATATGTCAACATGTCTCTGGGTGTGATATCTGTTTACCCATCTTCATTTAAAGTTTTGGAGTTCTTGGCTTCCTTCTTCCAGCCAGGTGCTTCGGCGAGCTAGCTGTAACCTGTCACAAGTCGCTGTAGGGCCAAGCTTCTCAGACACCCAAAGTGCTCAATGCCTGCAGCCTTCACACAAATTGTAACTGCTTCTCTTTGATTCCCTGCTCACCCTTTCTCAAACATACACACTTTTTTGCACTGGGCCAGAGCCGGAGGGTGGGATATGTCTGTACAGCACACTGTTGGAAGGCTAAAATGGCCAGGAGGGCTCTTTGTGTTTATTCTTTTACCTGCCTTTTTTATTAGAACCTGATTACGTTTAAGCTATAGTTGTCGGGTTGTAAATTTTGCGCCTGTGTTGACATAAGGCCACATTCCGTCCATTGCCCGAGGTGCTGAAGGACCACGCTAACGGTGTTTGGTAATTTGTTACACTGTTAAGCACCTAATGGACATCCACCTGGATTTTTGACAGCAGAAGCTTGAAGTCAGAGCCATGACTTCTTTGCACTTCCAGACTGCTATAGTGTTTTACGACCCCCAATTATGAGGCCTATTTAGAAGCAACCTACCTTTGTGTGTTTTTTGGGTTACACCTGGTCCGCCTTGCACAAGAAGACACACTTAGCCACATGAAACCTTCAGGCAGGTATGACAAAGCCGCTACATCTGTGATCACCTAGACTAACTTTAGAGTGCACTATATACAACCACTCACTCATTCATGATTTCCCAACTGGCTATAAACGCCATAATGGGCCCTATTTGTTTCATGTGGTTTAATGAGGAGCCAGACTACAGCTGGCTAAGGGGAGACCTCACAGTATTAAAGGAGGTCCCTACACCACCCAAAGGTAAAGCCTGGTCCTGTGCAGGATCATTGTTTCCTGCAGCAGACTTGTGGTGGTGGCACGTGGGGGAAGTGTTCAAAGTCCTACGCAGAGCCCATCTCCTCTCTTTTCATAATAATGCATTTTTTGTGGTTTTGCCGAACCATTAATTACATGTAGAAAAAAGAGTGCATCAGATGTTAGTTTTATTAGCCAAGGCTCCTTAGAGGGAATCAAAATGAAAGGAACATATGTCATGCATTTGAAGTCCACCCCCTTCCTCTGGTTCTCTCTCCACATTGCCCACCTCACACACTCACAAAGTGTAGAGTCAGCAGCCGTCTGCAGACACAATAGTGTTTGATTGATCCTGGAGAAATGAGTACAGAGCGGCCCGACCCACGCGTTCTGGCTGGCCCACATTCTGCACCACTTGAAATTTATCGCTCAATGTGGCAATGATCGAGATAATGGGAGCTGGGGGCTAACAAGCACACATCTGAGGTACTGCTAAGTCTTTTAAAGGACGACAAGCACAAGTGTTCTGGTTTAAAATCAAGTCTTAAACTTCTTACAGTGTATTTTATTTTCGCAGTTACTTACACAAAAGATGGATTTTTTTGTATTTTTATTTTTTTACTTTATTATGTAATTTTTTAAAGTTGTAACTTGATGTAGCTTTTCCGGTGGAGGGTCTGACACCTGGTTGTCTCCATAGTTGGAATCTTACCCAATAAGGCATTAAACTTCTCTTGCATTTATTCAATCACACATGGTCTCATCTGTGAGTGGGATCGCCTCTCCACAGATCTGACCTGTAACTTGGCCTGAGTGGTGCACCTTTAGGTTGTTCTAGATTTTTTTTTTAGAAACGGTACATGACTTTAACGAGAAATATTTAGTACCAATTAACGCTTTTCCTGTACTTTTTGGCAGCTCTGGCTTTCCTCCGCTTTGAAGCCATGAGTGTTGTCATTTGCATTTTAATCCAGAGTTGGGACCAGCACAAAGCATGCACTGGCTTGTGATCCCTTGTGGCTGAGTTACTACACCAGTCACAGCGCTAAAACATAAATTCAAGACATAATGTACAAATTGAGCTTTATATAACAGTATGGCACGCATGTTCTCCGCCTGCTCATTCCTCACAGCGCTTAAAGGATAACATGGTTAGCCGCTGCTTACCTCTGTTTGGGACGTGACTGTCTGCTTTACCTTCAGGGCCGTGCTGATTTATGTGACACATGCCTGTTTTTTCATGACTTGTTTGATTGCATTCTCAGCTATCGGGGGCACTCCAGTTGCCAAAACCATAAAGATTCACACCTGCACAGGGTTACCTGAGAGTCACATGAAGCAACGAGGAAGAAAGGGATCACAGCTATTTTGTTTGGCTTGATTAAGACAGACATACATAATACGTTATTAAGCTGACAGGGATGTGTGATTTATGCCTATGATCGGATAATTGCACATTAGATTTGATTTTCTTGTTTGAACATTGGGTTTGGCACATATTTTGTTAATGACTCAATTTTATGTAAAGTAGTGTGGATGTTTTCTGTTTTTTTAAGCAAATACACATTGACTTTGTTTTAAGATGGAAACTTTCTTCCTTGTCTTAACTGACAGACCAACATGTTCCAGGAGATTGTTGAGATAATGTGTACAGTTTATTGTTGGTACTCATATTAAATAGTTGTTTGCATACTTTTTAAAGTAGACACTTGCTTTCTTTAAACCCTTAAATCATTTCAGTACCATTAGAGTTTTGTTTATACAGTCAGTTTGGTTACATGGTGGCTGTTAACACTTCTGCAACCCACCACTATTAGATACGTAGTAATGTAGTACTTACAATACAAAATGCACTGTTGAAATTTTACTAGTTTGGCAGATTTACATACTAAAATAAGGTACAAATAATTAAATAAATAAAAAACAAAAACTAAACAAAGATGAAGCAGTACATTTAGAATTCGGCTTAGGACCCTGCCCTGACCAAAAGATGATCCATGCTCACCACTCCCCCTGTGGTTACAAACGACCTTCTGCAGCAATAATGCAATAAGTGTTTTCTCTTATCTGCATCGGGATTCTTTTTCACTTGGCCTGACACAATTGTGCATTTATCAGTGTAATTGCATGAGTCGGAAGCACTGATGTTGTCTATTAGGCGGATTTCCACCCTGTTAAGAGCAGAGGGCCTTTTAATGTATGGCCCTGCCTGAGTGTACAGCCATACAATTACAAAGTGGCCGGCCCATTGAGTGGGGTGATGATGCTGATGATTGCGATGTTGGCGATGGCCGCAGTGATATTAGACCACCCTGCACCCTCCTAACAAGGCTCTCAGATGGAGACTAAGAGTGGAACAACAATGTGAAACCGAGGTTAATCATTTTATTTACCAGTCTCTCTCTCTCTAAAGCCCCCGCCTCTCTTTCCTTTCTTTAACCAAGTGATGAAGCCCAGACTGCAGCAGAGGGGGGGTTGGAAATCGATGGGGAGCGCATTACAGTAAAACGTATTGATTAGGAGACCTGCGAGCAGCGTGTTGGTCGCAGAGATGGTGGAATGATGCAATGCTTAAAGGAATTTATCCTTTGACTTTTACATTAACCTTTTATTGACTGCTTTGCCTGTCCATAATTAACACTCACTTTAGCTAAAGTGGTTAGTTTGAGCGCAAAGGGGGCTCGGGCCCTTATTGCGCCAGGGCCGTGGAGCTGCAGTTCAAGTGCTCTGTGCTACGTGGAAGAAAAGGCCTCAGTGGAATACAGGCGATAGAATCCTAGATACCTTTCACATTAGCATACCATTTAAGTGGGGGCCTGCCGAGCTATAAGGTTTCAGGGCAAATTGAAATGAGTGATTGTATTGCCAATCTCACTTGACCGAGCGCCAGATGGGATAGTTAGGCCCATATCTGTCTCGGGTTAATCCATTGGAACAGCTTGGACTCACAAACACATTTTCTCCCTCTTCACCTCACCCCCACCTCCTCCTCTCCTCACACCTCTTTGTCTTTGACCTTAACTTTAAGGTGGACTGTTCAGCCATGGGAAAATCTTTTGGTGAGCCTTGTTTGTACGCCATTGTAGCTTATACTGAAAATTTAGTCAGAGCCCCAGAGAGCTTAAGGAACCTCGCCTCGATATTGACTTTTTGTTTGGTTCCATTTTAGCAGTCAGGCAGCGTTACTTGGTGAACAGCAGTAGGCTCTGTAAAAGTGTGTTCTGAATTACCTCCACTGATTCAGTTCTACAAGTATGCTTTTGTGTGTATGTTCTTCTAAGCTAATGCACAGCCTTGTTCTCTAATAACTGGCATACACTGCATTCTGATCAGATTCATGTGGTCTAATTGTGATGTGACAAAGGTGTAACTCTCTGGTCAGCTGATTGAAATAAGTGAAGAAGATAGTGCTTTTGTGCCCTTGAGCAAGACAATGCACTCAACTGGTGTCTGGAACTTGAGAATGGATTTGTGGATGGTTTTCTTAGAGAATGGGTGAATTGTGGTAGAATGACACAAACATGATAAGTATATAAAGTGACATTATGTTTTATGTATTGTCCCCACAGACATGAATGTGCGTCTGGGTCAGTTAAGCATGTATTTTGCTCACTTGCACTCTCCTCTTGATATGTATTCCAGTCATGTCCTCCTGCTCTTCTGAAGTGCTGCTTCCTTTAATTCGCAGCCTAAATAAATGATGAGAACATTTAAACACACGGCTCGTCGCAAAGCCCCAAGGTCGCTTAATCGTATTATTTATGAAGTGATGTGCTACATAATGGTACTTAGTGCATGTTAACAGATGCTATTATCAGGCCCGGATCCAGAGCGCACAAGATATATTGGAACTGGTGATGTTAATGCTGCTCCTCACTAAGCGTAATGCAGTAGCTCTTTAAGGGGGCTAACTGCACCCAAATGCTGCACTTAGCCTGAGAGCTGGTCAAACATTAAGAGCCTTGGAAATATATAACCACCACAGTGTGGCAGCCATAGTTGTTCCCTGGCAACACAGGCATGACCTGTGTGTCTTCTATTAGGTCTAATTTACAGCATGGGACAAAATGCCAGGCCATAGTCATGGACAACAGTGAAGTATTTGTTCAAATTACTGTTACTGATAAACTGTTTGGTATGTTTAATACGCTTTACCCCTGATGTTAACTAAAAGTCAAAACATTTCAAGTAAGTAAACAAAAAAATAAGGTTCAAGTCAACTGGAAAAAGTTAAATTATTTTTAACCTTTTAATGCTTTGGGTCCCTCCTGGATGACTGAGGATATAAGCAATGTGTTGGAGAAAACAAATATAGCTTCATGTATACTGGTACATTTTCTGCTACTGGTGATGCTTTCTGTATGAATATACAAATATTGCACTTAACAGAGTGTTGTCACTTTAAAAGGTACACTTTAGTAGAAGTTTAAAAAAGTGTCTTTACTACTACCCATACTTTTTCCGTCAGGTGGCTGGTGGTCTTTTTAAGGACTTGTTCATGACTTTGCGGTTGAAGGGAAATTCTTGAGTTACCGCACCTCACAAAACATATAAATGCCATCTTCAAGCTCTCCCCTCTTGCACCTTTGGGGTCAAGGGTCACCCCCATCTGTCAAGAGTGAGAGGGGTGGGGGCAGATTTACTATGACACCAAGTCACTGCAGTAAATATTTACACTGGTTTGACAAAAGATGTGGCATGGAGGTCTATGGGCTTCCAAACACTGTACAGATCAACCGGCTCTGTGTTATTAATCATATCAAAATCAGACTATGACATCAAACGCAGGTGTCTGTAGGCTTTGTAGTGCTTCCAGCTAAGAGGAGTGTTACTGTTGTGAAATCATCTTGTGTGTGGCCGAGCGAGTGCCTGAGATGAATGAGGCATTCATCAAAGACGTGATATCACAGCTATTAACTTGATCGTTTTGCAGCTGTTTGTGTTTGGGAACAAGCTGTTAGTCAGTCTCTCCTCTTCTGTGAATACAATACTTAATTACCACTTTAGACATAAAGAGCACACAGACTGGGTATTTAGCATGTGAACCCAAGTCTACAATTCAATCAGTTTTAAACTGGGATGCCATATATTGAGGACTCGAACACCGTAGAAGTTGTTTAATTTAATCAATCAGCATTACTATGTGGATTTGGTAGAATCAATAATTACTTTGCTTTAAATGTATTCAAGTGATAAAGAACCACTATTGCAATGACATGAACAAACAACGTCCTCAGGTTTAAATGGCTGGACTTTTATGAAGCAAGTTATATGAGGTGCACACTCTCATCACCTCAGGCTCTAATTGCATCTCACACCATTAGGTGTTGTAAAATGCAACAGAAACACACGTCGTCTGGCTGCTGGTCAAACACGCCTGCAGTGCGCTTAAGGACTTGGTCACAAATTCTCAAGTCCACTATTAAGAGACTATTCTGATGCGATTGTCACTGCATAACTGCTATCCATTGGATACATTACTAAGTAAAGTCAAAGAAAGCAATCTAAATGCTTTCTTAGTGGCATTTATGTAGTCAGGTACCAAAAATATGCTGATTATTAGTTTGAAGGCAGTGCACGGGTGGTACAACTTATGTCACCCACTTAGTTACATCACTTATTCACAACATTAATATCTATTATTCATTATTATGATGCTAATTTAATTGTAATCATTGTGATTTTAATATTGGAGGATTTTTTTTGTGTTTTTAGGAGATTTTAGAGGTCACTGCTGCATACCTAAGACTACATCAAAATATTTCGATTTTGTAACAGTTAAATTAGGCATTTTATAAGCAAGAGTAAATCCTTTCATTTATAAAACACTTTTCCCTGTAGTGAATACAATGCAGTGTATGACTTTGTGATGATATTGCTGAAGGTTGGATTGTGTGAAATACTTGAAAATGCCACCCTTTTTTAAAATGCTATTAATTAAGTTATCCATCCCACTGAGCTGAAAAGCCTGGACACAGCTGCGACTGTATTAGGGCATGCCACGGCTGACCCCAGGTTAAAGGTCACTATGTGGTGTAAACTGATCGACAGCAGACAGATTTATTTATGGCCTTATTATATTTCATCTATTATGTAGCATGCATGCCTTGACATTTCTCTTTGGTTATCGGCCCACATGCCCCGTGATGGGTGTTTTGAGGCCATCCTAACACTTACCCACATGCGAGCGGAGCAGTGGCTGTCTACCTGCTGGATTTATGATTTGGACGAGTTAATGGCTGCTTGTTTCCTGTGTCCTATCGCTTCAGGTGCCACTCGACACTGGCCCAGACATTGCCCCCCGAGGAAGCCCCCGTGGACCGGCCTTTCTGGGGAGTGGATGACCCCAGCATGCCTCTGCCTTTTGATCTGGCGGACATCATCAACAGAGTGGAGTCGCTGCTCTGGAGGTGGCCCCAATTTAGAAGCTGTTTGTGTTTATTGTGTGTCACATGAAACTGGCAACTGGACGGGGTTTGACCTTTAATGCATTTCACTCATGCAAAGATGAAATGGATACATATAATTTTATATCAATGAGTGAACCATATTAAATAAGTGATACATTTGCCTTCCCTACCTTACCTTACCTTACCTTACTTGTCCCATTAATCTCACATAATAACGGTCAAAAGGTTATTATCTTTTTGGTTTGTTTAATGGCCAATCCCATGACTTACCTATAGATATGAGAGTTGTCAAAAGTGTAGTACTAAAACTAGATACTCCTATTACCTATCAATACAGAAAAAATCATACAACTGGATACAATTTGACCTTTCCTGAACAGTTTCATTTTGAGGTTTATCAGAACTAGTGTAAAATCAGTTACTCAGTTAATTAGTGTGTAATGAACAAATATTACTTTTTTGCTTTGAAATCGAGTTTGAAATTTTAGTATCATGACAAACTTATAAACAAATATTAGTATTATGACAAATGTTATCTCTTAACTATTACAATATTTCTGTGGAGAAATGTTTGTCTCCACCCTGAGAACGTGATCTACCCTACAATGAATTATTATGGGACGTTGACCTTAGAACTATTGTACCACTGTGCGACTACTCTATCTAGCAACAATATTAAATAATGTATTGTTTTTTGTACAGGATGTGATGTATCCCAGGTGTTTTGAAGTAACCCACCAGCTTTTGTGAATGGCCCCAATGAAATGGAGGGAAGAGACCACTAACAGCACCAACATGATCTGACCATGGATTTATCTTGACACCGGGGCATCTCGCAACACCATCTGCATACAACTTCACCTACAGTATACAATCCCTCTCACCTAAACCTGACCCAGCCTTATACTCACAGTACTACAAGTATCACAATATTATCACAATAGTGCTTCAGTAACATATGCTACCAGTCAAGTGTATCAAGCTAGTATAACAAACCCCGCATTTCAGTGTTAGCATACATTGTGTATTTATTTCAATGTACTCACGCTCATGTAACCCAGAGACGCTTTTATCAGTAGATTGAGTCATTCTCACACAGTATCGTACGTGCATATATACTTTTCAGATTTCTTCATAGTGTTATAATATCATACAAAGATATAGACCGCATTTTTGCTCTCTCGCATTACTTCATTGTGTATAATGTATTTCTATTCACTGTGTTCGGAGGTAGAACGCGACTGAAGAGACCAAAGTAAGCTATGATAAGAAAGTTATGAATGTCAACAAATAGATTTTATGAAGAATGTGACGTTTTAGTGTTTTTATGGTGTGCGACTGTATAATTGTTGTTAGTTTCATCCTGTGTATGTGTGTATGTGTCCGATGAGTTCACTTTCACATTTGTTGGAATACAGTGTGTGGGTATTTATTAAATTGCGGGGACAAAAATATGTATACCTTCAATTCGTGTGAATCCGCCTTACTCATGATAACAAAAATCTGGTCCCAGTGACGTAAAACGACAGGGTTTAAAGCTCAGATATGAGTTAAAATAATTAAGGTTAGGGTTTAGTTTAAGTACTAACTATGGTTAGGTTAGGATCGGTCTCCAGGAAATGAATGTAAGTCTATGTCATGTCCCCAAGAAGTATATACACCCAACATGTGTGTGTGTGTTTGTGCGTGAGTGCGATAGTGTGGTAGAAGCCTGTAGGCAGCCTGCCAGTTGTTTGTTCTTGAAGATGTGCATATGGGGGGAAAAAAGGGATACTAGCAAGCATGGGTCCCTCTGCCTATGCTGGGATGAAAGCAGTACTGATAGAATGACCCAGAACACAGCCGCCGTTTTTCATAATTACAGCTGTTCTATCGCTTTTAATTACTATTAAAGTGTGTAGAGTACCACGCGCCCCTGTAATGCTGCAGGCCATGTGAGAGACAGTGAGAGGGAGAGAGAGGGAGAGAGAAGGATCCGGCGCTTCAGACAAAATCCACTTTCAAAGAAGAAGCTAAAAAGGGTGGAAAAAGGGGGCCAACGTCAAAGCAGTGTAGCAGCCCTCCTTGTTTGATTTCCCTTCCTCTATCTAGTTCATGATGAAGCAGAGACACTGTTTACTATTAAAAATGCAGAATGAACCTTTTTACTTCACAGTTCTTTTTTCAAAATGTTAATGGTTGCCAAATGCTGTTCTTCTTTGCTGCGTCTGTTGTTTGCTGTCTGAGATTTGTTTGTAGATTGGCAGTAGTGTTAAAACAGTTTGAATCCGTCTGTGCTCCCTGTGCCCCAGCTCGTCTGTTGTAAGCAATAGGAATGGCAGTAAAATAAAAACAAAAATCTTCTCCAACATGCCACGTGTCAGTGTTTTCACTGCAATAGTATTGATTTACTGAGCAAAATGTCGACTGGTTTGTGGTTATATAAACATCGATAGTCAAAATGTACGATTTCATTCACATCATGGAATTCTTTAAAGGCTATATATGTGATTTTTACTGTCATGAAAAACAGAAGTAGTTCATTTTACATTGTTTGCAGTGGTCCAGACTTTTTCTTCACTAACTTATGAATTCAGAGCATCCCCATTATTCATGATAATGAGTTTATAATTGTGTTTCACAACTTTCAAAGCCAGAGAGGAGTTTTGGCATTACAGTAAAGCTAACAAGTATGCTCATTTCACACTTCCTACTACTCGGATAATATAACGCTTTATAATTAGATGTAGACAGTATGTAGTACACTTATTTTTACCCCAGGAACTGCTGATACAATATATATACTGTATAAGGGCAAGACAAGACATTTTACACAAAAACGTAGACATAAATCAAGTACAGGACCTGTTAAGTGTAACACATACAAGCATATACATGAGCAATGTAGGCACCTAAGTATCAGATTGTTTGATATTAAAATTGATTAAATGAATGAGTAGAGAAACAATCTTCAGTACTGCGAAGGTAACTAAAATATATATATGTAATACATGTTATTTCTTTATGTAAACCTAAGAAAGGTAATTTGCAACTTTTTCCTTTGAAATGACCTCACTTTGTTTTGACAAGAAGGTATTTTGCATCAACTCATGATCAATTTGCCTATCCATCTTCAAAGCAGCAAAGAGCAGACCAGAGCAAACAGCTTGTATGTCCCAATGACAGATGACATGATCGATTGAGGTATTTTACTGATTTTGACAAAATGATGCCCTATATTATATATTTTTATGTCCCTCCAAAATTCCTCCACCCTATGCGCACCTGACCTTCGAGGCAGAGGTTGACCGAGTTAACCACTTCCTGTAGCAGCCCGGTGACTGAGTGATGGATGACGGACGCTGTGCTCTTCCCTCGGGGTGCGCTGTTGAAAAGGGCCCCACTTGAGGAGACAATGACACAGAGCTGGAGAGAGCCACAGGTATGCATTGTTCTGGATGGGGTCAACCTGCAGACAGCCAGCCCAGCCACCCTCAATTAGGCCAACAATAGGAGCTCAGGGAGATAAAATAACCAGGTGTGTGCTGGGAAAAGGTATCGGTTTGGGGTCATGGATCAGTCAAATGTGACGCTATGTGGCTATATAAGCTATAGGTAAGTGTGCAATACTGTTTATAGCCACTTAAATGGAAATTGGGTTTATATTTTTACGTGTGCGATTTGATTTATCTGATTCGATATTTACTTTGTCATTTTCATTACAGGTGTCCGAATGGAAATGCTTGTGCTCACAGTTCTCCCCTTTAGACTATTGAGCACTAGTTAAGGCCATGATAGCTAAGTGGGAAAATATTGTGTTCAAACAAATGTACTAATCAAATATTACTTACTACAAATTATTAATCACTCGATGTCTAGAACTGGAAGAATTGTGGTACTTCAATCTCAGTATACATCTATTTTTGTTAAAATTTGAATTGTGTGCATTTACGATTTACAGTAGCGTACTTTAAAGGCGCTGACCTGATTTTTACTGTTTTTCAGAGGGCAGAGCAAAGTTTGAGCATCACCATAAGCCTAACAACAACTAGCATACTAACGAGGCGCTTCCTAACTCTCGGAAGATAAAACAATTTACAGTCAGTGCACAGCTGCTTTTACAATATATCAGTACTGCATGGAGACAACAAGTTTTGCTCAACTACATCAGGAAAAAATGTGTACACCCACTTAAAATACCAACATTTCTTTCAAAACATTCTTTTACCGACATGTAAAACACACATGTAAGCCCTGTTTGTACAAATGAATCTGTGTGGATGTGTGTGCCTGCTCTTGAGTGCAGAGCCGGTGTTAAAGGCCCCGGGGCCCCTAAGCCATGCAGTGGTAATTGTAGAAGCTGCTGAGGAGCTGTGAGATAGCATCAGCGCTCAGGGGAGGCTGTTAGCAGTGGGATGGGCCCAACTCATTTGTCAAGTTACACAGACGAGCTCTTTGTCAGCTGGCACTGACAAAACACCAACTTGATTGACTACATGTGAAGCAACACCAGCCCTAATGTTTTGCAACTGATAATTGCAGCAGAGGTCATAAAGAGACACGCAGCAAAAGTTCCACAGTCGTGTAAATACCAGGCAGCTCCAACAGTCATTGCTCTAAATTATACACTGCAAAGGTATCATTTGAGTCAATGTGTATAATTCAGTCTTTGTCTTTAAAAGGTGAGAAATATATCACACAAACATGCCTTCAATTTTGTGTGTGTAATAGAAAGTTGCTTGACATTTCTGCCTAGTAATTATCAGGAGACAAATAATTGTTTTGTTCACTATTGTTGTAAAAAATGGGGGGTTGAGCATTATCAACTAGATATAGTTGGCCTCACCTCCATGCGCATCGTGGGCTCTGGAACTGAACTCCTTCAGAGGGGTTGGACTTTTGGGGCTTGCCGATTACCCTGCACCTTAGAGTCAGGGACTGGTCCCTCATTGTTGTGTCGGCCTATGGGCCAAACAGCAGTGCAGAGTACTGGGCCTTCTTGAAGTTCCTGGGAGGGGTACTAAACAATGCACCGACCGTGGACTCCATTGTTCTACTGGGGGACTTCAATGCACATGTGGGCAATAATAGGGACCACAGTGAGTTTCTATGGCGAAAGAAAATCTTGCAAACCATCTGTCACCTCAGGAGAGGGAAGCAGTGCTTCACCAACACTGTTTACAGTGCAGGTGGAGAGCTGCTCACCTTCACTGTGGATGTTGTCAGATGGTGGATACTTTGAAGTTCTCCTCAATCCCACCGTCTTACAAGGAAGGAAGCAGAGACTGAGGACTGAGAGTCAGATTCATGCATCACCCAAGCTGAAGGGTGGAGGTTGTTGGCAGGCTCCTCAGTAGCAAGGCTCCGAGGTTGGATGAGATCTGTTCTGAGTATCTTAAGTTTCTGGATGTTGTGGGGACTGTCTTGGCTGCCTCTCTAACATTGCATCATCGTTGCTAGCAGAAAGTCAGACCTGTGCATGTTGGACTCTGCCAGGGCTTCCAAGTTGGCCTAATGGCTTAATCAAACCAGGACCTGCAACGAAGCATTGGGGTGGTTTGAAGCCGAGTGTAAAGCAGCTAGGAGGAAAATCAGCTCTCCTAAATCCAAGTCCATGGTTCTCGACTGGAAAAAGGTGGCTTGCCCTTTCTGGGTGGGGAGTCCCAGTCTCAATGGAAGGAGTTGAAGTATCTTGGGGTCTTCTTCACAAGTGATTGAAGGATGGAGCATAAGATTAACGATTGGTGCAGCGCCTACAGCAATGCGTTTGCTGCACCGGACTGTTGTGGTGAAGCTGAGTCAAAAGGCAAAGCTCTCAATTTTCCGGTTAATCTACATTCCTTGCTCACCTATGGTCATGAGCTTTTGGTAATGACCAAAAGGACAAGACTGCAGAAACACGGAAATTAGTTTCCTCCACTGGGTTGCTGGGCACTCCCTTAGAGATAGGGTGAGGAGCTCAGTCACGCAAGAGGAATTTGGAGTAGAGATACTGCTCCTCCATGCCGAGAGGAGCCTGCTGAGATGGCTTGGTCATCTGTCTTGGACAGCTCCCTGGGGAGGTGTTGGCATGCCCGGGGAAGACCCAAGACACATTGGAGGGACTATGTCTCTCGGCTGGCCTGGGAATGCCTTGGGCTTCCACCGGAGGTGCTGGATGAAGTGTCTGGGGTGAAGGGAAATCTGGGTGTCCCTGTTTGGACTGTACCCCACACAACCTGGCCCCAGATAAGTGGAAGAAAATGGCTGGATGGATAGATGGGAAGTGAAGTCACTAAGCCAACTAACAGGTCAAATCTGTGAAGAGGTGACCCCACTCACAGTATGAATGCAAGTAATTTATAGCAGTAAAAATGTCTTTAATTAAAGAATAGGTAGGTTTAATGCCATACTGTGGAATATCTTTGGCACAGCAATAACATTTCCTTGGAGACTAGCAGATGGCTAATTCAAGAAAAAACAAGAAAATATATATAGTGCACATTTAAATGTAACTTGGGGAGTGAATGACAAATACACACAACTGGAAGGCCCACGGAAAACAGAAGACTAATGCGTTATTGTTTAAAAAATATAATAAAACATATTTATTAAATAATAGTTGTCCATATAAAGCCTGAAGTTAATGTCAAATCTTTCAAATTTTGCAGAGCAGAAGTCAGAAATAGCCTTGCAGATAAATACTTGGATCTTAAATATACTAAAAAGTGGATTAGTGGTGTGTTATCAAATTGTACTAGCATGAATCACTAAGCAAAACATGTGCACCAGCAATGACAGGTGTAACTGTTTATTGTGCACGAGTCACTGGGTGAGGCCTTCACTGCTGATATCTAAATGTGCGTCAATATTACAAAGAGCAATTAGGCTTGTACAATTATATATAATTGTATGAAGGCCTACAGTCACGAGACAGCAGAAGAAAAGCTGGAGACTATTTGATTTCGGAAAGTCCAGAATATGTGGCTAGCAGCTGCCATGTCTGTTAGCAGCCTGATCACCGCTGGCATGCCCACTAGCCTTCACCAAGAATAAGAAAAAAAGACAGCAGAGCACAGTGTATAGCATGGTATAGTGTACACTTACGGTGCAGAGAGGAGAAGAAAAGTCCAGTGGGAGATGCGGGTGGAGAGATTAAACACACTTCTGATCAAATGTGGAGCATGTTAGTGGGTCAGACAGAACTCTGGCTCTGATAACCGTCCGAGAGAGCATTTGTCCAGCAGGACGGCACTGCCACTCACTCACCGCCAGTTTAGTGCTTGACCTATTTCAAATTTTAAAGTTTTTTTTTTAGATCCAAATGTACATGACAAACATCAGTGTTTTATGACAGGCCTGTAACTATTACAATAACACTCTGCCAATTAAGAATGAATGGTAATAAATACTCTTGTTTTCTCTTTTTAAACCATGAACAATCTCTGTGCTGTTACTATTCATGATTTTCATCTTCATGTTTCTGGGTGTCAGATACATTGCTCTGAGTCACACGCTGGCACTGGTATGGAACAATATGTACAAATATTTATGTACCAAATTACTCTTGACTGGTTATGAGACTATTACAACTAGCAGAGCAACATTAAAACTGCTAATAGCTACTTCCCTGTAGCTCTACATTGTTGCCACATAATCAGTCCTGTTTCTCCTGTGCAGTTCTGAAGCATCTTCCCTTGCACCTGTCTCCCCCTCTTACCGTTGCGTGCCCAGTTAGTGCACTGCCATTCATATCAGTGGGATTAAATGGATCGTTTTCCAGCGTTAGCAGCTCCTCCGCCAAGTGGTCTTGATGTCAGGCCAAGCATAATTGAGTCATCTGCATCTCATCTAAAATGGATGAAAAGACTTTTTGATATCGCCAGTCTCTCACCCCGGCTTTACCCAGCAGGATGGAGCAGAGGCTTAGGCCAGCATCAGTCTGGTTTAGAGGGGCAGAGGGAGCCGAGGAGAGGAGGAAGGAGTTTGTTTGCTTGTGGAATGATAAGAGAGGAACAGGAACAAAGACATCAAAATACTGTGAAAAGGAAGTTTGCATAACTAGTCAAGTGTTACAAAATAGATTCTCTGATAAGGTGTTTGTCTTTTGTTCAAACCCCTTGCATATACCACTCTTGATGCCTAACAAAGAACTAAGGAGCATTTGCATTCACATTAGTTTATTTTTGAGATAAATCAGTGCTTTCTACAATAACAGTAACTCTTTTTGAGCACTTCCCTGAGGCATATATCTCCATATCCTCTTAAGTATGTTTCATATTAAAGCAACACTGCGTAACTTTTTGGAAGTGGCATGTCACCTGGAAATAAAAAACTAAAACCATGGAGATAACATTTTATTTATTTATTTTTTATTTATTTATTTATTTATTTATTTATTTATTTATTTATTTATTTATTTATTTATTTATTTATTTATTTATTTATTTATTCATTCATTCATTCATTTATTCATTCATTAAATTTTTTTTTTAACTTTTTTTATTTTTTTCTTTTTTTTTTTTTTTTTTTTTCTGTGGGGCTTTGGGATACATATACTAAAGGAAAATGATTTTGAATTAAAGCCATGGTTTATGATTTGCATACTATTTGAGTCCTTCCTTACCCTCTAATTTAATCATATTTATAGCATCAGCTGACTCTTGTTGCCAAACTCTGGTATTACTAATACAGTTTAAAAATATTTTAGTTGTTTAATATGAAGCAATGGAAGTCAAGATCTAAACACTAAACAAATCAGATGGTGGGATGCATACGTCACCTTATCCTCTCTAACCTTGGTGTTGAAAATCTAGTGGGTCCACATTAAACAGCCCCCACATATGCACACACAAACACATAAAGATATTCCCATCTCCACGCCAACCTTGCTGCTGCTGCTGCCCTGTGATTGACAGCTCTTCAAATGAGTGTCTGAGTTGCACTGGGCTCTGGTCTTCCAAGTAAGTGGGCCGTCAAATTACATCCAGGGGACCGCCTGGCCTCGTCTCCCCTGGCAGAGGAGATCTATTTATTTGTCTGTTTATTTGCTTGGTTTAAATATTTGGTGGGGGGAAAAATATTGAATTTTTGTCCCCTTGGTCAAAGTCCCCTCATATTTAGTTAATAAAGAGCAGAGGAGGTTGTTTGCCCAGAAAAGTGCAGGATAGGGGACTTTATTTAAGGGAGTCCTCTGAGAGTACCGGTGACCTTCTTACTATGGAGGGGATGGTTGTGTACACTCTGCTCACATCCATTTTCCAGTCTCACTCGGCACCGCAGCTCTCTGCCTTTCTATGGATGAACAGATTCTACTTTTGACTCTTGTCTTCTGGTGCTCTGCTTGTATGGCTTTGCTCTATCCAGTGTATCTCTCGTGTATTCACCAGGCAGTATCCAGGTTAATGTCTTAATTGCCTCTGTGGTGGGTGGTTTAAGGAAGACCACCTGCTCCCCATGCAGAGGGCAGAGGGGTTATGAAGGAGAGGGAGAGGAGAGCGGGCTGGCGGACTGTAGCTTGTACATACTGTCAGACCATGTTGGAAAAAAAAGAGACCTCTGCAAAGGTGCTGGTCTGATCTTGCAATGGTGCGGATTGTGCTAGTCCAGCAAAGGTGAAGGATCAACTAACTAATCAACCATAATTATAAAGCTTATTATAATGTTGTGGCTTCTTCAAAACACTTTTAGCGGTCCAACATTAGTCCAATCAAAGTATTGTATTTTAAGGACAAAAAACAAAAAAAGCTTTATGTTTGTTGCTCCGTTTGTTATGCATTTATTTATCACTAATCTAAAAAGGAAAAATGCACAAGGACTGACCAAAACCAGTGCCCCCATTGTAGAAAAAGTAGCAATATTGTGTCCATATGATAGTGACTGAAAAGGCTGAGGCTGTATATCAACACACTATTGTGAAAATAAGAAAAGAGAAGAGCGAAAGTATTATTCCATTGGTTTTATTCAAGCAACTGTAGTTTGAACACCATCAAATGAAAGAAAAACTGTATCAGAATACAGTTAAACCCATGTTTCTTAGCTAAGACAGCGATGAAGAATTCTGTGTTTAATGGTGTGTACCTAGGTGCGTTTCCAACTTGCCTCGACTACTTATGCTGTCCTGTCACTTTCAAATTGACCCACTTGTAAAACTAATCAATAGGATCAATGGGCTATCGCTTCATCTTTTAAATGTAATGACAGCTGTCGAACTTTGCATATCATTAACTTTCGCATCATTAGCAACCAACCCAAAACCGCTGCTGTGTATTGCTTAAATTGGGGAACGCCTAAAGCTTTAGATGGCACATTAGGGCTACAACTCATTTCATAAGACTATATTAGCGCGTTAATGCCCCTCTTCCCTGTGCCCCACCCCTGCCATTGATTCCTGTTTAAAATGCAATGGCTAGTCAATACCACCTTCTCATTGCCATCTGTCTCTATTTACTAATAAATAAAGTGCAGAGCATCGACTGCTGTGGCCAGGCCTGTAAAAGCGCGCATGGTAATGAGTTGTGGACCCATGTGAACACTGCGAGAAGGTGGGATACCGTCTCCCTCTCCTTCCTTCCTTCCCTCTCTCTCTCTGATGACTCTCAAAGGGAATAGCACTCCAATCATGATAATTGCCCGCCGGTCCAGTTGTTGTTTAACATCGCTCATCAGACTTAATGCAGTTGCACTTGGGCTGCATGGATTTTCCACTCACATCCTCTTCTTGTTCATGCGTTCATTCTGTTGTTCTGTGAGATGTGAGTAGGTCAGGGTAAGGTCTTGTAGTTCTTTGCTAGTTGTTTGGTTTTTGTGAGTGTGGCTGTGCGACAATCTGTGTTTTATCAAACGTCTCACTGTACTCATCAGAAGATTATTAATATTAATAATAACCATCTTATTGTATCCGACAATGTTCGGATCATCGGACTGGTATTAATGAATTAAACCATAAAGATTAGGACTTAACTGCATGTTATTGTTGTCAAAGTCTATCAAATGTGACAACTTCAATTTCCATCAATATCAAATAACTGTAATAGATCTGTGAGGATGAAATAGTCATAATTCAGTGTTAGCAGGTTACTACTTTGTACTGATACTGTACTGAAAATGTGTATAATAGTATTAAAACATTCAGATATTTGTATTTCATTAACTATTTCCATGATCTAAACTATATTATATATTACACTACTTACCCAAAGCAATATTAAAAGTATCACTGTTATTGTTAATGCTTAAGTCAAATAAATATTGACCCCCCCCCTTACACATCCATCTTCTGCTCACAGATCTCCCCAGAGCCCATTTGGTGTGACACTTGTTTCCGGAGTGAAGGCATGATGCTGATGTGGTGGACACTCTCATAGCTCAGCATAACACAGGACTGCTGTGTCAACGCTGCCCCCCCCTGACCCCCCCTGACCCCCTGGAGCACAGAGCGGACAGTGGAGCTGCCCTGAGACTCAGGTGAAAGCAGGGGTCAAAGGTCAGCTGTCCAGTGTGTCAGGCGGGTAGAGCAGGAAGTGTAGCCTCTCGCTTCAGGGAGTACACAGGCTGTGTCATGTTTTGGACACATGCTGCACTTTGACATAAATCGTCCAAACAGAGTGAAGTCGCATCCCTCCAGAAAAGAAAAAAGGGGATTTTGGCTTGTTATGAGTAAATTGTGCTACTGTCCTCTGTCTCAGGTGACTGCAAATTCTTTATAGTTACTGCATTATATTTGTTCTGGTCAGAATATAAATGTAAAAACTAAGAGGTCATAATGATACTCTATGAAGTTGTGGTATAAGTATTATCATTTGTAGTACTTTTTATTATTTAGATTAAGTTATGCATGTTTGAATAATCCTGCATGGATCTACACCAAACACTGGGGGATGAGGCAGGTTAAGCATCTTGCCCAAGGACACAATGATAGCAGTCATCTCTGGGAGCTGAAATTGCGTATCATTGATCTGACCGTTCGCCAATGATGTTCATGTCGTGAGTGGGGATTCAAACCACCAACCTTTGGATCAGTGGGTCGGTGCAGTTTCTTTGATTCTCTAAGTCAAAGTTTTAGTAGTAGTTCTTTCTCTCCTTCTGTACCAGTATCAGCGGAGGTCTCACAGCGAATCAGATGATGCAAGGTTCATGTTTGTTTGTCCCAACCCTTGCTCCGTATCATGTGGCTGTATCCCACTGTAGACACATCCACATAGACCCCCTGCCTCCGCTGTTCTGAGTTGCTCCTTTCCTTCCATCCCTCACCCAGGGCCTGCATGCTCTCACAGACGACTCACTGTTGTTCTGAGCCAGCCCAGCATCCTGCCAGTGGTATGAAGAGAAAACAGCAGCGCGGCGGTGGAGTTTCCTTTCCCCCTGTCTCATCTGAGGCCCACTCTGCTGGCTGTCCGGATCAAACTGGCCCGCAGTGTGATGCCGAGCGGCTCTCTGCAAACAAGAGAAGAGGCAGCATTAAAGAGGCGCCGCAGGGCCACTCGTCCTAGAAGTTGGACTCTGCATCTGCCCTGTAGAGGCTTGTGTTACACGGAGTCTGTGTGTGTGTGTGTGTGTGTGTGTGTGTGTGTGTGAGCTGCAGACTATGTTTTATTCAGCAATGCCTTTTCCCTTTAACTAAAGAGGTTTAAAGGTTTTTTTTCTAGATTGAGTGAGCTGGATGCACATGTGCCACCTGAAATTGTTAAACTATAGTGTTTCTCAAACTGCGGTGCAAGTATGTAGTAGTATGTGAGGCCTCGTTTTCATTACAAGTCCTTTTTTTGTTTTTGTCACGCATGAGTCAAGACTTCTGCTCATTAATATTTATTTAATATTTTCTGTGGCTCTTGATGTAAGATATTAAAGGGTCATCATGTACTTTAAAGGTGAAGGGTCCCAAACATCCTTTTCTCTATGGAGGTACTGCTGTTTTGCCTGGAATTTTCCACAAAATGGCAGAAAACTAAGCACTCGCCAAGGAGATAAACAGGCTACTCCACCGAACCCAGTATCTTCAGTAATAAAAATGTCTGTAATTAAATAAATGAAAGATTAATACATTTATACCATACCATATAGTGCAGCTTTAAGGACTGATCCTGGGCTCATTTGCCTTTCAAGCCAGTATTTACAATATAGGTTGCATGTTACAGAGGCTTAGGTACATGACACATGACATTACTCGCACTGAACCTCTGGGAAAATGCAAAATGAGGTTCACATGAAGGTGGGGTACTTTTTGGTTATTTAGGTGGATTTGACTTCAACAGGTTGTTTTTGTATTTGATTTCCGGGAGCTCGCTGCGAGACCACTTTTCTTCTCTTTTGTGAATTCTTCAAAAGGTCATAAAAATGGATCAGGTGTCACCATTTGCGCTTTATTCTCAATTTGTTATCATTACTGTCAGCACTTTGATATTGAAGTCCTATCATGTGACACTGCTAATCTTTATTCTGTGCTTAGGGAACCAGTGAAGTTGGAAAGTCTCAGGTCTGCCGCTGCCTTGGTCTTTGTTCATGCTCACTTCTGACAGAAAAAAGAATGTCAGCCAGTCTTCACTCTCCCCTTCTCCTCTCTCCTGATCCCCCTTCTACCTTTCCCTGCCTTTTTCCTTCACTCATTCTGTCCAGGGAGTCATTATTGCTTTGGTAAATATTTCATAGGCCTCAATACCTGTGCACACAGCCACCTGCCAGTTGCCTCTGCTCTTGCACACACACCAAGGATAGACGGATCAAAATGAAAGAGAGAGCTGTAAAGACGCTGGATAAAAAAGTTGAATAGAAAGAGGCTTACTAGACCTCCAAGCCAAATTTACATTTTAGGGCATTTTTAACTTCACTGCATATTAAAAATGAGTAATGGTGCTTTGGCACTAATGGGTTGGTTTACATACTAATCATTGACTTAAGTGTAGTGTATTTGTATTTCAACAATAGTTTACTGTAAGAATGAAAGTGGAGACCCAATACATTGTGTTGAAGAATACTAATGGCCTCCTTGTTGTGACCTTGCAGGAGGCAGCCTGCAGCCCTCTCCCTCCTCAGCTCTACCTGTTTACTTTGACGGGCTCTTGCATCACCTGCACTGTCCTCTCCCTCCTCCTGCCGCCCTCTGTTCTTTGCCTCTCTTCATGCCTTGGAAAGTGACTCCAAAGGTGCAGCAATACGGAGATGAAAAATTCAGCTTGGATATAAGTGTTTTAAGGTGTTTGAGAGTGGAGAGCATGTTGCCACAGAGCTTTGACTTCATAAATAAATGGTCAACAGTGGCCTCTGGACCGGCCCGTCTTCTGTATACTCATATATAAGGCTGAGTTGTGTGCCCGGGGCAAAGCCCTGCCAGTAAGTTCCAGGCCTTAAATATGGATAAGCTTTGAAACGCCTCTGGACATTCTCCTATGTAGTCCGTATAATGTTGAATAAACCTCAGCTGTGCTCTCAGCAAGAAACCTTGAGTAGAAAATGTACGATCCTTGTGCCATCTTGGGAAATTCAGGACTGTCAGTTGAAAGGTACGAGCTCAGCAAAGAGCATTAGCTGAAATATGCTTTACATTCGCTCATTACGCTTGCACCTGATGCCAGCGGGCACAGGTTTAGTGTCCAGTCAAACATGTTTCACTTCCAATGCAGCATTAGCTCCTGATGAGACAGATTTCACCTGTGAGTGTTAGCCACAGGGCACACAGTCTAACCACTCTTTTACTCTGCCGTATGCAGAGCATGCTTCTACCTTCCATTAAGAGTTAATTCCCTCCACTCTGCCAGTAGCCTTCATCCCAAAGTTCCTGAACTGCTCTTGTTTCACTTAAGGGAAAATTTTGACACTTGGTTTCCTTTGTGCTTTCCTATGTAAACGTGTGTTCTCACATTTGCCTTGCAGGTCTGAATGTTTCTACCAGGAAATGAAATGAGTGCGTAACAAATGTTTTGGCTTCTGTTGAACTCTTTAGCGCACACAGTGGATTGCCAACTGCAGTCGAGTGTTTGTGTTCCCAGAAACCCCATGGGATAGTAACTCCCAAAGCTTCCGGATAGAATACATTTCTATGAGAAACAAAAAGACTAAAGAAAATGGCACAATTCCATAAGTATTATGATAAGACATTGAATAAGATTTTCTTTTTTAGATTTAATATAAATCCATTTCTGTCTTATTTGTGTGAATGGAGATAGGATCTTGGCCTAGCCAGACCACTTAGCTCTGTGCTGTAATCTGCAGGTGAAAAGGGCAATGGGAGTGTGATAACGGCGCCCTTGAAGACAGGTTTGGCCTCCTCCGGTGCAGCAGGTTGAGCCTGGGTCGAGAACAATTTGTGCCTCTGCCTTTGCCTTTGTGTATATGCGCATGTCACCAGTCAGAGAATATGCAGTATGCTAACACTTTGTTATAAATCAGCAGTAAAATCTGACTGGGACAGGCTGCAGGGCTTTGGACTAGAGCTATAATGGGAGCTGTTAGGTGGCGGTAGACATCAGCTTTACTGATCTTTGCAAGCCTGCGGGCCTCCAGAGATGATTACTGTACACGTAGAAACATTATTTGGGTCACCAGAATGGTAAAACTTTCTGCAGTTGCCTGTAGCACACTCATTTTGTACAATGTGTTGAACTGAAGCCCTGACAACATTGAACTGGCGCATGAGTGATGAGGTGTATTCACAGTTTGTTCAATGTGCACGCACAGACAACAGCATTTGTTATTCTGTCTGTTGGAGATAGAGCCTGGGTCTTGTTAACTGTCAGGCCGTGCATCCACAAAGCTCTCACTTATTGATGGGGATCCGCTAAATTACAGACTCAAACAAGAGGAGTGGCAGCAAAAAACAACCCTTATAAAAGTTTCCTATAAGAAGCTCTCACATTTCACCATTGTCTGTGTGTATAGAGAAATGAACGTCAGAAGATCCCCAATGCTTCAGCTTTCTTTGGCTTTCTCTTTTTCTGCAGGCTGTCTTCCTTTGGTCAGGCTCTGTCTGGTCTTGCTATTATCCTGGGGTGTTATCAGTGTGTAGCTGCCTCTTCAGATCAGGCCTGCGATAAGGGCTAAATAAATGGAATGCTTGGCCAGTGGACATAGGTCAAGCCGTGTTGCAGCCCTGTTTTTGTTGTTGTTGTTGTGTCTGTCTGCAAGGCAAGCACAGGACGCAGTATGAACAGAGTGTGCAGTCTAATGAACTTATTGATTTCAATTTCAGGGCTGTTCTTTCTGCTCCTCTTGCTTCTGATGCTTTCATCCGTTGCAGAGAATAAATTAGTTACTCTTGTCTTCAGACTTCTGTTTTGTAACTGCAGGGGGCTGTCGGGGAAATGCTTGTTCTAAAAGTGTTAAAAACCTAGATGGATGTTTCGTGCCTGTGTGTTTTGCATGGATTAGCATGCACCTGTCCCTGCCAGAAGATGACCTTATAATATGACAAACTGCATGTGCCGTTGTGGGTCACTGAAGATGCTAAGTGACCTCTTCATTTGTGGGGTCAGGGAGCAGCTGAAGGCCGTGTTCTATCCCTATCACATATCACATTCATGTCGTGTTTCCTCCAACAAACTTCAACAGCATTTAAAGATGGACGTCAATGCCAAGAGAAAGTAAGCAAGCGCATTCCCAAAACATAGCCAAGTCTCGGAAACGAAGAGGCCACCAGCACTGGGACAGGAAACCTTTTTGGCCCAGCCTAACGAGCGATGTGGGAGCTTGGACCTGGTTCATCTGATATGTGTGGTGATGTCTGATGGCTAAACAGTGCAAAGGTCCAGGAGCTATATGTAGATGGACTCTGGACCTCCCTTCCCAAATTCGATACTCTGGGAATCACAACAACAAACTCTGACAATTCCGGTCAGTTTTCCAGCTTTAGAGCATAGCCTGAACCTCCCACTATGTCACATAAAAAGAGAATAAAAAAATTGATGCTGAGTAGCGCAGCTTTTAATAGGGCTGTCAGAGTTGTATTGTTTATGTCATGTTCTAGATTAATCCATTCTTCCTTTATGAGCCTCTGCAGCCACCGTAAATTGCAGGCACCAAGCCGGTCCACTGCTTGAGTTACGCCTCGGGGATCAGTGCCACACACGGGCGGAAAATAAATCATTTCCCCCGGATTTAACGCCGGGCAATACCTGGGTCCTTTGTAAATAAAGCTATAGATGTTTTTACAGCCCCCTATGTATTTCTCTCTCCTGCCTCCGGGGCTCTTATTGAATCTCAAAAGACACAGGACGGAGAGACAGGGAGGGATACATGACAGAATGAGAGAGAGCAGAGTTGAAGGAGGGGAGCTGGAAAAGTCATGGAAGAGGGATAAAGAAGCACAAAACTAGAAAAAAAAAAAAACAGACAGGTGAAATGGGTGGGATGTAAATGCAGTCTGGAGGTGGTGTGTGTCAGATAAGGATTCCCTGGTTTCTAGTGGTTTTGTCAGAATGTCTAAACACAAGGTAAAGCAACTGGGCAACTAGTCAGGGGCATTGGGCCAGCGATAAGACACCCGACTGCCCTGTACTGTTCCAACTCCGGACAACTCCAGCTGCCACCTCCATATAACGGCAACCTCAAGAGATATGGAAGTACCTGAATAGACGAAGGGACAGGGGGGAGAGCAAGTTGTTCATCCCTGGCATGTGCGGACTGCCAGCCAGAGACAGCCAAAGGGAATGGAGAATGTGCACGCAGCTCTGTCAGGACTTCATAAGTTATACATGACATGCTATGTGAAAATGCTTCCTGTATACGGCTCCGATCATACCCTTTTCTGTTTTTTTTTTTCTATTTTAACCCCCTTCGTCTTGCGCACTCTTTCAAGAGCTCAAAGTTTGCTTCTCTCTTCCTGGACAAAAGTATTCCCGGTTGTTAAATGTTAATCAGTGGCAGGCTGCACAGTGACACGAGAGCTTTGGCTTTCTGCTTGTGGCGTACCGCAAGGGATAGTATCAGGACCCTTGTGAGATCACTGCTAACTAGTATATGACGCTGACTTTTAATAGGACTGTTACCTCAATGTATCTTTTGGAACCGTTATTAGTCATTTTATCACAATGGAATAATATAATTTACTTGCTAAACAATGCATGAGGATCAAAAACAGTCTTTCTCTTTAAGTCTGCAGAACTAAAAAGAACTTGATACATTATTTAGGGTGTGCCACTTTTGGTCTCCTCTGCCTGTTCATGGCTGGTAGGAACAACGATATTCTCACCAGGACATTGTTTCTGTTTTCTTTTGTATGCCTATTCTACATGCCTGCGCGTATCTGTATACTAAATGTTTTGCGTAAATATGTGTTTTTATCTACCGCGACATTGCCCCATATTTTACCCTTTTGCCTTTGTTCGTTGCTCTTCTAAAATGTCACTGAAACTTGTTTGTTGGCTGGTTCACTTGTCGCCCTGTGCTTTGTTCTCTTGCTCCCATGGCTTCCACTTAGAGAGCACATTAAAATTTGACAAGAGAGGAAAGAGGCAAAGCCAAGGCCAGCCCGGGGGTCCCGGGGTGTTCTGTACTTTTTGTCCCAGAATACCAGCAAGGCCTGAGCAAGTTGTACAGCTGTTTGGCTTTTACAATGGTAAATAGGCTACACAATAAAATGCTGTAGTCAACAACAAACATAAAAAATGGCAGTTATTTGTCTAATATTGTTTGACTGGCCAAAAGTGAAATGTCATGCAACCCACTAGGAAAGATCAAAACATAAATTTAGATTATTGAGATGACTGAGATTGGGTGTAATTTATCGTTAAGTTTTTTTTTCAGTTATGTTGGGTGGAATCAAGAATTTAGAATAAATAGGTTGGCAGGCTATAAGGAACAAACGGAAAAACATGTACAAATGTCATAAAAATAGTAATGTTTTTGAGAGGATGCAAAGGATAAAGTAGTCTGTGATAAAAAAAACAAACAAAAAAACAGCTCAAATCAAATCAAACTTCATTTTTTTTTAAACTGAAACACCAAAACCACAGTATAAATTGATGATTTAAAAGAAAAACTATAGTGAATTTCAAGCTGGATGGTCTCTATTATTTAGCCCGTGCCCTGTTTAAAGCTGAGCCACTCATGAACTCACTCACACGGTATTTTGTTTACACCTGTATCCACTTTCTGTCTGTTAAAAGCTGAAAATCACAAGTTTGAGTTTCTTTATGTACAAAGTAACAGACGTTGGTCTCATTTTTTATTTAAAAATCAACTCCATAATTTTATCTTTGTAAAACTTAAGTTGCTGCAGGTGTTTGACAGGAGGAATGATAGCCTCAGGGCTCGGAGCTACCGCGAGGCCCCACTGAGATTTCCCATCATCCCTACAGTCTGGCAGCGGCTTTTCAAACAGTGCCCCTTCTGAAGTTGCCCTTGGTTCTACATGTGTAGCAGTAATTATGAATGAGGGGGACTAAGATCTGTACAAAACCATCAAACATTTTACAGCTTGCCGCTATTGTAATAAAGATCAATAGACAACGGTATCAGTGGTGGTTTTGAAGGAGAGGTGCTGCTGTACATTGCCCCCTGCATACTTAGAGCTTTCTTTCTCTTCGTCACGTCTCACTCGTTCACGTCCTCTCCTTTTCCGCTCTATTTTTTTTTACACCACTCTCTCTCTCTCGCCATACAGAACCAGTGCAGCACATCCGTTTTAATTGCATTTTGTATGAGTGTGTGATGTGAGCTGCTAAAAGACACCCATCCCTTAAAAGGACCAAAAAGAAAGAGGCATAGGTAAAGAATGGTACTCATTACGAAGCTAGCTGGAGGTATACCTGTGACTAAGGCCAAAGTGTTACCATTTGCACTACATACAGATACATGTCTATATATAGATGTGTTAGAAGTGTCCCATCAATTTATGTGCAAGCAAATGTAACATGTGTAATGTGTGGGAGATTTGTGATCTTGTGGGGACTATGGCTATACCCTGGATAACACTCAAGTCTCTATTAGATCAGTCTGGAGCCGGTATCCGAGAGTTAAGGTGGACGTGTGAAGAAGGGCATGAGTTTTGAGCGTAAATTAGGACTTCGGGGGCACACTGCGGTTCACCTAGTAGAGTATAACATGAGCTTGTTTGATTCCTGGTGCAGGCTGATTTGCTCAATGCTGTTCCCTGTCTTTCTCGTTGAATTGATGTCTGCTTGACTGTCTCTGTCTAGAAAAAGGCAAAAAAAATATATATTATGTTGTCATAAAATAGTTCAGATATATGTTAATGTACTTTCTTGGGGTGGTAGTGGCTTGGTGGTTAGAGCGTCTGTCCAGAAACCCAAAGATTGACTTTTAAATCTCCGGCTTTGACCACTCCATGCTGCTGTTGTGCTCTTGGGCATTTTTGCGACTTGAGCTTCCATCTCCCATTTTTTTCCTATGCTGCTGGATGGGGGAGGAGGCTACAGGAAGTGCAGATGAGAGCGGCGCTATTCAAGTGACCTGAACGTAGCAGAGATAAATTGAAGTCAACTTTATGCAAAATATGGAGCGATATAGCTACAGCGACAGCCACTCAGTGAACACCTTTTGACAGACACATGTGAGGCATTGGTCGAGGTGCTAAACTTGCAATTTAAACTATCCATAGTGTGAAAAAAGATATC
This sequence comes from Periophthalmus modestus, assembly GCA_019594935.1. Classification (NCBI taxonomy): domain Eukaryota; kingdom Metazoa; phylum Chordata; class Actinopteri; order Gobiiformes; family Gobiidae; genus Periophthalmus; species Periophthalmus modestus. Next base: position 27,374,792 of record JAIEZT010001214.1, read on the forward strand.
ATTTATTATTTAGGTATATGATATGGATAAGCTTTGCTCACTCAAACAGGTTTCTTTTCTTGTTGCCTTTATTTTTTCATTTTATTCATATTGCTGATATACATATATAGTATTGAACTAAACACACCATTTCATAGGCCGGTTCAATGTCACTTTCAAGTACTGTATTGTGGAAGTTGAAAAGCAAGCCGTTAGCTAGCAGGTTGTGGCCATTTAACTAGAGTTGTTGAAATGTGCAGTTTTGGATCAAACAGAATATTGTCTGACAGCAGGAGATAAAGAGAGTGTCAGCCTCACCTCAGTACAAAGCTCTTCTCCTCACCTCTCCGGCCCACTGCGGCTACCCGACGGCCAGCCATGCACCGCCAAATCAAAAGCCCGATAAACTAAGATGAACGTCAAAAGATGATCACAATGCCAACATCCAGCTCATGAATTATTTCTGAAATCATGAAAGGTTTTGTTCACTGCAGTAGACATTGTTGAAAAAAAATGTTGCAATACAATGCTGTTTAGTAGGAAAACAACATGATGGAGAAATGTAGGGCTATAGCTAGATCTAATCATTGGATATATCAAGTACTGAGGGTAGTAAAAGGACATATATGTCAAAGGCGCTGTACCAGATTTTTACTGTCTTAAAAACTGTTTCCAGTCCAAAGTTCTTCCTCGGTGTATTACTGTATTCACCAAAGTCTAATTATTCACTGCAATGAGTTTATAAGCACTTTTCACAGGTACTTCCAGAGGCCAGAACATAATGTTGCCATCAGTGGAAAAGCTCCTAGCCTACTAACGGTGTAGTTCACACAGCGGTCTTATTTTGACCCTGAATGCTGCTTTTGCACTATATCTGTACCGGGACAAAACACATTGCCAAAATGTGGATTAAGCATATGTTACAAACTATTGATTTTATCTGTCAAAGCAAAATAAACCTTCACTGAATTGTATCCATGATGCTTTCTTTGTGTTTGCCATTTCATTTGTTGCCTCTTCGGTGAGTGATTAATGGATCTAAAAGGACATGGCGACATTCCGCACTGTGCTGCGTGTATAGATTTTCTGCTAAGCTTGAGTGGTCTGCTTGTGTTGATAAAGAATAAGACTAAATCTGTCTGATATTAAATGGATATTAAACTCAAACGGGTGATTAATCACATTTCAGTGCCTTCATATGGTTTGTAATCTGAGACAATTGCTTTAAATGCCACACAGATTTTTTCAATCAAAAGAGAATTTTAAGTCCAATATAAAACGTTTTTCAGTTTGTTTTCATTAGGCATATTTGTCACAGTACAATCAATGAGCTTCGGCATTTAACAGTAAACTTTGTAGCCACATATAATCTGCTGCTATTGTTTTTAATGGCTACCTCGACTACTTTGGAGGATAATCATTTTATCAGATAAATGAGGATTTCAAACAGCCTTATCTGGTGTGCACTCGCAGTAGTTTTCTTAATCCTTCCATTCTCTCTGGCTCTTTTAATTGATTCTGCAGCGGCCAAGCTTTCTTCCAGAGATAATGCACTTCTGAAAACAGGTCATGATCCCTAAATTAAGGAATTTCACTCCCAGTGGTCTGGTGTATTTACTGTCCTTCATAAACAGACCACCAAGTTACAGTAATTATACTTTAGGTTATGTCTGATAAGTACGGTTGGTTGGTGCAGCAAGTTGATACAGACAATTGCAGACATGAAGACAAGCATGTGGTGGAGGTCTTTATAAGGAAAGTATTTGCAATAGTTTAGTTCACAAAATGACTTCTTACTCTAAATTACTAATCCATCTTGTTTTTTTTTACTCACATTTTCCAATTTATGGCAGAAACATATAAAACAAGGTGTTACTGGAAAAAAAAGACCAGTATACCATGTCTGTCAAAGAGATATCACTGGTCCTGAAACTGTGAAATGATCGAATGCTAGTATCATGCACTTCCAGGCTTGGTCACAAACTGTATTAGATTTAACTACATGCAGTGCCTACCCGCTGCCTTATGTCTTAACATAATTTAAACTCAGCCAAGCATGGAATGTAGACCACAGTGATTATCCAGTAACAAATATGTGTAGTAAAACAAGTGTTGGGACATCCATGCTGTGCCACTGTGTTGGAATAGATAAGGCTCATCCACTAAGACCTCCAGTCACCTCTCCACCAGCCGTGAACTCACCCATGGTCCCACACTCTGTCCATTGGGGAAAAGCTGTTTATTCCACATGCTGCATAAGTACTGGTCTGGGGATGGGGTGCTGTGTAGTGCATGGTAAAGACAAACAGGCCTATTTAGTCTGGAGGGCATAACCATAGTAAACAGTGGGGAATGAAAGCAGCTGGGGTTATGATTGTCTTGTATGCATGTTTACATACATCTGTTTTACACAGTCATTCTGGTGAAATAAAGCATTTTGTGTGATGAACAAGCAGAGTGGGCCCTGTCATTTAGGCACGGGGCATTACGATATGAAAATCACCTTTTTACACAGAGCTGAATACTGTTTTATGTTTGACCCAGAGCGTAATAACAGGACAGAGTTCAGCCTTTATCTTTACCACATGTTTCAATGCATGTAGAGTTTATGGTGAGCTCTGAAATTGTGTGTTTATGTCACAAGGCAAACAAACAACTCAGCCGTTTAAGTCTGATAAGCCAAATTTTGTTTACTTTTTGAACTTGTTCGGAAAAAAAAAATCAGTATGAACATTTCATCTGATCGTACCAGAGGATTTGCATAGTTTTTATGACTGAAAAGGGCTCCGTGACATGACTGAATCCTGTTGATTTTAAGTAATAATAAGTCAGTCAATAATCATAAGTAAGTACAGAGAAGTACGCAGGGATAAGGGGTGGGTGAAGGTAGGTGACCCCTTTAAACAATACTAGAACTCCCTTCAAATGCACATGTCCACCTTTCATCATTGTGGAGAATTAGACAAGAAAATACTATTTGAATGTATGGGATAAGGAACATTTTGTAAGCTCCAAAACAGCAGAAATGAAACCGTAAAAATAATACAACCTAGCATACCTTGAACCTCTTGCAATCCCAGTACATGTCCTCCATTAGTGAAGCATTCCAAGTATGTGCATGCTTGCAAGTGTGATTACAAAGTGGGAATGGCATGAAGTAAATCGGAAAGCCTGTGAATCCCAAACGGAATAGTGACATGAACTGTCCCCCATCCTTTCCATGGGCACCTGTCCTGGAGTCAAAGGTCATCCTGTTAAGAGTAATCCTTGCAGTAACCTGACCACACTGGTGGATAGTAGGCCCCAAATATGCTACGCTGTACTAAGCTGGTCCACTAATTCGCGCACTAATCACTTTTTAATTGAATTCTGTTGAACATGTAAAAACGTGCTGGAGTTTTGTTATTCCATTTCCTAACAGATGTCCCTGTGATCCCTGTAAAGCAATCTGCGGCGGTGACATCTTCTGCCGGGAACACACACATGCAGTAATATGGAGAGAGGAAGTGGTCTGGTCCCTGGAATGAGTGAGGAATGTCATATGTGCACTATGTGGTGTAGCATGTGGTGTGTGTGTGTGTGTGTGTGTGTGTGTTATATACATATATATATATATATATATATATATATATATATATATATATATATATATATATATATATATATATATATATATATATATATATATATCATATATATATACATATATATATATATATATATATATATATATTATATATACATATATATATATATATATATATACACACATATATATATATATATATATATTCATTATAAATGGATCGTTATGAAAGTCTTTGTTCATTCTTTATTAAGGCTAATTAAGATGTGGTTATTGTGAAGATGTATTAAAACATTTGTTTATTTGTGTTTCTTGCTTTAGACCAGCTGTGTTTTTCTTTGTTTGCTTTTATTTTTTGTTGTTTATTGCCATAAAACGGGGTTTCGGTGGTATGTCCATGCTGGATCAACTCTTATCAGAATAAACCTTTTTGTGACATATCTAGGATGTGTGTAACTTATAACACAAATGGATAGACACAACTCTACACATGGCTATAGATTACAGTGGAAAAAGACTGATCCGTTTAAAATGATTTGACTTCAGCCTTGACCAAAGAATTTCTTCTCCTCCTTTCTGCTTTGACTTGTTTACACTCAGATTTTTATTTTTTGTCATTTATTTATCGACTTGCTTTCTATTTTCCGCACAGCCAATCAATCACACCTTGACAGATCGTCTGTTGCAACCAGCCATATGCAGTAACTGAACTACTCAATTTAAGTACTGTGGAGTATAAAGAAAGTATTTGGGGAAACTACTACTCAAGTAAGCGTAACATGTAAAAGTAGCTGTCTGGACATAACATCTGATTTATGAATTTGAAGTCAATGCAATTGGAAAAAGGAAATAATGCACAAAGTCTGGCATTTTGAAATAATAGTCCACAAAAAAGTAACTAAATGATACCTGAAGGAGCAGCACAAGAAACACAAATATTCTAACCAGTGTTGTGATATTGTGTATGATGTGTAGAGTTATAGTGGGAAGGGTAACCGAAACCTCAAGTAAGAGTACTTTTACTTTACATCCTCAAGTAGGAGTAAAGGTATGGTGTCTGAAAACTTAAAATTTAGTTTTAAAAATTGTATTGAAGTAAATATAGTAATGAAGCTAATGTAAATTCAGCCTGGAAGACCTAACTCCGCTCGCATTTACTCACCACTTCTCCAGAGAATACCTGCTCCTCAGCCTTGATCACCACCTCCTATTACTCCTCCGCTGCAGACGTACGGCTTCTTCAGTTTGTGCCACGCCCCACCACCTTCCCAGCACCCCCTCGGTTCATCGTCCCGTCACTTGCCTCAGCCTCACCTTGTCCATCTCCAGCGTCCAGACCCCAGTGAAGAAGACATCTCCTAAGCATCATCTAACTGGCACGCTCCTCATCGAAATGTCTTCTGTCGAGGTCTGAGCGCCAAAGATAACTCATTCAATAAAGCCTGCTAATGCTTTTCTTTCATGTCCGTCTAACTCTTTCCAGGTTGAAATGGTCTGCAGGCTCTGAGCTGTGTTCCACCACCACAAGTTCACCAAAATTCAGTGCGTGTAGCGAGCGCCAAATCAAAGCCGTGCTCTCTTATTACTGCCTGCTTCTGAGGAAAACACAATTTGACTGCACGCTTAAAAGGACTTGTCTCATTTGATCATTTATTACACATTTTAAGTGCTTTGGAAATCACTGAGGCCAACATGGTCTGCATCTCTAATTGCTGCTCCCTTTCTCCCATTAGTACATCCAGTCTTATGATCCCTTAAAAACACGCCAGAGCAAAAGAAGGGAAGTGTCTCCTCTCCAAACAGAGCATTTGTCATCAGTCTGCAGTTGCTGGTTCAGATTTGCTAGAACGTGCAGCTGTCACAGAGCCGGCTGGACGTCCCGGACCTCAAACACGAACAAACACAGGCGATTAGTGCGCCATGTCCGCCCACTGTTAGCGCAGATGCTAGGGATGCTTTTAGCCTGCTCCTTGTAGACACACACACATTGATGTTTTCTATTCAGGTTCCTTGCTGTAGGATTGTTGAAAGTGTTTTTTTCCAACATCCTGGCGGACAATAAAGTTTGTTTTTTTTTTTTTTTTTTAAGTGAGAATAAGAGGAATATCTGAAAGTTATTCTCAGTTTTTCATCATTAATGTTCATATATAAACTGACTACTTTGAGTAAAAACATTGCACATATTTGGGACATACTATATAAATCTGAAAAAAAAGTATATAGTCAGGTTTAAACTTCCTGCTTGACATATTAATGCAAAATATATAGGGGGATTTTGGATATCTTGCTGAAAATTCATGTAAGAAACCAATATTCTGGAGTTAAAACTTTGATAAGTCAGGCTTTATATTTGGTATCATCAAATCCTTCTGTACAGTCCATCAAACTCTTGTCAAATACCAGACTAGAATGTTTGGTGTATGTATGAAAGAGCAAACTGGCTAAAAAAAAAAAAAAAAAATCAAACAAAAAAAAAAAAAAAAAACAGTAGTGTCTTGCTTTAAGCTGTAGGGGGCAGAATGGTTTATGTTCAAATAAAAAGGTTGTGTTCATATTCTTGCAAACCTGAATATGAATTACAGCTACCGTCCTTGCCTGTCTCTCCGCTGTAATTCCAAAATTCCCCAAGTCCAAATTCAAGCCACAATTCACCGGTGTCGTATCACACCTTGACGTACACCTAGTAAGCGTGTAAAACATTCCGGCGGGATTTGCTCTTATTTTAATAACAGAACATTTCACGCTGTTTAAGGGAGGGAAAAAAAGGTACATATCAGTTACTGCATTTTAAGAATCCTGGCACTAGTGTGAGGAGCCCCTAAGCCCCAGCGCAGTGACTACATCCAAGACTAACACTTGGGACAAGCAGGCAATTTCTTTTTTTTTTTTTTTGTTTCCTTGCATATTTTCCAGTGGTGCTGCAGTTGTGGGTAAAACATGATGAAATCTGGTAGTGGTGGCATGTGTCCAGGACATTACCTGAGAGAGTGTCCAGTGATAGCCTTCCTAATTAGCCTGGAAAGCAAACAGACAGGGTTTTTTCATTGAGAATTCACACAGCCCTCAACACCCATAAATGTGCTATGATAACATGTCATATTTTGGCTAATGACAGACACACTTCGATTCTCAGAGCGCACTCTAAGGGAGTTTATTTTTCCTTTTTTTTTTTTTTTTTTTTGCTTTTGCTGCAGCGTTAAGGGGTTAAGTCAACCTTAGTGAATGTCTATTGATTTATGGTGCAGTATAAGGTGTGCATCTCTCTAGGGGATAGCTGCCTGCCCAGACACAAGCCTATGTTAACAGTGGCTTTCAGGCATCAGTGACACTCTGTCCCAGTCCTGAACCAACAACTGGGGGCTGTGGTTTGTGGGTATATATATATACGCATGTGCTTGTCCCATAACACACCACTAGACTAAAGCCTTCAATCATTGGCTCTCGGTCCACTCCGTGCCCCTGTGTTCCCCGGCTGACTGACTGACACGCTGCCTGCAAGACTCCTCATTAGAATCAATGTTTCACAAGCAGAGCAGGGATAGTAAATCGCTCAAGCCTCAATGTTGTTTTAGCTGGCTCTGGACAAACTTCTCTCTGTTAGTCTGTTAGTCGAGTTAAAAGTGGATTTGGGAATTTTGACATCGTCAAAGAAAAACTTCAAACAATGAAAACAACCACAGCAACTTCTTCAAGTCTATATGCTCCTATGAGACAGTCAGAAACAACATTATAGAACACAAACATCGCACTTATGTTTCCAATAACTTGTAAAAGAGGGGAGCGTGCCATTGGGATAGATGTATTTCTCTGCTATGCGATCCTCCTTTACATGGTAGAAGCCTTTGCTCTCGCTGATGTTTCCCTATGGCTTACTCCAAAATCTGATCAGTTTTTTGAAAATGTTACATGCTATTCCCCATTCCCATGTCTAACTACCTAGTCCTTTGTTTGCTCTTGTTTTCCCTCTCTTGTGAGGATCAGCTGGCTCAGAGCGTGTAATAGAGCGCATTGTGGCCAAGTGGAGCGGCCTGCTGTGACCAGATCAGATATGTGCTCCTGATTATGGAAGTCCCTTTTAGTCCCTGACAGACATGGTAATAAATGTGTCCATAAATTGAATTTGGGGCTTTTGAAAAGAAGCAGGAATAACTAAGGAGCGTTTGTGCTGATTGTCTCCAGCCGACATGGCATGGCTTCAGTGGGATTGGGGGGAAAGCTGATCCCGCTGCGGTACGGTTGGAGGGCCATGAGTGGGATACAGAGGGGAGGATATGGGACGGGTGCCCAGCCAAGCAAAATAAAGAGTGCTTTATTGCTATTGAGAAAATGATTTGATTAGATTTGCACAAATAAGAAGATTGAGGGCGCTCTGCGGAGAATGTCTGTTTATATGTCTAAATGTAATTGTGTTTGTGCGTTCATGTGTCTAAGCTTTCAAGACCTTTTAGACTATCTCAAAAGGATACTGCACAGAAGTGACTTTTTACTAACATTCAAGTACATGTGCAATAATGCAGTTGGATATGTTACCCACGTTAACACTATTCACTGTGGCTGATAGATTGAATATGGGCCTTCAGACAAAACATATGTTTTTGTAACTTGCTTCCATACATATAGAATGAAACCAAACTGGCACAGGTCTGGTTGCGTTCATCACAACAATCTACAATGTTACCCTCGAGTTTAATGTCGAACTGGACGACATGTCAGAATTCTATCAAATTTGTCTTTTAACTGTCAGATTGCACATGTTCTGAGCTGGTTTATGTTTAATTTAACTGCAATTATTTAAAATGGGGTTCTACATGAAACAGAAACTGGCACAAACATTTTCTTTGTCAGCAAAAACACATTTTTTCCCACAGTATCTTCATAAATCGGTGTCTTTATTCAACCTCTAAAATGTTACTGTTCTGCTGAAAGGACTTAAGGCGTTAACATTAATATAGTAAGTTTGTGGAGTTAATCCATAACAAATAAAAGAGTCAAAATTCGTGGATCACTAGTTTGTTTGATATTTTCAAACACAATGAGTCTCCCGTAGAGTCATAAACCCCTGCCGTTTATGTGAAATCATGATATCATTAAATTCGAGAAAGTGAACGCAACCAATACGTGATTATTTCATCGCATAGAAAGACATGTGAATCTTGTAATGAAAACTACATCCACCCTGTAGTTTGTGAATTGTAAAATATAACAATGAAAAAAAAAAAAAAAAATCCCTGTTTTCATGTGTTTTACATCATACTAAGCATCTGTCTTTCAAATGTATAAAGCACAGATATAATAACCTTCTGACATCTTTGGCACACCTCTGACCAGTGGATGATGCGGTAATCAAGTGCCTGCTAGAATGTGTATATTTAGCTCTGGTCAGTCATAAGGGAGGGACACTGGTTCTCGGAGCGGTGCGACCCCGCGTATATCACCCCTGTATAGTCACATGTCCTCACAGGGGGGCGTGAAGGGACAGCCTGGAGGTTCTGGTGGGGCAAAGATCACTGTGAGTCACCGCCACTGTCCTGGATTAAGACGCGCCTATCTCACATCATGTTGTGAAACTGCACCGGTCCATTTATTATTCACTCCCGACATCTGTCTCTCCAAAGCCATTCACAGTAGGATTTTTATCTCCTCTCCATATAATTTGCTCACAACTCTGTCTCATATTCTGTCTTTTCCACCTCTCATTCCCCATCAGACAATCTTCTCCTTCTTTGAAATCTTATGACTCATGAGCTGTCTCTGTGTAGTCTCTGGTTTATGGCCACAGAACGGCACATCACATCGATTACATGTAATTTCCAAACTTTTATAAGGTGCATTGACTCGCCCTGCCATAGTTTGAACCATGCTCTTTTGGTTCGCGGTATCTGTCTCTTGCATCACGGTCCTCTACATGGAAACCATTATCTGCCCTGGGGATGTGCCAAGTGAGGGCTACAAACGTCTAAGGATCTGGAGAACATTATAAAAGTTGGACTCACATGAAAGACGGCGTTTGTGAGTTATCAAGGCGAACAGTAGACAGAGCTTGGCAGGACAGTGTATTTAAATGAGGGATAGTAGCGGTTAATCCACAAGAAGCTGCTCTGGACTACTTTCAACTCGATTTCTTTGTTGACCAAACATACCTGTCAGGGAAGCATTAGAAAAAAACACCTCACGCAGCCCGAATCCCTGCTCCGAATGGCATCACACGAGACAATCGACACGCATGCTGCAAATTAAAGTACTGCACATCGCGTCAGGTTTGTGAAGTCGTAGTTTGCTTTTTTTTTTTTATCATGCTTTTGAATATTTATGAAAAATGGCTGTACAGTAGCATGGGTTACATAGGCTTATGGGCTCGTACAGGCCCGCACTGCTAACCAAAATGAGAGTTCGGAAAGTGCCCAGAAAAAAAGATCACGATATTACTCAAACATGCATGGATGGCACCTAAACCTCTTCAGACATGTCTTTAAGATCTGTACACTGTTTACTTCCCCTGTAGTAGTTCAACAAGTTGTCATATGAATAGAAGCTAGAAATTTAAATCCAAAAACTATTCCTCACTTGGTGAAAAGGGAGCCATATTTGGTTATGTAATATTTTAAAAAGCGTACTTCCAAAATCATTTGCCATTAAAGTGATTTTTAAGCAGCTCCATGTGTGTTATCGTTATGCCTCACACTCACTCTCACTTCTGCTGTTATTCTAACTTGTGTTTCTTTCACATTCTCTTTCACCTCAATAAAAAGAAGCCAATAAATCACTTAGCTGCCGCTGTGGGTTTGGACTATTGCTGTTGGACAGAGTGGACCCTCTATTCCAAAACCAGGAGAAAAAACTCACCAAAACTAACATGGTGAAAATTACATTCTGGTTGAAGAGGCTAATAAATCGTGGCGTGTGCGCGGTTGGAGATGGGGAGAAAGCGGCCCGGGATGGCGGCTGCGTCTGGGCGGTGTGGACGGCTGCTGGGGGAGAGGGGAACCACATAAGAGCAGGTTTGTGTTAGCCAGGAGTGGATGAGGTGAGACTGGAGCTACAGGGAGGCTAGAAGACGTGCATGTGTGTGTGGATTAGAAGAAGTGATAAGTCTTGTATTTGGTGTTTCTGGCTCCAGAGCGTATATTTAAAACAGGTTTATGATGGCTCTCAGAAGATGATGTGTTTAGCCAAGCACTTCAAATAGACGTCTTATTAGCAGCTTGTCTAAATGCACTTTTATATGGTTTTATATTTATAGCACCCTGAAAAGAATAACAGTTCCATACTGTTTGTGCAATTGTGGTAAAAATGTTGGTCTGCTTACAAGTATTAATGGATTAAGCATTCAAGGTCGGTACTCACGTGTAATATAAATCATAATAATTCACTACTTTTATATCACTTTTCAAGCTCATTCTCTCAATATTTGCACGTAGTAAGTTATTTTTACATTGCCATAGCTGCCTTGTGGTAAAATAAAGCAAGGCTGCCAATCTGCGCCATCCCACCACAGACGCTTCCAACACCACAAATCAAATCACACACCACATGTACTGTGTGCTTTGGCAAAATGGGGGAAGTGTCTTGCCAAAGGACACAAGAACAACATCATACCATGTAACCTCGAAATGAACTCAAGGCAGACTGAGGACATTAGGAGCTCACCTATAAATTTAGCGATCCCACAAGGCCTGAACTGTCTCCCGAAACTCCAAATAGATAGAAAGAGGCTAAACATGAAATCAATTAGAAGTATTTATTTGGAAAAAGTCAGACTACGTGTCATAATTCTTCATCCACATTTTGTTCATTGTCGGCCTTGTTGCTGAAGGACTTGCCGAATGCCATCAACAGTCTGTCAGGCTTAATTAGCACACATGTACAAACACATGTACACATCAACAATTACTACACTCACAAAACATTTGCTGCAACTCACAGTTTTCAGTAAGAAGTTGTGTTTACCGCGAGGGCTTTTCATTTTCTGAGCATTCCCACAAAACTAACACTGGTCAGACTTTTGTTTGATACAGCGACGCTCGTGTTTATTTTGCCATTTCAATGTTGCCGAAATGGAGGCATTGGAAACCATGATAATTGAATCCAGATTTGGGCTTTATTTAATTTGTAGCTCGGCATGGAGTCATCTCGATTTAGATTATAGCTCTGTATAAACTGCTGTTGCTTGTGTCACTCAGGGTGAAAAGTTTCTCTGACATTGTTGTGCTCTAGTCATCTGGATGTGCTTTTCTACATCCAACTGTTTTTAAAACCACTGTGTCTACTGTATACACATGCAAAGAAATCTACTTTTTCACTGATTTCTTTTGATATGTCCAGAGATCTAAACCTGCACAATTGTTGCCCTGTCAGCAATTCAGTGTTTCCACCCAAACAAAATGGTCAGGGGTCAGCAAAGCATTACACACTGAAAAAAAACCCTCTTAACTCTAAAATGTATAAATATCATGAATGACATACTGTTGTAGAAGCGTCAATTTTAAGTTTTCCATTTTAGCTCTGTTTGGGTCGTAAACATTTTATAAGAGATGTTATTCAGGTTATAGAGGTAGAATCTCTTCAGTTTGTAGTAAAAAATACTTCCTGATCAATTGGGCCAGTTTAGGAGGAGGCATGAGGGCCAACAAAAATTGGTCTGGGGGCCGCATTTGGCCCCTGGGCCGTAGTTTGGACAGCCCTGCTCTAAAGAAATGATCAGATAAAGAATGCACATAGCTAACCTGCTAGGCACCGTGTTCCAAATAGGAAGTGATCATGGGTGCACTTCCGGCTCCATCGACTCTGGCTCCAGTTCACTCTCTCTGTAGCTGCTGCAGTGAGCCTCGTCAGTTTGGTCTTAAAATGTTTATATTGCTCCACATCATTCTGGCGTTTTTATTTCTCCATTGTTTCCGTATATAAAGATATGAACATCAATAACAGACAAATCAGTTACCAATGGTGTGGGAGGAAAGGGGTGTTACCTTTTACAGCCTGGCTCCGGATTGGCTCTTTGGTTGCTATGATACTTGTGGTCAGAAGCTCCAAATTCGCGGCTATGACTACTAGCCTCGATGAGCTTCATTTGACTGGAGCCGAACGTTGTGGGTGACATCAAACTCCCTTAGTCCATGTCTTTATAGTCTATGGTCCGTACCTAATATTTTTCCATGTAATTTAGCAAAAGCTGTATTACCTCAGTACAGATATATACAGCTTTTGAGGTCAAAATAAGTCGACTGTGCACTGTCTGTATCTAATCAGTTTTTGTTTTGTTTTTTGTCTGAGATTCAGAAAGTGTATGCTTAGCATGCCAGTTATTAGTTTTACCATGATGGAAAACTCCGCTCTGGTCTTGGAAGGTCGCAAAGCACTTATAAACTCATTGTGGTGAATAATTAGGATGCCCGGAATGCATAAGGTAAGTGAGAAACTTTGGACCACTGCAAACCATTGCATGAACTAGTTCTGTTTTTCACAGTTTTAAGGCAGTAAAAATCAGTTACAGTGGCTTTAATAATGAAATGGAACACACAGTTTTACTTACTTTATGCCATCTCGGGGATTTGAATGTATGCCATATTAAATTTAAGAGAACATTGAATTAAGTTTCCACTCGTATTAACTCTAAACCTTAATCCAGAAGAATCTTGGCTTCCTCCTGTGCGAAAGCTATGCATTTCACTACTGAAACAAATTGAGTTTTTCATGATAATCTTCATCTATGTTGCGTTTATGTCTAGAGATCTCATTGTTTTGTTTGTAGTTCAGATCTGGTTGATACAAGCGGTGGTGAAAACTGCTGTGAAAATACACATCTAATCCCACTGGCTCTGTGTGCACAAAGGAGCCTGAGGAGCACCTGTCTGTCACTGACTGATCCGCCCCTCCCTCAGCCCTCACGGATCTAAGAGTAATGGGCCCGTCATAACTTTATCCTTCCTCTCTCCCATTAACACTAATGTTTTTTTCTGCCTCAGCCGCTTTCCCTCATATTCCCTTACTGTGCATGTCCAAATTCCAGTAGGGGGTGGGTGTCAGAACGGGGAGCAGTGGTTGGGGCTGGGCAGTTGGGGCCAGCTGTGTGCCAGCTGTGTGCCACTGGAGCGCTGAGTGGCGTGGAGAAAAGCCTATTATCTCCCACACGCACAGCGCCTATGTCTCTGTGTTTTCACACCCCGAGAAATCAGACAGACAACTCCTGCTGGATCCATCAATCTGTCTCCAACCAATGTGCTCATTTTCACCACACTTATCTAAGAGACAGGTTTTTATATACTGTCTTGAGCCCTGTGTGTGCAAGCACGGGCTATTTGAACTGTAGAAAAAATAGATAAAGTGACGACATTCCAAATAAGTGGCCTTTTTTTCTGTTTATCTCAAAATTGTGTTTTTTAAAAGACTGATCAGTTGGTGTAAAATGAAGACGTAAGCATCACCCAGAGCATCAATCAGAATCAGAATAAGTTTTATTGTCAGTGTCAGTGAATGTCTGTGTAATCCCTCAGTCGTCCAGGTCTGTCAGCATCTTTTGCTATAGTGTCAGTGAATAAAATTCACAAACTAGGAATTTGCTTAAGCAGTATGCAGCAACATTAAGCAAACAATAATAATATAAACTATGACAAATAAAAATAAAATAAGTTCATGCATTGAAAGAAGGTAAAAAATAGAATTTGATATACAAATACAAAATATAGAGTATATGAATATATAAATATCAAGTTGTAGCTAACATGGGTCTTTTATTGAGTTTTTCAAAATAATTTGTGTTAGTCAGTGAAGTCATATGCTTCATGAGATTTCATCTTTTGTGAAATTTTTGAACAAAGTAATTAATTAAATTAGCATTTGTTGTACAGAAATCTATTCCTGAACAAATACTCATATGTTCATATATCTTCATCAGAATAATTTTATTTTAGATTTACTTTACAGCTTTTGCATTCATACATCAACTTATGCAACGGGAAATACAAAGCACTGCATATACTGAAGGTTTACTGAAAGATCACCTCTATGACAATTCATTTGAGCACATCCAGGGCTGGAGGGACGATCCCCTCTCCGGCCCTTGTCTCCATCACACAGATGTGCTACATTTCATCCCGGCCTCCCCGTGCCACCCTTTGCATGTCACCGTTTCTGACACACTGAACTAAACAAGTCATTAGAGCTGCGCTTGGATGGTCGGTAACATGCGTCTTATGTGTCTTCTTCCCATCTTCCACGCCCTCCCTTTCTCTCTCTCACTTATGTTTCTTCTTCCCCTCTTTCACTCCCTCTCTCCCTCACTCTACGCCAGCCCACCGCACAGCTGCTGGACGCCTCTCAGTGCTGCTAGGATATAAGCAATTAGCAGGGAAGACCTTTTAGCTCTGCCAGCTGATTTGTGTCCAAGCTCCCCGGCCGCATATGCCTGTAATTCACTTGGACATTCATCTCCTCACCGCTCTTTTATTACGCATCGCCGACAATATAAACAATAATGATGAAGTAATAATCAAATTGGAGATGTTTTAATTATTATGTTTTCCCATGATGTCCACTGGTTGAACTGCGAGGAGACAGAGGAGTGTGTGTGTGTGTGTGTGTGTGTGTGTGTGTGTGTGTGTGTGTGTGGAGAGAAAGGATAGTCTCTGGAGATTGGAGCAGAGGCAGCCGGCAGAAGTCTTCCCCAGTCAGCCCATGGGGAGATAGATGACAGTTACACTACCCTCCGGCCAATTAAGTGTCATTCTAGCTGTTGGTTTAACTCCACTGACCTTACCTCTCCCGCAGTGTTTGTCTTATCATTTCCGGACCTCATCTGTGTATGTAAAGCTGACCGCTAACCTTCGGGGGGAAAAGAGAAGAACAAAGGTCAAAGTTCACCCGCTGTATATTTCACCGGCAAGACAGCAAATATGGCGGCGGCGGTGGCGGAGGGAGGAGGAGGAGGAAGAGGGGGAGGAAGAGAGAGAGATCTTGGGGGAATTAGCAGGAGAAGAGGAAGTCCTGTGGGATTGAAAGAGAGCTATCTGTTATTACTTCCAATTACTCCCCAATCTCCCGCTCTATCTACCTGTAAAATGGCATTAGATATGGCTGTTCGCATGCTCTTTTGGAGATGAAGGCTGGGTGTGCTTCGGCGTGATGAGGCCCATGGGAGATCCCGGGTCCACAGCGTTTGCCCTCAAGTTATTAGCTAACTGGGCGTATATTCACAGATCTGAATGAGCTATGTAAATTTTCCCAATTGGTTTTAGTCTTTTGACAGGAACCACGTGCACAAGTCGGGGTTCACTTGTTATATTCTTTAGCGTTAGTAACCAGAATGTCTGCGCTCCAAAGCAAGATGCCTGTATAATAAACTAACACAAAACAGTTACTATGGGGATATGCTATGGGGTAAGTACATTAAATATTACACATTTAAAAATAATTCTTTGGTAAGTGACAAATCATGATCTGCGAATACTGTGTATACTTTTTGGCTAAAATATTTTCATAAATCTTGCAAAAAAAAAAAAAAAAAAAAAAAAAAAATCTTAAAAAAAAAAAAACAAAAAAACTAGCTACAGTATTTTTTTTTATTTTTAAATGTTTTTATTTATTTCTTTTCTTTTCTTTTTTTTTTTAAATAATGTTTAAATTTGTTTTTATTTATGTTTTTTTTTTTTTTTTTTTTATGTTTTTGCACCACAAAATTCTATCATCTAAAAAATGTTAAAAAAAAAAAATAATAAAAATTAATAAATAAATAAAAATAAATAAAATAAATGATGAATCCAAAAATGTCCCAGCTGGAGAGGTCTCTGTGGCGGCCATGTTTGTGTGTATATATTTGAATAGGGGCAGAGTTCCATTGAGTGCTTGGGGTCTTAGCATAACAACAGAGTGGTGGGCGGGGCGAAGTGGGCGGGCACACCCCTTCACTATTTGCAAGAGTGCCACTTCATTGTGCCCCTGTCCTCCACAGGCAGGGAGCCCTACACAGCTGGAGGTGGTGGGTCCCATTGAGCCTGAATGGTGAGCTTGTTCAGCCACTTCACTGCCTCGTGAGCCACAAGCGCCCACTTCCTACTTCCTGTTCCCCCGACGAGAGCTCTGACTTTTCATATTGTGCAAATGGGAAGTATTGTTTTCGTTGTGCACAAAGGATGAGCTGTAATTCTTCGTTTGCCATAAATAAAACATGGAAATGTGGCATCAGCACTAAAAATCCAGTATAATTACAGTG
The DNA here is from genome assembly GCA_019594935.1 of Periophthalmus modestus. Classification (NCBI taxonomy): domain Eukaryota; kingdom Metazoa; phylum Chordata; class Actinopteri; order Gobiiformes; family Gobiidae; genus Periophthalmus; species Periophthalmus modestus. The sequence continues at coordinate 27,391,561 of JAIEZT010001214.1, forward strand.
CATTGATTGGAGTTTAGCTTGATCCCTGTAATTATCAGCTCCTGTCATTGTAAAACAAATACCCCCATAATTGTATTGGATTAGTGCTACTGCATGAATAATAATGTATACAATAGTGTGCAATTTGACTAGTCCATTTGTTCATATTTTATTAGTATGTCATATGAGGAAGAGAGCATGCCATTCATAAAATGTCAAAAAATAAGCATAATATAGTCTAATAGACAACCCAAGCTCATGCCATTTACATTTGACAGTTGATGGCAACGCAGAAGTAAATGAAGGATATGGCTGATTTTTATGCTTTTATTATTACTTGGTTGTGGGAAAGTATCCGTGGTAAATATATTTTTTAAGTTTTACACTAGTCAAATGGTAGTTTGTGGGGAAAACGTTGAAAAGAAAAAAGTACAACTATACAGGAAGTAGAGCTAAGAGACAATTTACGCATAAGGAAGGCTTTTCTGGCAGTTAAAATATTATTTAACAAACTAGAAGTGTTGTAATTTATTTTTATTCATGCTATTGTGCAATTTATACCTGTTATGACCCTTGTTTACATTATGGGTGCTAGATACACATGCCTCTACACACGTTATACCTGCTGCAGTGTCCAACCAGTCAAATTTCAGCAAAGATATAGGGAAAAAATGACATTAACCATATTTAGTAAAATGATGTATTTTATTTACTCGACAGAGACAGTGTACATTAATCAGCATTACTGTAAATATACCAGAATTGGCCAAAAGTCAAGTTTTTCACCCGTTGTCCCTGGACAGATGCTAAAAACAATACAGTTAGACAACATAATAATACAACACATTAAAGCCTATACTTAAATAACAGTGTACAGTAGCAGCATCACACAAATACACAACAGATCTAACTGAATACCTATTAAAATAACTATATTAAAACATTCAGACAGACACGGTTAAGAAAGCAGTAAGGTCAAGCTGAAAACAAGGCAGATTCAGTGGGTTAATGTCAGATCTGATTTAGTATGAACCATGTTTTGAGATGTTTTTTCTGAAGAGATGGCGAGAGGCGAGCTCTCTGATTTTTCCGAGGGCAGTGTTCCACTCCTGGGACGCTCGGCTAGAGAAGGTACTTTTCCGGAGTAGAAGTACAGTATATAGCCTCTGCGAGCTGCACCTCTGGTTGTCTCACACTTACAAACTGTCCAAATGGGGGACATGACAAACCTTGCATGACTTTATATATTAAACAGAGATTTGAGTTACTAAAATTAGCAATCTAACCTATACGCGCTTTAAATGTAATTGTTGCAGATTAGAGTTCACTGCTCAAAAATAATCTATTTCTAACTGAACGTTCTGAGGCAATTACTCCTACAAGTTACAACAATCTCATTCCACTGGTGAATAACTCCCTTTCTCCGACAAATGCCTACAAAATGCTGGCCTGGATGCACACAAATGCCCTGCCACATTGACACAGTGGTGTGCTCTCATTTGCATGGCTATACCATTATATGTCTGTGGGGAGTCGTGCCTGTGGAGCCCGACAATGCACCTGACAACAAGTTTATCTAATGACACACACTACTTTAGACAGGGGCCCTCTCCTCTTGGACCAGTGAAAGTTGCTCATGGAAAACAGGAAGTTTGCCACTCTTCACTGTCAGATCGGTGACAAAGACATTATTTACGCTATACTACTTGACTTTTCTTTTGACTGCAGACATAATGTAAGTAAAAAAAGATCTCATGCAACAGATTTAAACTAATGTCAGTGTAATCCCTCATTCAAAGTTCCAAAGGTAGATCTAAAGGTATTTGGATAATGTTTTTTCAATGAATTTACAAAAAAAAGAGAAAAAAAAATCAATCATCACTATTATATTTGTCCAAAAATAGTATATGGTCTGAATTATACAAAAACAAAACATACCCAGGCTCAGACAAAGGCAAAAAACTGGGAACACATTCAAGTTAACCAAGCAGAACACTTGACAAAAAGCAAAAGAAAAAATCTGAAAAATTCGTCTTCACTCTAAAACTTTCGCCCAGTCAACGGAACTGACTTTTTTCTTTTGCTGTGGATCACACCCTGATGTCTGAGGGATTACACAGACAACACTTGATGAAGTTACTCCCGATGTTGCCAATACATTTTAATTAGACAAGCCAAGGCAAGTTTATTTGTACAGCACAAGTTGTACACAAAGAAATTCAAACTGCGAATTCAGAGAAAGACATTAAAATCACAATACAGCAAATCAAAACATAAATAATCATCATAAAATTAATATTATGAGAGAAGAGCGCAGAATAAAAAACGTTCAGTCATACGCACAGTTAAAGAGAGCCTGGATTTAAATATTGTCAAAGTAGAGGACTGTCTCACATCTTCAAGAAGACTGTTCCAGGTTTTAGCTGCATAAAACTGAAACGCTGATTCCTCATGTTTAGTCCTGACTCTGGGCACCAGCAGGAGGCCGGTCCCTAAAATCCTCAGAGTGTGAGATGGTTCATATGGCACTAACACAGGGGTGTCCAAACTTTTCTCATTAAGAACCACATATAAAAACAGACAAAGCTGAGGGTCAATTGAGGGCCATAGACTGGTCGTGAATACAGTGAATACTTCAAATCTGCGTTATTATTACAAGTTAGACTGAACCACTAGACCTTTATACGTGCTTGCATCTTCAGTGGGACATGTTACATATTTGATATTGGCTTGTTAAAGTAGATTTTCAGAAATGCACAGTAAAAAGTACTGTTTAAGGCAGGGGTCTCAAACTCGCGGCCCGGGGGCCAATTGCGGCCCGCAAGATGATATTTTGTGGCCCGCCGGACAGTATGAAAGTTTAATGTTAGTGTGGCATTACAATGTTGTGTGTAGAAGGTTCCGCCAAATCGGTAACGTGTCACTCGCGCTGTTTACTCCTGTCACAAAAGATTCAACAAATAACAATGTATATCCAGAAATTCCACAAGAATTGACATATTTCCTCGTGTATGTTGAAAATAGCAATGACTTTTGAGAAGATTTTAACAAAGCTTTTTATGTGAAATACCCGATACGGCCCAGAGTCATCCAGACTCTGCCTCCTGTGGCCCCCAGATAATCTGAGTTTGAGACCCCTGGTTTAAGGTAATACTGGTCAATTCACCTGGAAGCTTGAGGGCCAAGAAAAATTGGTTTGAGGGCCGCATTTGCCTGCACTAACATGTGGGAGATGTACACATGTGGGAGATGTAAAAAAGATCATCAACAACTACCATTAATATAAAGAATCAACATGAACAGGCCTACTATTACGATCACCTTTATGTTCTGTTACGATTCAATAGTACACCAATGTATTTACAAAGTTTTAAAGCACGTAGTTAAGTTTATATCAGCCATATGACACCTTCCCTGCACTCAGAGTGGTAAACTTCCAGGGAAGGCTGATTCTCGCGCCTACCGGTTGACCTGAGCAGAATCAATAGCTGGGGTTTACAACTTGGACACTGGTACGCATCATCATTACAGCGCACAGCCCCTCTCACCTGCTGTTATCGACCACTCTCCCTGCTTTACAGCCGCCGTGAGCAGCACTCGGCTTGTCGGATGATGTCATATACAGCTCGTGTCTGGTTTGGAGAAGCAGAGCAAACAAAACCTGTCTGGGGCATGCGGGAGTGTGGCCGCAGTGTGAATAGCCCTATCTGAACTATCCGTGTTTGAATAAATGGCTACGGGGACTGGGCTGTTGTGAAATATAGCCCCCTGATAAGTTGGAACAGCCGTGTCTAGTGGTGGTAGGAGTCTGTTGTTCCGGTGTTTGGGTGATAAAAATGCAGGGCCAGTGAGTGACTAAACAATTGTGGATTTCCTGTTGGATAAATGTGTAGATGTGTGTAGAAGATTTTTGAATTCTCTTCTCTTCGACACTGATTCAAAAGTTTTACATTACTGCAGTGTGTTATGCTTCCAAATAGAGGCAGAAAGAAAAAAGTAGTGTAATGATGCATATTCCTGGGCTTGCAATTAGCTCAAAATATAGCACAATTATTTAAATATCATGCTTAAAATCAGAGGTCAGTCAAACTATTACTATACTGATGCTGTTTTACGAGCATGCTTCCAAAATACTTAATGTTATTGTATGTATGTATATGCAAAATCAGAGGTTAAAGAAGTAACACTTAGGTAAGTCATTAAAATATCATGTTCAGATCAGTGTTACTATCAAATATATTGGTTACTACTTATAATTCTACTCATTACTGTGTTTAGACCTTTTCTAGTATCAGCAAAAGAAATAAAAAATAAAATAAAACACAGAAACCTTTGCTATTACTTCAGTGACTACCATTAAACTATTATCATTCCTGAGTATCTAGTGACTCACCTTCTACGATATGACTGAGGTAATGTGTAATGTAAGTATCAAACTGGATATGTTCGTGTGAATGATGACTTTATATGGAAAGTATGACTGAAAGTGATGCTGTTTATTTTGGTTCTATGTGTAGGCATCAGGTGCAAACTCATGCTGCCATTACTTTTATCCCCTGGTCTATTAAAGACGCGTCATGGATTTTGATTCAATTTCATTTAGCTGTAAACTGCGAGTGGAAACTAAATCAATCTTGCCTCTCATATTACCCAAGAGAGAGCTCAGTAAGTTAAAGACATTAGACTTTTTATAGAGTTTCATGTTGGCACAAAAGTGAAAACACTATATGAAACTGTAGCTACTGAAGGGGAGGCGATGGATTTAACCACTTGGGTATTGTGAAAGTGCGCTGGTTCTAAAGAGGGACAGTGATAATTGTGAGATTGCTCTGCCCATGCCTACAGCTAACTTTACATTAGCATTATTAAAAAGGAGAAGGGCCTGTTAATAAAGTCTATTAATCACGCCAAGGGAGTGGGTTCATGGGCTCAGCCTCTGGAGAGGGTCTCTAATCAATCAGCCTGCAGCTTGCTAATGTATTCATGGGACATGTAAGAAAGGACTGGTTTGACAGTGTTCCACAGAGGAAGGATTTATTCACTTCTCCGAACTAGTTCTCACAAGTAGAGTTGGACAGAGCACTATGTCTACTTATGTAGGAGTCTGGTGCTTCTAATTAATGTGTTTGATCATGAATAGGAAAATATTTTAGATTGAAGTACTGCACGTGTAACTACTACTACTACTAAAACTTATAACTACTCCAAATCAGAATGACTTTTATTCATCCCCAAGAGGAAAAATGTTAACATACAAGCTGAAAAGTGGAAGAAATTGTTATCAGAGTTACAGAAATATATTTTTTTTCCTTTCTTATAAATTAAAGCGCAAGTGAAATTAAAATAAACTTGCATTAACAATTTACTTTTTTTTGTTAATTATAGTAACAGTATTTTTATTATTCAAGTTACTATTTATTGTTGTGAATCCATAGCCAACTCTAATCATTTGCTGAATGTCTCTCCCCTCTCTCCACCCCTATTTCACATGCACTCACATCGACCCTGTCTAGTAAAGCCTATGGATCAAATCTAAACACATAATAAAAACCCACAATTCAGTAGTAACCACCGTTCCAACATGTCTTTGACTGGAGAAGAATAGCCCATCATGTATGAAGTCTGTCCAAATATTGAAACTGTCCCAAATATGTCCGTCTCATTATCAGTGATGGGTGAAAGTGGGAGCATTGGCATTTGTCAGATATGCTCCGAGTGTAAAGGCACTGGTGTTGTACAAGGCCTCCGCTGTGTCGGCTGATGTCGAGCCATCACTCCACTGCGATCCTCTCAGAAGACGGAGAAAATGTGTCTTATTAGTTCACACGAGGTGGCGAAATTCTGTGCTACACCGCTGACTAATGTACAAAGCCCCACGAGCCGAGTGCTGATGGTTTGCTGGGTCCCTGCGAGTGACGTGTGCATAGAGAAGGAGGGTGTGGAGACTCGAGGGGCTGTACGGTTAAGTAACGCAGCTGGTGGAGGAAATAGAAGGCAACACTTCACTTGACCAAAGACATTTTATCTTTTAAAAATTTGAAGTCAAAATCTAGTAGGAGTAATGACAATGTCGGACAACTTTTTTCCAACTTTTTGACATATATGTACTAAATTATATACTTAAAAGGTGCAGTATTTAACTTCACTGGTGCTGAGTCCTCCATCAAGGAAACCCACAAACATTCAAATGAGCTATTTTGCAGTTAATCTGTTATTTTATTTTTTTTGACAATATATACTCTTAAAAGCATGCATTCTTTTATGAGACGGTTCTCCTCTCCACAGATCCAACCTGTAACTTGGTGGCATTATCTCCGTGCAGAGAGATTTGTTTAATGCCACACTATTGAACATTCTGAGAAAATCAATAACATCTTCATGGAGACAAGTAGAAAGGTTACATAGGGTGTACCTCGAACTGAGACTGCGACTTGCCAATTATAGACATTATAAGAACCACAAACAAAAATCTTTCATTAAAAATATAATATTATAAAACTGTTTATTGACAAAAAAAAAATACACTTTTTGTTTTCTTCCAATGAAAACCTGAATGGAAACCATGCCTGCCTTCAAAGCTGCATTTCCATAATTGTCCTGTAACTCGGCTCTGTCTGAAGTAACTAAGGGAACAATGCTGGGACAATCTTTCAGCTGAGTGAATGGCAAAAAGAAAGCAAAACACTCCAACCTACCAACGCCTCTGCTCCCTTTGGCCTGTCAGCCTGTCGCCCCCTTCTCCACTTGTTGCCTTTGCGCGTCTACTAAAAGAATTCCCCTCTGTATCCTCCATCAACAAAAGCCATGAAATCAGTGCTCTCCCTCTCTCCCGCTTCTAACCCAAAGAATGTCACTCCTTCTGGGCCTTTTGTCCAACAACTCTCCTCTCCCCTATCCACCCTGGCTATTCTTTAACATGCTGCACTTAGCTTGAATAATGAATGTGCTATAAAACATGGACGAAGTTGCATAGCTTTGACCAAAACATGCTGCTTTTCCTGTTTAGTTGCGAGCTTGCATATGGCGGTGTGGTGTTTGATGACACTGGTTCCCATATCTCCAGCCCATCCTCGTGCTAACACAACCCCATGCACGTTCTGGGGTGTATGGGATACTGAGGGGCGCAGTCAACAGTGGCTCATAAAAGGATTAGTCCAGCGCACAAAGACAGTGGGCCACTTCTGAGCCCGTGACTACATGCACAAAAGAGGTGACATTTGCCTGTCCCGTTGCAAGGGGAGGAGGGAAGGGGTACAATGTCCACCGTGGGGGTAAAAAGGGGAGGGAGAGAAAAGAGAAGCCGAATACGGAGTAGGAGGAGGTGGCTCTAACAGAAGGCCCAGGATGAGGTGAAAACACGAGTGACCCTCTTTCATGGGGCTCTTTCACAGGCCAGCACTGACCAATAGGACACTCTTGTGTTTATTTACTCCTCTTATTTGCTTCTCTGATGGCTCCATTGGCTCTGGTCTTGGGAAGGGAAAAATAGTAGGAATACTTTGCTTTCTGGCAGATTATGCTAGAACCAAAAGGTTTTTTTTTTTCGCTTTTTTTTTTTCATTTTTTTTTTTGTCACAAATGAATTTGCTTCTTCAAAAAATATAAAAGACAGGAGATGTTCTATTCTGAAAATATATCCCAAATACACCAGCATTTGTCTACATGAGTGAATCACCATTTTCTCCCATATAATGTGTAAAAAAGTTTTTTAAAAAGTTTAGAATTTCATTGTTGACGATGCAATAAGACAATAGACTCTTGAAAGCCTTTAATGACTATGGGCCTGTACTTGTTTTGAAACTGACCTAAGATTTGTGATCTCAATTGATATTCACTTCAAAACAAAAACTGGCCTCGATGCTGCCTGTTGCCCATTAGTTAGAACTAATGCACTTAAGCGAGAAGGACATGCACCACACCCTGCGCTGGAGACGGCCCCTCGTGCGCGCGCGCGTGTCGCTCTGAGCGAAATGTTAGCTAATGCATTCCACTTACTCTGTGCATCAGGGAGCAGGTTGGACACGTAAGGCGACATAAGCAGGCGTGATTACTTTGTTTCTGCCGAGCCATTTTAATCCCTAATTTCATGCAGTGATCAGAGGCGAGACCCTGCGCTCCGCACAGTGACACACGCACGTACTGCACGCACAGGACCACTGCCCCCTCGGTGTAGTTTAACTCATGCCCCCTTTATGGTAGTTTTGTCCCATCAAACAAAACATCCTGCGAATGGTGCTTGAGGAAAATGCGTCCCTGGCGTCCTTCCTTTTTACGCACCATTTTTACAGCTAAAGACAAAGCTTCTCTTTCAAACATTTCTGATGTTTTTATCTTTAATCTGTCAATGTCAATTTTCACTCCTTTTAGTAATTGTGTAATCTTGGTCATTTAAGGGCATTTCCCTCCACGAATAATCATTTTTAAAAACACAGCGGGGTGAGAGAGTGCAAAGAAAAAGACTGGTCTAACATCAAGCAGCTGGCTGATTGCGCTTATTAATATGCATGACGCAGTTAGATGAGGCTCTGAAGGCAGATAATTGATTAGACAGGAAGGCAACACAGTGAGAAGAGCAGCGAACTGCTCCGGAGTGTTCCCGCGGCTGCAGGGGCTGGGGTTTGTTTTAGCGCGGATCCCAGCCTCAGAGGGAGCAGGGCAGGCGCGCTCTAGTCCGCATTTACACACGCGGGTTTAGCGCTTTTTCTGCAGGACTGTCATAGGTTAGTGAATGGGCGACATTTTGCATCCAGACCTTTGCTAAATTTGTAAAATAATAATAAAAAAAATAATTAAAAACTTCTTCATGATTAAAAGTTTATTTACATACCAATACGATCTTTTATTTTCCTAATTTTATTGTGATTGTATTTGTTCACAGATTTTACTCCTAATTTCTCCATGTTTTTGTGTGTGTGTGTGTGTGTGTGTGTGTGTGTGTGTGTGTGCGCGTGCGTGCGTGCGTGCGTGTGTGTGTGTGTGTGTGTGTGTGTGTGTGTGCTAAAAAAAATCAGATTTTTTTCTAAACAGTGTCTCTTGTACAGGCCCAACAGGCAGCAAAACACAATTCAAATAAAATCAATTTAACAGAAATAGTGACCTTCATACTTTAACCTATTGATATTTATATGTTTTTTTATTGCAACAACTGTATCGCCTGCATATACATTTTGTTCATATTCTTCCAGAGTTTTATACAGACTCAATTCTGACATTCTTCTTATAAATTTGCTGGTGGACAGTTTTAACAATCCGTCTGTAATCTCCAACTATTCCCATAAACATCATCAGTACAAAAGACATTATTTGCGTAAATTCAACAAAGACATTACCAGTTTGAACCAGAGTGAGAACAAGTAAAGAAACGCATAACCCCCAGCTCTTGTGTGGATGTGAGGGGAGCTGTGTGACGCGCGGTGACTGTAGAGGGAGCTCCAACACAAAGTTTACATTAAGTTCCTGTGATAAGCGCCCGTGCATATGATAACATCACAGAGGGAGAAACCAAATAAATGAAGGGGTTATTAAATACGCAGCGGCTATACATTACAATTAAAGCGCGCGGAGAGGAGAGGCAGAGGAGGAGAGGAGGCAGGTGATGTATGTGAAGGGAAAAGACGCTACAAATTGCGCATGATGAGATCTGGGAGTTGCATTTCTACAAAGCCAAAATCCATCTTCAGGATCAAGTCAAACCGCTGTGACCGAGCCTCAGTGATTCCCCAGCAAGTCATTCATTACACTAATACTCTTGAAACTGTGCGCCTTTTTTAAAAAACGAGACATAAACGTGCGCAAACCTGACTCCAAGGATAAACTAACGAGCTGCTAAAGAAGTGTTTGGGTAATTGTGGTTGATTAGTCATAAATATTTATAGCCTAATTATTGTTGAATTAGGATTGACAAAAGCCTAAAAATGTTTTCACTGTGGCTGAAGTAAAAATAAAGAAGTAATAAAAAATATCAGGAAGGACGCACAAACACCCCGAAAGAGCACATGGGAAAAACAAGTTCATCTTAAAGTTGCAGCAGTTCATTTATTAGCCAAAATATAGACTTTGTACAATTTGGTTCACAAGTATGTACATATTCTCAACTTTATATACAAAACGTTTGAACATCAATTCCTCACAGAACTTACAAAAATGAAAAGGAAAAGGGGGAAACTCACAGACTACAGTTCATACATTATTACATTAGCAGTTTTACACGGGACATGCTTACAATGTAAGTATACACAGATGTTTATAGTTATTTTACATTCCATATTCAAATGAAAGGGACGAATCATATGGGCACATGGGGTTGTGGAGGAAAAAAAAAAAAAAAAAAAAAAAAAAAAAGAGGACTACAGCCAGCAGCGCTGTTTCGAGGCCTGGAATCAAATGAGATCTAAAGAAAACACTGTACTAATAATAGCCGCATCAAGAGCTTCAACACAAAGAGACAGAAAAGAGACACTTGCTTTGAGAATATGCATCCAGCTAATTTGCATGACCACAAACGAATAACACAGGCCTTTAAGAAAAAAAAAAAAAAAAAAAAAACGCAAGGAAATAAAAGCTGGGCAAAATGGCGTTTGAAAATACAATAAGAAATAATAAAATAATGTGGCTCCAAAAGAAAACAAATCCCCAGCATAATCACTGACAGTGTCTTGCACTTTTTCTACTGCGTAAAAAAGTTTTTGTTTTTTGTTTTTACAATTTCTCTCCATAAAGGCACTAGATCTATCAGAAACAGTGGTAATGAATGAATTATTTTGTAGAAAAAATATAAATAAATAAAACCAGATTAGGGCTGGAGAGAATTTTACACTTGCGCTGTAATATGTGAACCATAAAATAAAAACAGATATGGGCCTCAGCTTCTTCCTCAACCAGCGTTGTTTGAATGCGTAAAAAGCGCTGAATTGGTTTGACAGACACTCGAGCTCACGCACACGCACGCACACACATTGTAAGCAGTAACACTGTAATACTGGTCTTCTGTGTGGCCTAGACAGACACAATCCATAGTCAGTCAAAAAGGGCTCTAAAATAATGAGTGACAAGCAGTGGGGTAGCGTCTTTGTTTGGGCTCATTCTACATGCACGTCTCAGTGTCGGGGACAGGTACCTGTGACTGGAGTCTCTGGACTATGGCTCTTGTCCTCCGTTTGCCTGCTGCTGTACAGGGCCAGGCCTGTGGCTGTGGCCTGGTTTGCCAGTCCCAGATAGTGGTTAGAGTTCAGTAAAGCCAGCTGATGCGCGGAGAACGCTCGGTTTGTCCAGTTCTGAATTTTCCCAACGGGACAAGAAGAAATGAGTCTGTGAGGGGCGATTATGGTCTGCGCCGCGGGCCCAGCGGAGTTAGCTCCGTTTATTTGTGGTGGGGATTTGCGTGGATTGTCAGGAGCCGTGGCTGTCTCTGCCAAAGACCAGATCTTTGGTTTCTGGGCAGCCGGGGCCGCGTTATTCTCTGAGGGAGGTGAGCCTGCAGACACCGCGTTCAGTTTTAACGGCTCCCCGTTGGACTGGGCCGTTTTAATGTCCAGTGAGGGGTGGAGGTGGTGGTGGTGGTGACTGTGGAAGTGCTCTCGGTCCACGACTTTACTGTCTTTGCCCATAGCTTTTAGAAACCTCTGCTCAGGCCCTTGTAAATCCTCAAAGCCATCAGAAATCTCAGAGTCACTTCTCCCGTCCAGCTTGAGTTCAGAGTGCAGGTCGTCCTGGTCATCCAAGTCGTCCTTATTTTCAATGTTCTCTGTGTCAATGTTCTCCAGGTCGATCTCCTCTTCGTCCTCCCTCTTGTCCCCCTCCTCCCCTTCGTGGTCACTGGAGTAAACATTACCGTCTTCGTCGGTTCGGTTCCGGGGAGCCCACGTCATCTTGTTCTCCTTCTTGAGTCTCCTCCTGGCGTTGGCGAACCAGGTGGACACTTGTGTGAGGGTCATCTTGGTGATGATGGCCAGCATGATCTTCTCTCCTTTAGTGGGGTATGGGTTTTTGCGGTGTTCGCTGAGCCAGGCCTTCAGGGTGCTGGTGCTCTCCCTCGTCGCGTTCTTGGGTCTGGACGGATCCCCAAACTGGTACTGGCCGTAGGGGTAGAAGGCAGGGTGATGGTGGGCGAACCCTGGGTGCTGCACTCCGGGACTGTCTTTGAGCTCATACTGAGCACCCTGCAAAAAAGGAACAATGTGCACATTGAGCGTCAAATATTTACAAAGTAAGTGAAAACATTCAAATCAAGTAGATAATAGTGTTTATTTGGACATTTATTTAGACAGTTTTCTAAAAGGCTCGCACTTCAAACTTTTACCGCACAGAGTCATGTATTTAGAGGAGAAAAAAAAATCTCGGCAAAGTTTAAATAAAATGCCTATGTAAATGATGTTTTAAAGTGAACAACACTCACCCTGAGCCACTTTTACCAACTTTCTTAACGAACGAATTTATGACAAAGTTTACTGGTCTGTGAAAGTTTTAGGCTCGAGGCTGAAAAACTTTCACCAGGAGATACATTTGTTTACTTTGAAAAACTTCTATTGCGCGGACCTATAAGAAAATACATGTGAAGAAATGATCTTACCAGCTGGTTGAAGATAGATATATCGCTGGAGTAAGGGAGAAAGGCTCCATAGCCCTGCGCCGCGGCGGCGAATGGAGATCCGTACATGCTGGAGAGGACGTTTGAGAGCGCACCAGACGGACTCAGCTCTGTCCCGGTCCTGGCGTTGCTGGGAAGTCCTTGGCGCTCCGGCGGGTATATTGGCCGGATATACTGATATCCCAGCTGAGGAAAGGACATGGCTGTCGGTAGTAGAGGTAAAGTCTGCTGCACTCACACAAAGCAATAGAATTGCCTCGATATCCACTTTCGCCTAAAGTGAGCGCATGTGGGCAACAAAAGGTGCGCGCGAGACAAGTCTATATTTCCTCTGGAACGGCCAGTGTAAACGATCCGGTTGCGCCCCTTATTTCTTCCTCTTCTTCTTGCCAGCCTCACTTCCCTATTGATCTGGATGGACTAAGGTCAGGTCCTTACAGATTGCTTTAGATTATTGGGACTCCCTTGCTCAGATTGACATTTCTAGTCGTTTAGAAGCCCCTCCCATTTCTCAAATCTCACCCCTCTCACACAGCACACACCAAACAGCTCTCTCTCCTCCCTCTTTCCCTCTCTCTCTCCCTCTCGCTCTCTCTCTCCCTCTGTGGAGCAGAAGTGCGCGTCGTCGTCAGCTCACTTTTGAATTAGGTTTCAAATCTCATTTTATGCCCGGCAAGTGTATTTATTCATACAGCCCGAGTCTTATACCACAATTATTCTTTGGTTTTGGAAAGCAGGCCCATACGTTTTACTACTGAAGATTATTACCTTGATTTCACGATCAGTAGCCTACAGCCCCAAACAGTCTGAAAGTTTGTTCATTTTTATTCGCTTTGAGAAAACGTTACTAATAAATATTAGATGTTTTGGTTTCAATAATATATGGATTTATTATTATTATTTAAATAATTTTTAATGTTGAAGTGAGATAGTTTGAAGCCTTGCCATGTTATGCAGAGTGCAGCTCTAACATTTCCTTGTGTCGCTGTGAGGTGTTATGGGTTTTACAGAGCCATGAAAATGATTTTGGTTTTCCTAATTAAAGACATCAAACGCGCTGCGTCGCGTAGCCATTTGACATCAAAGAAACCACCAATGATTGGAGCATTATGTAAAAGCAGGCTCAAGTGAGACGCGCTGCGCTGATAAGTGCTCTAATAAACAATGGAGCATCTCACTGCTCACTCCAGGATGAATGTTTATTGAAGATATTTACTGAACACGATGGGGAACAAACGACATCAAGACTGTGATGATGATAATAATAATAATAATAATAATAATAATAATAATAATATAATAATAATAATAATAATAATAACGTTGTGATATAACTTGGAATTAAAACAATAATGCGGATTAATCTTGACAACACTCAAATGAAATTTCCGAGAATCAGTAAATAAAATTATGTAGAAGACAACCATAATGCCATTGCAACCCACTTTTATATCAGAATTTGTTTTGCTAATCGTTTGCAAAACAACTCCTTACTTAACGCTCTCCTGTGTGGACGTGGCGTAAGTATTAAACACATATATTGAGGGCGACATCAAATCTCACCAATCGCACTCACAGTTAGGATAATGCGCTACGGTTTTCCAGGAACTCTCAACTTGTCTAAACCTTTAATCTTCTTTTGAAGCAGATAGTTATCATTGTCTGGGAGGGATAATAATAACTATAATTTCATATACAGAACTATATGCCTTGTTTCTGTCAAAGTCCTGCCCTGAATCAGTGTGTGTGTTCTGCCTCGACATCCACCCTAACCCGGATTATGGGGTTATTAATTACATCGGCTTGCTGGTGCCATCCGACCGGAATGGTAATCACCAGCCTACATAGTCAATAGCTGAGGCGCACATGCTCGAGCGCGCACACATGCCGTCGACCTACAAACAGAGAGGGGTCCAGAGCCCAGACACACACACACACCTTACATCACAGCAATTTAGCATTTAAGAAGCGCAGTACACACAAGCAAACAAAAAAAGATTGCAAAGTTTATATTGAGAAGAAGAGAAGCTACACCACAGCCTTTGGCCCCTGCAGTCCTGTAACCGGCGCGCAGGGATGGACACGTGTCTCATCCCCCTGACCACGTCTGTTTGGCCCCACCGCGCACACAAACCCCTCCTATGGCTGATTTATTGCCACCAATCACTTTCACACCGACGCGGGAAACTGCCTGAGCCATAAAAGCATTAAGACGTGCTGCCTCCTGCTCCTCTCAGTAAACAGCAACCTCTGCTTGACTCCCGCACGCACACGCACCCCTCATCACCTCAGATTATATTATTATTATTTATTATTTATTTATTTATTATTATTATTATTATTTTATTATAATTATTTTTTTCCATGTTCGTGCGTAAAAGCTGCGTAAAAGTTCTCAGACGCTAATTATGCAGATTATTTCACAATTTCACGTTCTCCCTAAGCAAACATCCACGGCCTATCGCTCAACAGTAGTTCCTTATGCAATACACAGGGCACCAGCGACACGTCTCCAAATGATGAACCGGAGTCTCTGCAAAACACGTCAGATCAAAGGCTTCAAACGGAGGCTCTTCAAATTACACGTTTGGATCGTCTCCACACACCGCCACACTGACAGGAATAAGAACAAAAATCGCATATTTAATCACACGTGAAATCAACGTCTAAGTGGCTAATAAACATTGTGTGTTTAGAGAGAGAATAATTAGTTAATACATCATGCTAAACCAGCTTGGCACTAAGAGATGTAGGCCAAATATAAGTTTTCTGAATGGATTACGCGCAATCCACTCTATGCTTTTACGCTGACAGTGACAAACACCTGACCACTTACAGCCCAACACTTTCAACAAATGGAAAATAAGTTATTATCAACTCCAAGAGAAGTTTTTCCAAATAACTTTTGGTATTAAAGAAAGTTATTACATCCAAAATGAATCTGAGCTACTGGGGAATATACATCACTAATGTTGTTAATCAGCAATGTTTCTCAGCGGGTTTAAAACTTAAATGCGTGGTTAACCCAGAAACTAACTGCTGCGCAACACATTCAGTCTCCAAATATGCTCTGTCAAACTCATGTCCCATTAGGGTGAAATAAAGGGCCAATAAATCTGGGTGTTTAAAGAACAGCGAGGCTTAATCCAATAAATGAATTAGTTTCTGAAATTAATTGTTCTTAGCAGCAGCAGCAAGTGTACTTTGAAAATACATTTGAAGTTTAATTTTTTTTCAGTGTTCGGATAATTTTAATGGTATAATTTTAATTGCATTACACCAAGCCATTCATGCATAATAAATAGATAGACCAGGCCAAAAGTTTGATTTGCGCAAGTGGCAAAGTGAAACATTTTGGAGCTCACATCATTTGGAAACAAATTAACAGTCAATGGAGTGCAACTTATTAAAGTAGGTTATGACAGCTGGGATTAACACATTACCTTAAATATTTTACAATGGCTCATTATGTACAGGTCAGAGGCTGCTCCTCCAAATGTGAAGGCCCGCTTGTTCCTTGCCAAGTGCAGTGCCAGTGTCAGTGCATTCATTTATTGGATGAGGTGTAACACAAGATGATACAAAAGTTTACAATTTGGAATTAAGAGAGTGTGATTTGATCAATGTGGTAAAAATCTATTTATTTATGTGATCAGGTTTGGCACCTTTTATCAAATTAAAAAGAGGAACAAGCTGTTATAATTAATACAACCACAAGGGGTCATCAGCCAGTGTGTTTGTGCTGCTCACAAGCCAGGATAAATGAAGAGACAGGAAGGGCATCTGGAACAATTACTACCACAGATACTACTATTACTATTACTACTACTTCTTCTGGTAGTACTAATGATAATACTGTCTTATAACTACCATTAACCATACTGTAAAAGTTGCTTAATTTTTCCTTACTTTATTTGTAGGACAGAGCACGATTAGTATTTTGTCCAGGTAACCTTTTATGTCGAGTATGAATTGAAGTTGAAAAATCCATAATAACGTTGTATATACGCTTTTACCTTAACAGCTAGTACTCAGAAGAACGATGACATCAGCATGTATTGTGATCTTAAAGTGCTTTTATGGAGCAAATTTGCACTCAAGGTGTGTTTCTGCTTCCTGTCGGCCCACTCCTTTTTGCCCCATCTGCTGCAGTTTTCCCTGTATCAGTAACACAAGGCATTGATTTTACGGTAAAGTCACTTTGTAAAGGGAATGAGTAACTCTGGGCCTCACTATCACTGTATTACACGGGTATGGGCCCATGTAACAAGATGAACATTGATTCAGCATTACGGATGATCAATAATGAAATAAGTAACTTCAGGGCCAAATTAAAATGCAAGCTAGGTTGATGCTGCCAGACTGTGTGAGGTGACAGCAGGGAAGAGAAGAGAGAGGGGAGAGGGAGGAGAGAGAGAGAAGAGGGAGGGGAAGAAACAAACACAATCAGGAAGAGAACAGAGTCAGTCAGGACATGGGGCTTGCCATAACATAATGTGAGTTAGAAAGTGTTGAATGAATGCTGAGTTCTTGGTAAATGGTCACAGTTACATATAGTGCTTTTCTCACACATTCCCCCACACACACACATTCATACACAACTGTACACAGACACTGAGGGCACGTCAAGGTAAGCGTCTTTCCCAAGAACACAATGACAGCATTCATCTGTAGGAGCTGGAATCGCACCGCCATCCTGTGAGTCAGGATTTGCACCATTAACTTTCAGATCAGAGGACAAACACTCTACCAACTGAGTCACTGTCACCCCCATTGTCCTTGAATGTTACTGTTGTACTACTACTTGTACTACTACTACAGCTGCTGCTATTACTGCCATCATTAAAATCATGATAAAAGCAAAACATATTCAAATACTAAATCAAGTAGCGTTTCACTTGATATTCTGTGTTTGGCAAATTAAAAAAATATTCTAACACACACTCTTACACAACCATTATCTCCAAAATAGTTTATATGTTGAGTGTACCAGAGACAGTAAAAAGTCCCCAGTAGTAGCCAGCGCTGGTGCCCCTGCCTCCCACCACTGCAGTGATCAGACTCATATCACTTACAGCAGTCCTTACCCACTGAGACTCTGCTCCTTCCAGCTGTTCCTGCTGCTGGTCTGAGGCAGCTGTACTAACAAGGACGAGCTCAGGCCTCCTCTACTGGAGACACATGGACGAAGGAAACAAGTATAAGAGTGCATTCAAACGGGTCCTATTTCGGTTCTGATTTGGGCCTACCCATAGAGAAGACATGGTGTGGTCCCATTCCTGGTTTTAGTTCTGGTTTAGTCCAGTTATGTGGCGACAGTCGCTCAGAAGAGGAGAGTTGTAGAGTGTTTGTCCGGTGAAGGTTGGCAGTTCGAACGTCGCTCTCGATGGTTGAGCAGCCAGATCCGCTGACCTAAAGGTTGGCGGTTCCAGCTCCCATTGCTGTCATTGTGTCCTTGGGAAAGACACTTAACCCACCTCGCCCAGTGTCAGTGCACACTAGTGTACGAGTGTGTTTGTTGAATGGGTGAGTGGTTCCTTGATATAAAGCGCTTTGAGTGCCTTGAAAATGGAAAAACGCTATATAAAAATGTAACCTTTTACCTTTAATAACCTATTTTGATGTTGTGGGCGTGAGTATGAATGCACCCTGTGTCTCTAAACAAGGCAGTACATTTTGAAGTATGTGAAAATTACATGTACAACATCATCATCTTATCATCAAATTGTGGTTAATGCATTCTGATGTATCAAACACCACCCAATCAATTTTACTTCACTGTGAAATTGTATACTTAAAAAAAACCCTTAGTCTTTAATGGCACCGTACATGCTGCATTATGCTCCCTAGACCGCATGCAAATACAAAAACAGTCTGCGGGTACTACGTTAACTTGTACAACATAAGGCACAGACTGTGACTGACAAACCCAAAGTACATTTTAATAACACCAGCAGCTTGCATGCATTTGTTAAGACCATTGTCCTGCTCTAACCAACAAGCAAAACCCATCAATAAACTATTTGTGTGTTTGAATGAGAACACAGCCCCTCTTATATGTCGGAGCCCGAAGTCTGTTGTCCAACAAGCAGTGGAGCAGTACTGGGCCCAGCTGTCAGGTCACCACTGTCACACGCAATAATGATTACCCTCTCCCCGCTCCTCCACAGCCGCTCCATAACCACCAACGCAGGGGAGATCCGCCCCTTTTAGCAGAACAATGCATCGGTGAGTGGGCCTCATCATGCGCCCACGCCCACCCTTATCACCCCTCCGAGGGCCCCATCCAGACCCTCTCCGGCGTGCATGTGTGCGTCTGGATATCAGCTAATCTCTGTGTATCTGTCAGATTCCCCCCATTTGAGTGCCACTGGCCCGACATTTATTCCCCAGACCAAGAGTGATCCCAGTCCTTCTGGTGTTGGCAGATTATATAGCAATCAATACATATGGCCTGCCGAGTTGATAAAGCGGACAAAAGTAGCTATTGTTAAAAGTGGCATTTTTTTTTTTTTCTCCATGATTTGAAGTTAATGACATGAAGCTTTGGAAGACACATTTTGAATTTGTTGTAGATATTGTCTAAAATAATGATGAAAATAATGATGAACGTGGGGGAAAAAAAGGCAAATCTCATTAAAAAAAAAAAAAAAATCACAATGAAATACATGCACATGGTGAAAAAAAATAATAATAATATTTTTACTACAGATGGGGGCAAACAAAACTAATATTATTAAAATGTAGAATTTTTTTTAATTTTTTTTTTTTATACAGTGAGTTCTTTGAGTCTAATCAATAATAGAAATGATCAGGTTCAAAATTTGTGACTTTGCCTTTTGGATATTTTATGGCAAAGTACAATTTAATTTAATTTAATAGGGAAATGTTCCTCTTGCCCCCGATCTGGGAGTATGACATCATCACAAATATAAAATAACCCATACACTTCAAAATGCACAC